>LNAC01000093.1:2761694-2911185 GCA_002007465.1 Ailurus styani | reverse complement strand
TTTTCCCTCCCTACCCCCACGACCCCCCACCCTGCCCCTCAAGTTCCTCATATCAGAGAGATCATATGATAATTGTCTTTCTCTGATTGACTTATTTCGCTCAGCATAATACCCTCTAGTTCCATCCACGTTGTTGCAAAGGGCAAGATTTCATTTCTTTTGATAGCTGCATAGTATTCCATTGTATATATATACCACATCTTCTTTATCCATTCATCTGTTGATGGACATCTAGGTTCTTTCCATAGTTTGGATATTGTGGACATTGCTGCTATAAACATTCGGGTGCACATGCCCCTGAGGATCACTACAAAAGGTGGGGAACATTTAAAAGGCCCTAGTTTCACTCACATGGGGCCATTCTGGAGATAAGCAGGCTGGAAATCTGGAGTTAATTTATTTTCTTTATCAAAGTATGATTGACATATTGTAGGTGTACAATACAATAATTTGATATTTGTATATATTGCAAAATTTTCACATAAGTCTAGTTAACCTCTGTCAACATACATAGTTAGAAAAAAATTTTTTGGTCTGATAAATTTCAAGATTGACTCTGTTCACAGCTTTCAGATATGCGGTACCTTATTAAACATGGTCACCAAGATAGTACTTTTTAACATCCCTCACACTCTTGATCCAAACCCCACCACATCCTTCAAGCAGTCACCAATCTGTTTTTTGGATCTAAGTTTATTTTTGTTTTATTTTTTAGATTCTGTATATAAGTAAGATTATACAGTATTTGTCTAAATCTGACTTATTTCACTTAGTGTAATGCCCTCAAAATCCATCTATGTGTGACAAATGGCAAAAACTCCTTTTTTATGGCTGAATAATAATACATTGTGTATACATCTTACATTTTCTTTATCCATTCATCCATCAATGGACACAGGTTGTTTTCTTATCTTGGCTACTTATTAACGCTACAGTGAACATACTGGGGGTACATACATTTGTTTTGAGTTAGTGTTTCCTTTTTCTTTAGAGAAATACCCAGAAGTGGAATAGCTGGATCATCATGGTAGTTCTAATCACTTTTTTTTCTTTTTTTGAGGAAACTCCATACTGTTTTCCAAGGTGACTGCACAAATTTATAGTCCCACCAACAGTGCATGTCCTCACCAACACTTGTTATTTCTTCTTTTTGATAATAACCATTCTAACAGTTGTGAGATAATGTTTCAGTGTGGTTTTGATTTGTACTTCCCTGATGGTTATGGTGGTGAACATGTGTTCATGTTACCTGCTGGCCATCTGCCCATCTTCTGTGGGGGGAAAAATGTCTATTCACATATTCTGTCCATTTTAATTAGTTTTTTTGTTTTGCTACTGAGTTGTAGGAGTTCATTATATATTTTGGATATTAACCCCTAATGTGATATGGTTTGCAAATATTTTCTCCCATTCAGTAGGTTGCCTTTTCATTTTGTTGATTTTTTTTTCCACTGTGTAGAAGCTGCTTTTGTTGTTGTTGTTGGATATATTCCCACTACTTGATTTTGCTTTTGTTGCTTGTGATATCACACCTAAAAATCATTGCCAAGGTTTACATCAAGTTGCTTAGCCCTATGTTTTCTTCTAGGAGTTTCATGTTTCAGGTCTTATATTCAAGCTATTAATCCACTTTGAGTTAATTCGAGTTAAAGCAATATAGTGGTCCAGGTTTATTCTTTGCGTATGACTGTCCAGTTTTCCCAACACGATTTATTGAAGAGACCATCTTTTCCCCATTGTATATATTTTGACTCCTTGGTCATAACTTGACAATATATGCTGGGTGTATTTCTGGACCTGCATATTCTCTCCCATTGACAGATCCATTTTTATACTACTACCACACCATTTTTATTATAGCTTTGCAGTTTCAAATTAAGGAACATAATGCCTCCAGCTTTGTTCATTTTTCATAAGACTACTTCAGCTGTTTGGGGTCTGTTGTGGTTTCACACAAATTTTAGAATTGTTTGTTTTACTTATGTGAAAAATGTAATTGAAATTTTGATAAGGATTGCACTGAATCTGTAAATGGCTTTGGGTAGAAGTGCCTTTACCAGTACAAGCTCTTCTAATCTATGAGCATTGTATCTATTCCATTTATTTGTGTCATCCTCAGTTTTTTACATAAATGCATTGTGGTTTTTAGAACACAGGTCTTTCTCCTCCTTGGTTAAATTTATTCCCAGGTGTTTCTTGTGTACAATATAATGATTTGATATTTGTACACATTGTAAAATTGCCACCATAATACATCCATTTAAGATCTATTACCTTAGTTTTCTCTTGTGCTGAGAACTTAAAGCTCTCCTTACTTAGCGATACAATACTATTAACTACAGTTCTCATGTTGTCCTTTACATTCTCATAACTTTAATAACGCAAAGTTTGTACCTCTTCACCTGCTTCTACCACCGTATGCTCCATTTCTGACAACCACCAATCTGTTCTGTGTTGAATTCTTTGTTTTTAGATACCACATGTAAGTGTGCTCATATAGAATTTGTCACCGTCTGACTTATTTCATGAGTGTAGTACCCTCAAGTTCATACATATTGTCACACATGGCAATATTTCATTTTTTATGACTGAATAATATCCATCATATATATCTATATACACACACCACTTTTTCTTTGCCCATTCATCAGTCAGTGGATATAGTCTTTCCTCCCGTATCATGGCTGTTGTAAATGCTGCAATGAACATGAAAGTACATATCTTTTCAAATTCAGTGTTTTCATTTTCATTGGGTAAATACCCAAAATTGGAATTGGTGCATCATATTGTAGTTCAATTTGTAATTCTTTGAGAAATTTCAATGCTCTTTTTCACTGTGGCTCCACCAATTTATATTTCCACCAATAATGCAAAATATTCTTTTTACTCCACATCCTTGCCTATACCTGTTATCTATTGGGTTTTTTTTTAATCATTCTAACAGGTGATTAGCCGTTGGTTTTCAATAATATCCACTAATGAGGTGACAGCCTATTGTGGTTTTGGTTTTCATTTCCCTGATGATTAGTGATGTGCATCTTTTCATGTTTGTTGGCCTTCTGTATATCTTTAGGAAAAATATCTGTTTTGTTCCTCTACACATTTTCATAACCATATTTGGTTTTTTTTTTACTATTGAGTTGTACAATTCTTTATATCTTAAATATGTACCTCTTATGTAATATGACTTAGAAATATTTCTTATTCTGCAGGGTGCTTTTTCACTGTGTCGATGGTTTCCTTGACTGTGCAGAAGCTTTTTAGTTATAGGTTTTTTGCTTTTGTTGCCTTTGCTTTTGTTGTCAACTGCAAAAAAAAAAAATCATTGCCAAGAATGATGTCAGGGAGCTTACCCCCATGTTTTCTTTTAGAAGTTTTATAGTTTCATGCCTTATAATCAAGCTATCAATCCATTTGGAATTGTTGTATATAAACTAATATCATGGTCTAGTTTTATTCTCTTGTATGTGGCTATTCAGTTTTCCCAACACCATTTATTGAAGAGATTGTTTTCCCATTTATAATGTTGGCTCCTTTGTTGTAAGTTAATTGACTGCACATGTCTGAGTTTATTTCTTGGCTCTTCATTATTTCATTGATCTTTGTGTGTCTTCTTATGCCAACACCATACTGTTTTGATTACTATAGCTTTGTAATAGTGTTTGAAATCAGGGCATGTAATGCTTCTAGTTTTGTTCTTTCTCAAAATTGTTTTGACTGTTTGGGGTTGTTTGTACCTTCATCCAAATTTTAGGATTTTTTTTTCTATTTCTGTGAAAACTGGCTTTGGAATTCTGATAGGAATTATGTAGTTCTCTATCCGTTGGTTGTTAATTTTTCCATTAATGTTGTATAGTTATCAAAGTATAGGTTTTTCACTCCCTTGATTAATTTTATTCTTAGATATTTTATTCATGATGCAATTAGAAGTGAGATGGTTTTCTCAGTTTCTTTCTGATAGTATGAGTGTATATAAATGCAAGGAAGTTTTGTTGACTTAGTATCCTGCAACTCTACTGAATTTGTTTTTTCATTCATTTTTCATTGAATTTGTTTCATTTCATTTGGTGGGGTACTTAGCTTTCTATATATAATACCATGTCATCTGAAAATGGTGACAACTTTATTCCATTCTAATTTGAGTGTATTTTATTTATGTATATTTTACCCAATTGCTCTGGCTATGACTTCTAGTACTACACTGAATAAAAATGCCAAGAGGTGGTGCTTGTCTTGTAATCTTGGGGGAAAGCTTTCAGCTTTTCACCATTCGGTATAACGTTAGCTCTGTTCTTGTCATATATGGACTTTCTATTATGTTGAAGTATGTACCCTCTATACCCACTTAGTTGAGAGCTCTTATTGTGAATGGGTGTTGAATTGCTTAAACTTTTTTTCTTCAGATACTGAGGTGATAATGTATTTAAGTATGGTTGGCAGGCAAAATATTAAGGTGTACAACATAGTGATTTTTATATATATAAAAATGTCACTATGTACATAGTGACATTTATATACCTTATGAAATGATCACTAATTCTGGTTCCCATCTGTCACTACACATCACTACTACAATCCTATTGACTATATTCCCTGTATTATATATCCCTATGGTTTATTTTATCACTTAAATTTTGTATTTCTCAATCCCCTTGAAATATTTTGAACAAGCTCCTGCCTCCATCTGCTTTGGCAACCACCAGTTTATTCTCTGTATTATGAGTCTGTTTCTGTTTTTGTTTTATTTGTTTTGTTTTTAGATTCTATATATGAAATCACAAGTTATTTCAGTCTGACTTATTTCAGTTACATAATACCTTCTAGGTCCATCCACATTGCTGCAAATAACAAGACAACATTCTTTTTACAGCTGAGTAAAATTCAATTGTATGTATATACCACATCTTTATTCATCTATCGATGGACACTTAAGTTGCATTCATATTATGGTTATTGTAAAAGATGATTCCATGAACATAGGGTCATATATATCTTTTTTAATTGGTGTTTTCATTTTCTTTATATATCTGGAAGTACAAGTTCTGGATGGTATGATATTTCTGTTTTTAAATTAACATATAATATATTATTTGCCCCAGGAGTACAGGTCTGTGAATCATCAGGCTTACAGATTTCCCAGCACTCACCATAGCACATACCCTCCCTAATGTCCATAACCCAGCCACCCTATCCTTCCTCACCACCCCCAGCAACTCTGTTTTTTTTCCCTGAGATTAAGAGTCTCTTGTGATTTGTCTCCCTCCCCGACCCCATCTTGTTTAATTTTTTCCCTCCTTTCCCCCCACAACCCCCCACCCTGCCTCTCAAATTCCTCGTATCAGAGAGGTCATATGATAATTGTCTTTCCCTGATTGACTTATTTCACTTAGCATAATACCCTCTGGTTCCATCCATGTCATTGCAAATGGCAAGATACTGGTTTTTTATGGCTGCATAGTATTTCATTGTATATATATACACCACATTTTCTTTATCCATTTACCTGATGGACATCTAGGTTCTTTCCATAGTTTGGCTGTTGTGGACATTGCTGCTATAAACTTTCAGGTGCATGTGCCCCTTTGGATCACTACATTTGATTTTTTAGGGTAAATACCCAGTAGTGTGATTGCTCGGTCATAGTGTAGCTCTATTTTCAACTTTTTGAGGAACCTCCATACTGGTTTCCAGAGTGGCTGCACCAGCTTGCATTCCCACCAACAGTGTAGGAGGGTTCCCCTATCTCCGCATACTTGCCAATCAGTTCCTGACTGATTAATTTTAGCTTTCTGACTGCTGTGAGGTGGTATCTCACTGTGGTTTTGATTTGTACTTTCGATTTGTGGTTTTGATGCTGAGTGATGTTGAGCACTTTCTCATGGTCTGTTGGCTATTTGGATGTCTTCTTTACAGAAATGTCTGTTAATGTCTTCTGCCCATTTCTTGATTTGGTTATTTGTTCTTTGGGTGTTGAGTTTAATAAGTTTTTTATAGATTTGGGATACTAGCCCTTTATCTGATATGTCATTTGCAAATATCTTCTCCCATTCTGTCAGTTGTCTTTTGGTTTTGTTGACTGTTTCATTTGCTGTGCAAAAGCTTTTGATCTTGTTGAAGTCCCAATAGTTCACTTTTGCCCTTGTTTCCCTTACCTTTGGTGATGTTTCTAGGAAAAAGTTGCTGTGGCTGAAGTCAAAGAGGTTGATGCCTATGTTCCCCTCAAGGATTTTGATGGATTCCTGTCTCATGTTGAGGTCCATTTTGTGTGTGGTCTAAGGAAATGGTCCAGTTTCATTCTTCTGCATGTGGCTGTCCAGTTTTTCCCAACACCATTGGTTGAAGAAACTTTTTTCCATTGGACATTCTTTCCTGCTTTGTTGAAGATTAGTTGACCATAGAGTCGAGGGTCCATTTCTGGGCTCTCTATTTCTGTTCCACTGATCTATGTGTCTGTTTTGTGCCAGTACTTTACTGTCTTGATTCCAGCTTTGTAGTAGAGCTTGAAGTCTGTAATTGTGATGCCGCCAGCTTTGGTTTTCTGTTTCAACATTCCTCTGGCTATTCAGGATCTTTTCTGGTTCCATATAAACTTAGGATTATTTGTTCCATTTCTTTGAAAGAAATTGATGGTATTTTGTTAGGAATGGCATTAAATGTGTAGATTACTTTAGGTAGCATAGACATTTTCACAATATTTGTTCTTGCAATCCATGAGCATGGAATGTTTTTCCACTTCTTTGTGTCTTCCTCAATTTCTTTCATGAGTACTTTATACTTGTCTGAGTACAGATTCTTTGCTGCTTTGGTTAGGTTTATTTCTAGGTATCTTATGGTTTTTGGGTGCAGTTGTAAATGGGATTGACTCCTTAGTTTCTCTTTCTTCTGTCTTGCTGTTGGTGTATAGAAATGCAACTGATTTCTGTGCATTGATTTTTTTTTTTTTATCCTAACACTTTACTGAATTCCTGTATGAGTTCTAGCAGTTTTGCAGTGGAGTCTTTTGGGTTTTCCACATAAAGTGGAAAATATCTTCTGCAAAGAGTGAGAGTTCGATGACTACTTTGCTGATTCAGATGTCTTTTATTTCTTTTTGTTGTCTGATTCCTGAGGCTAGGACTTCTAGTACTATGTTGAATAACGGTGAGAGTGGACAGCCCTGCAATGTTCCAATGTTATATATATATATATATATATATATATATATATATATAAAATATATTCGACTCAGAACATTGCCACACACTTGATTTTGGGTATATTTTGGTCTGTTAGAAGAAACTACCTCCCAAGACTTTAAAGAAAGAAAAACATATATACAAAAATAAGGGTAAACACGATGAAGGCATGAAATATGACTGTAAAGATGAAAATTAAGATTCTAAAAAAGGAATTGATAAGATAAGTTGGTTGAAAAAAGGGGGGAAGCATAAGCAATGAATCTTGGATCACTGAAAAAATTAAAGAAAAAGTAAAGACTGGGATGAGGCTGGAGACTAGAACAAAGCCATGTGCTAGATTTAAGTTTTATTTTGATCTATTAGAAGAAATTATATCCCAAAATTTTAAAGGAAAAAAAAAGTGTATGTATATAAAAAGTAAGGTTAAATACAATTAAGGGATAAAATATGACTATAACAATGAAAACTTTAGAAGGTTTTTAAAAAGGTATTTATAAGATAAAATAAGATAAAAAAAACTAAAAAAGAATAAGAAAAAAATTAAAATATTTAACCTTGAAGGACTAAAGGATCATGGGGGGGAAAAGCCATGAATTCTGTGTTGCTTTCCCCTAGCGCTGGAGTTCCACAGTTCTCATTGATTGATGAACTTGGTCTTGAGGGATGTTCTTCCTGATCTTCTGGGGGAAGGGCCTGTTCCAGTGATTTTCAAAGGTCTTTGGCCAAGGTGGAATTGCACCGCCCTTGCCAGGGGCCAGGCTAAGCAATCTGCTTCTGTTTTTATCTCTCTCAATCTGATCGGGATCGCTCTCGGAGCTCTTGTTCCCTGAGCTCTTTCCATACCACGTTGGAGGACGGGACTGAAGATAGTGGCCTCCCAGTCTCTGACCCGGAGGAGTTGAGAGCTCGGGGCCTCACTCCTCAGTGTGCCCTCAGAGAAGAGCAGTCCGTCCCTCCCATGTCCCTGGTCTCCGGCCGCACTCCGAGCTCCCCCGGCCTATGACTGAGCGTCTCTATCTCTGGCGCGCAGCCCCGTTTGGCGTCTCCAAACCCAGCAGATTCCTGCAGCTGCTCCCGCGCCACTCCTCCCAGAGGAGGAAGGTGAGTCTCCCGGAATCTGCCACTTGTGGGGTCCCCACTCACAGAGCAGTGACCCGACTGTGCCTCGGATCACGGTTTAGGGTAACCCCAAGCTGAAAGCCCACTGCTCGGCTCTGTCTCTGTAGTTGGCTTCCCTGCTCTGATTCCTGAGGTCTCCCCACACTCAGACACCCCTGGTCTTTTTGTGACCCTGCGGGTCCTGAGACCATACTGTCCCCCCGAGGGCTGCACCCCCAGCTTAGCCTCTGGAGAGACGTCCCTCAGTGGAGCAGACTTCTAAAAGTCCCGATTTTGTGCTCAATTCAGATGTATTTATGTCTTAATCTTGCCTGACTGCTGTTGGTAAGACTCTTGGTACTATGGTGCTTGGTACTATGTTGAATTGCAAGAGTAGGTTCTTGTATTGTTCCAAGTTTTAGGGGAAAAGCTTTCAACTTTTTACTATGAAGTATTATGTCAGCTGCAGGTTTGTTACATATGGTCTTATTGTGTTGGGGTGTATTCCCTTTTTATACACTTTGTTGAGAGTTTTATCATGAATGAATGCTGAATTTTGTCAAATGCTTTTTCCTCATCTATTGAAATGATAATGATTTTATCCTTCATTTTGTTAATCCAATGTATCATGTCTGGTTTGTGGATATTGAACCATCTCTGTTTCCCTGGATTAAAGATCACTTGATTGTGGTGTGTGATCCTTTTAATATATTGTTGAATTCACTTTGCTAATATTTTGTAAAGATTTTTGTATCTATGTTCATGGATACCGGACTGTACTTTTTATAGTTTTAATGGCTGGTTTTGGTTTATTGGCTTCTCGTAGAGCTGCAGTGTGACTGCTCAGGCAAACTGGCAAATGGGGCTGGCCTCTGGAGGGGCTGGCTAAGAGGGATGTTGACATCTGCTGGGGCTATACTGGTGGGCAGGGCTGGCTTCAAGTTTAGCTGGCTGTTAGGCAGAGTTGTGAGTGCAGGCATGCTGCTAGGTGAGGGTTGTCCTGTGTACGGCAAGAGCCCTTTTGGAGGGATGCAGTTTACAGCTGAATCTGTCTACTGGATGTGGCAGGACAGTAGCCACTGTGTGGGGTGCTGGTCCCCTCAGTCCATGCATCAGGTTTGGCAGAGAGAATCCAAAGGAGGGTGAAGGGGATGTCAGTACTGGCTGAGGCCACCATTAGATTTAGTAGGTTGGGAATCAGTTTGGCAGGGCTCCTTCTGGGCAGGTTGGGTTAGGCGTGTCCACAGGGGACCATAGTAGTAGGTAAGAGTTGCTAGCAGTATAGATGGAGGGTGTCAGAACTTGTACCCATCAGCATCAGGCCAGCAATCCAGGAGTTGGTCAGGAAAAATGACATCTGCCTGCACTTTTATCTCTGGATAAAGTTCCTACAGATCTCTGTTCCTCTAGCACACAACCTAAAGTTAGTCAATAATCTCCTCAAATGTCCCAGGTGGCTTTCAAACTGCTGCCTCTGTGCTAAGTCTAGGAGCAAGTGAGTTCATGCATGTGCACTTTAAAAGCAGAGTCTCCATTTCTGTAGCACTCTAGCTCTTCTGGTGTTGAGCCTTGTTGACTTTTGGAGCTCCTTGAGGTGACTACCACTGATTTTTCAAAGACAGTGAAATCATATGGTATTTGTCTTTCTCTTATTTTGCTTAGCATAATACTCTCTAGCCCAATCCATGTTGTTGGAAATGGCAAAATTTCATTTTTTAAATTCTTTTTTAAAATTAATGAGTAATATTCCATTGTGTGAGACAGATATAGATATATCTCAGTCTCACATTTCTTTATCCATTTATCAGCCACTGGATACTAGGACTACTTCCATAGTTTGACTTTTATAGATAATGCTGCTATAGACATTGGGTTGTATGTGTCCCCTTGAATTAGTATTTTTGTATTTTTTGGGTAAGTACCCAATAGTGCAATTGCTAGATCGTAGGGTAGTTCTATTTGTAACTTTTTGAGGAACCCACATTCTATTGTCCACAATGACTGCACCAGTATGCATTCCCACCAACATGCAAGAGGGTTCCCCATTCTCCACATCCTCGACAACACCTATTGTTTCTTGTGTTTATTTTAGCCATTCTGACAGGTGTGAGGTGATAGCTCATTGTAGTTTTGATTTGATTTCCCTGGTGACCAGTGATGTTGATCATCTTTTCATGTGTCTGTTAATCATCTAGAAATCTTCTTTGGGAGGAGGTCTATTCATGTCTTCTTATTTTTAATTGGGTTATTCATTTTTGGGGGGTGTTGAGTTTTATAAATGCTTTATATATTTTGGATACTCTTTATCAGATGTGTTGTTTGCACATATTTTCTCCCATTCCGTAGGTTGCCTTTTAGTTTTGTTGATTGTTTCCTTTTGCTGTGCAGTTTTTTATTTTGATGTAGTCCCAATAGTTTATTTTTGCCTTGGCTTCCTTTCCTTCAGGAGACATATCTAGAAAGAAATTCTTACGGCTAATGTCAAAGAGACTACTGCCCATGTTCCTAGGATTTTTATGGTTTCCTGTCTTTTTTTTTTTTTTTTAAAGATTTTATTTATTTATTTGACACAGAGAGAGAGAGAGATCACAAGTAAGCTGAGAGGCAGGCAGAGAGAGAGGAGGAAGCAGGCTCCCCACCAAGCAGGGAGCCCGATGCGGGCCTCGATCCCAGGACCCTGGGATCATGACCTGAGCCGAAGGCAGAGGCTTTAACCCACTGAGCCACCCAGGCGCCCTATGGTTTCCTGTCTTGCATTTAGATCTCTGATCCATTTTGAATTTATTTTTCTGTATGGCTTATTGAAAGTGGTCCAGTTTCATTCTTTTGCATCTAGCTGTCCAGTCTTTCCAACACCATTTATTGAAGAGACTGTCTTTTTCCCACTGGGTATTCTTTCCTACTTTATTGAAGAGTAATTGACCATACAGTTGTAGATTCATTGCTGCGTTTGCTATTTTGTTCTATTGATCTATATGTCTATTTTTGTGCCAGTACCAAACTGCTTTGATCATTACAGCTTTGTAATATAACTTGAAGTCAGGAATTGTGATGCCTCCAGCTTTGCTTTTCTTTTTTAAGGTTGCTTTATCTGTTTGGGGTCCCGTATGGTTCCATACAAATTTTAGGTTTGTTCTAGCTCTGTGAAACCATATGATAATTGTCCTTCTCTGCTTGACTTATTTCACTTAGCATAAATTCCTCCAGTTCCATCCATGTCGATGCAAATGGTGGGTATTCATCCTTTCTGGTGCCTGAGTAATATTCCACTGTATATATGAACCACATCTTCTTTATCCATTCATCTGTTGAAGAACTCTTTCTACATTAGTTATAGTCCTGTGGGACCTGTGAGCATAAATGCCCTGGGGCCTGATGATTTAGAGCTATTCCCTGGTAGCAGCTACAAAAATTGGGGTACCAGACAAGGGTAGAAACTCCTCTGTGGGAGATACTTCCAAGATGGAGAAAGGCTGAGGGAGATCACAAAGATAGTGTCAACAAGCCTCCATTTCCTGAGAGCAGCTCTTTAGGACCCTGTATGTGTTCCAAACCAGAAGCCTACCCTTCAGGCCAAAGTTCCTGGACAAACAACTCTTTCTAAGAAAGAAAGGTGTTTCCGTCTGCTATCTCTGCAGTGTCCTTGGTATGATAGTCTGCCAAGAACCGTCTAAGATTGTTAAAGTTCTGTGTGTCTCAGGAACACAAAGGACCCTGGATCCATTGGGCTCCAGAGCCAGGTAATCAGTGGGTGTCTCCTGGGATGCAGCTGCAAGAACAGTGGCACCAGAATTAAGAGCTGTCACCTGATAAAATCACACTTGCCAGCATTAGCAAGGCAGTGGGAGAGCATAAATATGGTGCATAATTATCGTCATTGGAAGGTAAAGATGGCACCTGCCAAGAAGAAGAAAGGGATGCTGTAGCAAGGGAGAGGGCAAAGATAGTGCCTGCCAGCACCTCCATCCCTGGTGAGTATCCTAATAGGCCCTTGCTCCTCTGGCTGATGCTTTAAGTTTAGCAAAATAATCTCTTCCACATGTATTCTGGGGGCTTTTGTGTTGAGTCCAGGGATGCGTGAGTCTGAGCAAAGCCCTGTAAAAGCGGTTTCTCAGTTCATTAAAGCCTTCGAGTTTTGTGGATGCAAGACTCATTGGTTTTCAAAGGGACATGCTATGGGGGCTTCTCTCTCAGGGGCAGGTCTTATAAGTCAAGGTGTCTGATGTGGGGTAAAACACTTTTTCTCCTTAGGGAGGAGCTCTGGGTTGGTGAATTCTCTCCTGATTGTGGATCACCATGCCAGGGTTGGGGCTTATGGGGCTCATGGTGGGGTTGAGGATTTCAGCTTCTTCAGCCACTGTGATGTGGACCTTTTTCTTGTTGCCAATGTGAAGGAGCTGCTCTGCCACTTTTCAAGTGTTTTTCAGATAGAATCATTCCATATGTCGCTATATATTTGAAGTGCTCATGGGAAGAAAAATGTTCAGCATATTCTTTTTATTATCATTATTATTATATTTTGTTAGTCACCATAGAGTACATCATTAGTTTTTGATATAGTGTTCCATTATTCATTGTTGATGTATAACACCCAGTGCTCCATGCAATACATGTCCTTCTTTAATAGCCATCACTGGACTACCCCCCGCCCAAAACCCTCAGTTTGTTTACTGGAGTCCACAATCTTTCATGGTTTGTCTCCCCCTCTGATTTTCCCCTTCCTTCTCCTGATGTGCTCCATGCTATTCCTTATGTTCCACATATAAGTGAAACCATATGATAATTGTCTTTCTCTCCTTGACTTATTTCACTCAGCATAATCCCCTCCAGTTCCATCCATGTCAATGCAAATGGTGGATATTCATCCTTTCTGATGGCTGAGTAATATTCCATTGTGTATATGGGCCACATCTTCTTTATCCATTCATCTGTTGAAGGGCATCTCAGCTCCTTCCAGAGTTTGGATATTGAGGACATTGCTGTTATGAACACTGGGGTACATGTGCCCCTTCTTTTCACTATATCTGTATCTTTGGGGAAAATAGTAATGTAATTGCTGGGTCATTGGGTATTTCTGTTTTTAACTTTTTGAGGAATTTCCATATTGGATATTTTTCTTTTTTTTTTTTTTTAATTTTATTTTTATTATTTGCCCAAGGGGTACAGGTCTGTGAATCATCAGGCTTACATCTTTCACAGCCCTCACCAAAGCACAAACCCTCCCCAATGTCCATAACCCATCCACCCTATCCCTACCCTCCCACCCCCCAGTAACCCTCAGTTTGTTTTATGAGATTAGAAGTCTCTTATGGTTTGTCTCCTTCCCCATCCCATCTTGTTTCATTATTTTTCCCTCCCTACCCCCCACAACCCCCCACCCTGCCCCTCAAGTTCCTCATATCAGAGAGATCATATGATAATTGTCTTTCTCTGATTGACTTATTTCGCTCAGCATAATACCCTCCAGTTCCATCCATGTCGTTGCGAATGGCAAGATTTCGTTTCTTTTGATAGCTGCATAATATTCCATTGTATATATATACCACATCTTCTTTATCCATTCATCTGTTGATGGACATCTAGGTTCTTTCCATAGTTTGGCTATTGTGGACATTGCTGCTATAAACATTCGGGTGCACGTGCCCCTGAGGATCACTACCTTTGTGTCTTTAGGATAAATACCCAGTAGTGCGATTGCTGGGTCGTAGGGTAGCTCCATTTTCAACTTTTTGAGGAATCTCCATACTGTTTTCCAGAGTGGCTGCACCAGTTTGCATTCCCACCAACAGTGTAGGAGGGTTCCCCTTTCTCCGCAACCTCGCCAACATCTGTCATTTCCTGACTTGTTGATTTTAGCCATTCTGACTGGTGTAAGGTGGTATCTCGCTGTGGTTTTAATTTGTATTTCTCTGATGCCGAGTGATGTTGAGCACTTTCTCATGTGTCTGTTGGCCATTTGGATGTCTTCTTTGGAGAAATGTCTGTTCATGTCTTCTGCCCATTTCTTGACTGGGTTATTTGTTTTATGGGTGTTGAGTTTGAGAAGCTCTTTATAGATTTTGGATACTAGCCCTTTATCTGATATGTCATTTGCAAATATCTTCTCCCATTCTGTCAGTTGTCTTTTGGTTTTGTTGACTGTTTCCTTTGCTGTGCAAAAGCTTTTAATCTTGATGAAGTCCCAATAGTTCATTTTTGCCCTTGCTTCCCTTGCCTTTGGTGAGGTTCCTAGGAAGAAGTTGCTGCGGTTGAGGTCGAAGAGGTTGCTGCCTGTGTTCTCCTCGAGGATTTTGATGGATTCCTTTCTCACATTGAGGTCTTTTATCCATTTTGAGTCTATTTTTGTGTGTGGTGTCAGGAAATGATCCAGTTTCATTTTTCTGCATGTGGCTGACCAGTTTTCCCAACACCATTTGTTGAAGAGACTGTCTTTTTCCCACTGGACATTCTTTCCTGCTTTGTCGAAGATTAGTTGACCATAGAGTTGAGGGTCCATTTTTGGGTTCTCTATTCTGTTCCACTGGTCTATGTGTCTGTTTTTGTGCCAGTACCATACTGTCTTGATGATGACGGCTTTGTAATAGAGCTTGAAATCTGGAATTGTGATGCCGCCAACTTTGCTTTTTTTTTTCAACATTCCTTTGGCTATTCGGGGTCTTTTCTGGTTCCATATAAATTTTAGGATTATTTGTTCCATTTCTTTGAAATAAATTGCTGGTATTTTGATGGGGATTGCATTAAATGTGTAGATTGCTCTAGGTAGCATAGACATTTTCACAATATTTATTCTACCCATCCATGAGCATGGAATGTTTTTCCACTTCTTTGTGTCTTCCTCAATTTCTTTCATGAGTACTTTATAGTTTTCTGAATACAGATTCTTTGCCTCTTTGGTTAGGTTTATTCCTAGGTATCTTATGGTTTTGGGTGCAATTGTAAATGGGATTGACTCTTTAATTTCTCTTTCTTCTGTTTTGTTGTTGGTATATAGAAATGCAACTGATTTCTGTGCATTGATTTTATATCCTGACACTTGACTGAATTCCTGTATGAGTGCTAGCAGTTTTGGAGTGGAGTCCTTTGGGTTTTCCACATAAAGTATCATATCATCTGCAAAGAGTGAGAGTTTGACCTCTTCCTTGCCGATTTGGATGCCTTTTATTTCTTTTTGTTGTCTGATTGCTGAGGCTAGGACTTCTAGTACTATGTTGAATAGCAGTGGTGATAGTGGACAGCCTTGCCGTGTTCCTGACTTTAGGGGAAAAGCTCTGAGTTTTTCTCCATTGGATATTTTTCTATCAGCATGTTGGACTTCCCCCAAGATGAACTTCTTTTATAAATTTTTTTTCTCAAGACTTTTGAAAAATAAGTGTTTTCATTTTGGAATAATTTTAGATTTTTAAAATTAATACAAATCACCCTTGTATAGACTTGACCAAATTTCACCTTTTATAAGCACGGTACATTTGTCAAATTAATTAACTTTAGTGCATTGCTGTGAACTAAAATCTAGACTTTAGGAGTAACTGATAATCTTTTATAGTTTATTACTCTTGCCACCAGTGGTTCATCTCCCTCTTCACTTCACTCACTCAGGACCTATTTTTCTTTGTGTCTATAATCCAATACTCAAATTTGCCAGAATTGGTGACAGTATTGTTGTATTCAGTTTTGAGGACTTTCATGCTTTAAAACAAATTTTGAAAATTATTTTTGATGTTTTTCCTTGTAAATCACTTAAAAATTCTGAAATAAGACTTTTAAGGTTCAACCGTGCCACTTCTCTAATCTCTACTCCAATAATTTCCATCATTTAAACACATTGTTCTTTTTCTGTCAAATGATACGCATTTTGGTAGTGTTCCTTTCATTTCTGTAATGAACACACTGTCAGTGGAGACAGAACATTTGAATAAGCTATGGGTATTTGTGACTAAACATCAATCAGTCTTCTGTTCTACTAGAGAATCCCCATGATAATTCCCCTCCTCATCTGCCAAGAGATGTCAACAGCCATTCTATATAATGCCATTCCTTCTGTACTGATGACCCTAGATAAGTGTCACTTGCCTTGACCTGTGACCATTTTATTATCCTGCTTCTGAGTGTCTTTCTGATAGCTTCATTTGGACAAATACTGATCCCTTATGGAACAGTTAGAAAGGATGGTTCCCATTGTCTCTGGCTTTCAAGGCTTTCATTATGTATTTTTCAGAGGGAACAATAAGCTTCCTCTCTTCCTTCTTTTTCTATACCACAGAGTATTAGTATTTTCCTTATCAAAACTCAAACCCTAGATCGTTAAATGATTGGGCTTTTTTTCTTTTTTTCTTTTTTCTTTTTTTTGGAAATCCATGCCAATTTCTATTGTTTTCTGGATAATATATTACTTTCAGACTTGTTCTTTCTGCCAAGAGCTTTATTACTGTATTTATTATTTAATATTACAACTGCAAATTTCTTCCACTTATATCTTCCAAAACCTGGCATTTCTACAAAGTCTTTTCATTAATCTCATCTTTTGGGCAGAAGATACACCATTCTTACAATATCATCTCACATTTAAATGCCCTATATGTATTCTAGGCTAAATTCTCTTTTTTCTTAATCACTTCAATATATTCTTGTTCATTCTTTGCCCAATATAATTGAATTCAAAAATTATTTTGACCTTAACATGTACTACACTGGACAAGACACCAGAAACATCACACTGGAGAAGACAGACACAGAGTCCATGTCTTCATGAAGCTGATATCCCAGTAGAAGAGACCAGACTTAATTTTTCATTCAATAAGCATTTGTTAACATCTGTCTCATGGATTGCAGCTAACATCTCTGAAGAGAAAACAAATAAGACTGAAAAGTAAACAGTAGGAAAATGGGGAGAAAAATAAAAACTTCAAACCACTACAAGTGAGTGTCCAGGAATTTTTTTTAATCTCCTGATTTTTTACCTGAGAGTGGCCTGGCAACCCATATTGCAGAACTACACAGTAGATGCAAAAGAGCAAAATCTCTATGAGAAACTCCACTTTTCTGGCCAGAGAACAAAGAAAAGATGCCCCTCCCTGTGAGCTAAAGAGTTCAGGGGATTGGAAATCTATCATTTCCTTAGATTTCTTTTTCCCCTCCTGGCCCAGACATGTAGACCCGTCACTTGCAGAAATACAGTCCTGCAGTGGTACATAGGCACCTAAAATCCAAGATAAATTATCTTTATGGTCAGAAGAACTGGGGAGAAAAGGCCCTGGAGAGTCCAGCAACTTCAGGGAAATCCAAAAGAAAAGAGACTGGGGAAAAAAGGCATCTCCTAAATATGTTTGTGAACCTGTACTATTCCCAAGTTTATTGAGATCTGTGAATGCATAAAAACAGATCCCAAGAATAGAAAAGTCTTGGAAAACTGAATTCTGTGATAGGAAACATGACCCAGAAGTCAAAAAAGAATTTGAAGTCTCCACCTAACCAGTCTGATTGCCTGCTGAAAGACACAATAAGAAATTAGCATCCTAAAAGACTTAAACAGTACCCAGAGCTTCATAACAAATTATTAATATGTCCAGAATATAATAAAGAATTACTTGATACTAAAGAACCAGGAAAATATGACCGTTTCCCAAGGGAAGGACAATCAACGAATGGCAACAAGGAGATGACAGATATTGGCATTAGTAGGCAAAATCTTTAAGGAGCTATCAGAACCACACTTGAAATATGCAAAAAGAAATATTTCCCAACAGAGAAATAGTTACTATTTTAAAACTGAACACAGTAGTTTAGGACTGAAAAATACAATGTAATACAAAAAATATTTAAGGACTAAATGGATGGGCTCAATAAGAGAATGAAGACAGCAGAAAGACTATAGAAAATGATCAATATAAATTATCTAGCATGAATTAAAGAACAAAGATTTGAAACAAAATTAACAGAGCCTTGGGGACCTAGGGGATGATATCAGAAGTACTAACACATATCATCACAGTTCCAGAAGAAGACAAAGATTAGTGCAGAAAAACTATGTGAGAAAAAAATGGCACACTTAAAACTTAACAGTTGGGAGGGAGAACATAAACTTCAGTAAAGTTCAATCAGGATAAATTCAAAGAAAACCATGCAAAGGCAAGAAATCAAGCTACAAAAGGAAGGGAGAGAGGGGAGAGAGGTGGAGTGGGGAGGGAAAGAAGGAAAAGAGACAGAAACAGGCAGACTGAGAAAGAGAGACTATAAGAAAAAAGAGTATGAAAACAGTAAATAAAAGCACATGTTACAGAAGAAAAATGTGAATTACTGAATATTTCTCATCTGAAACCATCATGGCCAGAAGACAATGGAATATCTTTAAAGTACTGAAAGAAAAACAAAAATATCAACACAGAATTCTATATGCATCAAAAATGTCCTTTAGAAATAAAATATATTTTTAAATGAAAAAAAAAAAAACAATCTGACACCAGCACACCTGCTCTAGAAGGTATGCCAAAAGAGATTGTTCAAGCTAAGAGAAACTTGGAATTTAGAAAGGAAGAGCAGGAGAAATTATAAATATCTGGATAAATGTAAACTACTTTCCTCCTTTTAGCTGCTTAAAATACATACGATGGTTGAAAGCAAACAATATACCACTGCATAGTGAGATTATCAATTATATTATCAATTATATTAATAATTATATATATAAAGAAATGTGGAGAACTTAAAGTTGCTGATTTCAAAGCTCCAGTAACCAAAACAGTGTGGTACTGGCAGACATTTAAACAAATGGAATACAATAGAAATCCCAGAAATAAGCTGTCGTATACATGGAGAATTCTTCATATCCCTTTGACAAGGGTGCCAAAACAATTTAACAGGGAAAAGACAGTCTTTTCATTAAAAGTGCCACTAAAACAGATATCCTTACACAAAAAAATAAAAAATGAAGTTGGACCCTTTTACACTATATACAAATATGAACTCAGAACAGGTCAGAGACCCATGTGTAAATTTTGTTTGTTTTAGATTCTACATTTAAGTGAAATCATGTAGTAGTTGTCTTTCTCTGTCTGACTTATTTCTCTGCTCATAATATTCTATAGGACCATCGATCTTGTCACAAATGGCAAGATCTGAATATTTTTTATGGCTGAATGTATAAGTATATATGTATATGTATAAAACAAATTTATCCATTCATCTATCAATAGTTACTTGAATTGTTTCCATATCTTGGTCATTGTAAATAATTCTGTAGTTCAATTTTTTTTTTTTTTTGGTGAATTCTCAGTAGTGGAATTACTGGATCATATGGTGTTTCTATTTTTAAGTTTTGGGGGAACCTCCATACTGTTTTCTGCAATAGTCACACAAATTTGCATTTCTATTAACAGTGAACAAGAGTTCCTTTTCCATACCCTCTCCAACACTTATTTTTTGTCTTTTTGAAGATTAGCCATTCTGACAGGTGTGTGGTGATTTCTCATGGTTTTGATTTGCATTTCCCTATTGATTAGTGGTGTTGAGCATCTTTTCATGTGTCTGTTAGCCATCTGTAGGTCTTCTATTGGAAAAAGTAAATGTCTACCCAGGTCTTCTCCCCATTTTTTCCCCCAACAGATTGTTTGGCTTTTTTGGTGTTGAGTTGTATATATTCTTTATGTATTTTGTATATTAAGCACTTATCAGATATATCCTTTGCAAATATCTTCTCCCAATCACTGCTTTGCTTTTTTGTTTTACTGATGGTTTCCTTTGCTATGAAAAAGCTTTTTATTTTGGTGTAGTCGCAATAGTTTATTTTTGCTTTTGTTTTAGCTGCCTGAGGACGCTTATTCATAAATAAGTTGCTAAATATGTCCAAGAAATTACTGCATGTGTTTTCTTGTGGGAATTATATGGCTTCTGATCTCACATTTAAGTCTTTAATCCATTTTGAGTTTATTTTTTTTGTACATTGTAAGAAAGTCGTCTGTTCTCATTCTTTTGCATGTAGCTGTCCAGTTTTGCCTTTACCATGTACCGAAAAGACTCTTTTCCTCATTTTATATTCTTGCCTCCTTTATTGTAGGTTAATTTACCATTTGGTGTGAGTCTATTTCTGAGTTCACTATCCTGTTCCATTGATCTGTATGTCTATTTTTGTGCCAGTACCTGTTTTATTTACCGTGCCAATACTGTAGCTCTGTAGTAAACCATGAAATCTGGAATTAGTGATAGTCCAGCTTTGTTCTTGTTTCTCAAGATTGCTTTGGCTATTCAGGATCTTTTGTGGTGCCATACAACTTTTAGAATTCTCTTGGTTTTGGGGAAAATGTTTTTGGTATTTGATAGAGATCATACTGAATCTGGGATAGCTTTGGGTAGTTCAGACATTTCAATAATATTCTTCCAATCCATGGTCATGGCATATCTTTTCATTTGTGTCATCTTTAATTTCTTTTATCAATGTCCTATGGCTTTCAGAGTAGAGATCTTTCACTTCCTTTGTTCAGTTTATTCCTATGTATCTTTTTCTTTTTGATGCAATTGTAAGTGAGGTTGTTTCTTAATTTCTTTTCACTACTTCAGTATTAGTGTATAGCAATGCAGCATATTTCTGCATATTAATTTTAATATCCTACAACTTTAATGAATTCTTTTTATCAGTTCCAATAGTTTTCCTGTGGAGTCTTTAAAGTTTTCTATATATAGTATCATGTGCTGCACAAATAATGGCAGTTTTACTATTTCCTTAACAATTTGGATGACTTTTATTTCTTGTCTGGTTGCTGAAGCTAGGACATCCAGAACTATGTTGAATAAAACTGGGGAGAGTGGGTATCTTTGTCTTGTTCCTGATTTTAGAAGAAAAGGTTTTAATTTTTCACTATTAAGCACGTTGTTAATTGTGGGTTTTTCCACATATGGCCTTTGTTATTTTGAGGTATGTTCCTTTAAACGCACTTTGTTGAGAGTTGTTATCATAAACAAAAGTTGAATTTTATCAAATGCTTTTTCTGTATCCATTGATGTGATCACATGATTTTTATCCTTCTTGTTAATGGGGTGATTGTGAATATTAAACCATCTTCGCATCCTTGGAATAAACTATACTAATTGTAGTGAATGAACCCATTAATATATGTTGAGTTTAGTTTGCGGATATTTTGCAGAGAATTTTTTACATTTTTGTTCATCAGGAATAGCGGCCTGTAGTTTTCCTTTTGTTGTAATATTTTTGTCTGGTTTTTTTACTCAGGCAATGCTGGTCTTGTAAAATGAGTTTGGAAGTTTTCCTCTATCTTCTTTTCTTTCTCTTCTATGTTTTGAAATAGTTTGAGGAGAATAGACATTAACTCTTTGAATATTTGGTAGAATTAATCTGTGAAGTCATTTGGTCTTAGACTTTTGTTTTTTAGAGACATTTTTGATTACTAGTAATGAAATTGAATTGGTAATCAGTCAGATTTTCTACTTCCTGACTCAATTTTGGAAGACTGTATGTTTGGAAAATTTATTTCTTCTATGTTGTCCAATTTGTTGGCATATAACTTTTTTATAGTATTCTTTTATAATCATTTGTATTCTTCAGTGTCGGTTGTTTTTTCTTTCATATCTGATTTTGAGTCCTTTTTTTTTTTTTTGATGAACCTGATGAAAGGTTTATCAATTTTATCTTTTTAAAGAACCAGTTCTCCCATCCAAGTACTAACCAGGCCTGACCCTGCTCTATTTTTATTGATCTTTCCTTTTTAGTCTCTGTTTTTGCTCTGATCTTTTATTATTTTTTTTCTTCTAACTTTAGGCTTTGTTCTTTTTCAAGTTCATTTAGGTATAAGGCTAGGTTGTTTGAAGTATCTCTTGTTTCTTGAGATAGGTCTGTATCACTATAAACTTCCATCTTAAAACTGCTTTTGTTGTGTCCCAAAGATTTTTGGAACATTGTGTTTCCAAATTTACTTATTTCCATGTATTTTTTATTTCCTCCTTGTATAAAATTTTAATTAAATTTTTTATAACCTCTCATTCCCCTCCCTTAACCCAAATATAAAACAGGAACGTAAGTTTTACTGGCATTACCTCTTTTCATTGTTGTTCTTACTTTATTTTCCTGCCATTTAGAAGGAATTGGCTATTTTGCTTTCTTCCCAGTCAAAAATAACCACCAGCAGAGGTTGCTAGAGTGCAAGCATCTCTCTCTAGAGAGATGAGGGAATGAGGGAATTCTGTACTGCTGTCTTTGCTCTGTCACAGGCATGCGCCATGGGAAAGCATTTAATGGTAGGGACTTTTCAAAGAATTTTGAATGTTTGTATGTATTCTACAGGGTGATTTGTGATATTCTTGAAGGCAGGAGATAAATAGCCTGGACAACTGACCACTGAAGTGAATTCTTAACTGTTTTTCTGGATGTTAATGTGTGAGGAGAGTTGAAGGAAATATATTTATTTCACTTTGTAGCCACGAGAGTTCTCAATCTAGCAAAGTTATCAAGTAAATTAGGACAAATTCCATTTATGTTAAATAACAACTGTTCAGTAAGTGATCCAGGTTTTGGCTTAATTTTGCTTTTTCAAAGAAAATTTCTAGTAATGACGAGAATAAAGATATTAAAAACATCATTTAAAAATTCTATTTCTCAGAAATATCTATTTAAATAATTTGTAAAATCATCTTTTCAGATTTTTCAGTGTCTGAGGAATGGTTTGGGTTGCTAATAGGTTCGTTAGGAGTTTCGTTAAACTCCCTCAGTTAAATTCTGAATGCGATTGTGCTTTATTCCCAGAGGTTATCCAAGAAAGGAAGTGGAGAATGTTCTTTTAGAAAGCATGAAGTGGGAAAATGTTTAAAACTATTTATAGCAGCACTTAGCTGTGGAAATCCCAGACTTCACCATCTATTTATAGTTATTCTTTGGGTTAAAAGGGTGAAACCAGAAATCTTGAAAATGCTGTGTGCTTTTACCCAGCAGTTGAAACTAATAAGCTGTCTTTTGTGGTTATGATAACCAGATACTTATAAGAGTAATTCTGGAAATGGCAATAAATATATCTTGGCTAAGGGGAAAAAAAAAAAGACCAATTAAGCCTGAAAGAGCAGTGTTTTTCCTGATCGAGTCTTACTTGGTTTTCTTGGGTTTTCAGGTTAACTGCAGGTTGGATTCTGTTGGTCACGTGTAAGATGTCTAATGAAAAGTGGGAAAGAGAGTAAGTTTACAGAAATTTGTGGTGGGGCTAACCGCTTGGGTGAATCTGAATAAAAAGAAAGCCAGGTAAAATTACCAGGCTTCTAAACAACAGACTTGAAACATCCCACTGAGGAATACCAATTTCTGGAAATTCCACCAGACTATAACGGAAATTTTCCTATGGCTTTGAACATGTAACACAGGATTTGCACTTGAGACGTATGGACTGTATAACCTATCCACCTTTAGGAATTGGCGTTATTTTCTGATTTTGTTTTTCTGGAGGAAAAAAAGACAAGTTAGGAGGTTATTGCAATAAAAGTTCAGAGCTTAAGAGAGTTTGGCTTGGGGCAGCGGCCACGATACTGGAGGAAAGGGACATGGCTGTGAGTCTTGAGGAGTACGGTCAGTTGGCCTTGGTGAGGTAGTAAATGTTAAGAATGAGCTCTTCCAACCAAAGGGGAAATTTTGCTATAGGCATAATGTTATTTTTAGCTGTATATAAACATATAGAGATAATGAAGAGTGAGTAAATAGTGATGGATAAACAAAAAATATCATGTTGCTGCCTCAACTTCCTTTGCATACATCTTGCACAAAACCCCACCTACCTGGAATTTAATAATCATCACCAATGCGACTCTAACATGCTTTTATGTCAATCAGCTTGGACAGAAAAATCAGGCCTCCACATGCAATTAGGTATGCACAATGCCCCAAAGTACGGGATCCACCATTGCCTTTTCTTTTTATTAAGTCCTGTTCTGTTGCCTGGGTAGCATATCCTGGTATCCCCTAAGGGCATAACCTAATCCTCCTTCTGAACCTGAAATGCTCATGCCTCTTAAGCTGAAGGGTAAAATTTAACCAACAACTTCCTTTCCACCCACCTATGCCAGTGATGTCTTTTCAATTTCCAAAGCACCAGTTGCTGAGGGCCTGTATTTATCACTTATTACATGCGACCTTACGCCACCTCTGACGCCACTGTCCTTTCTATTTGTTCCTGTCACGGCCCCACTTGAGCGCTTGTTTCCTGTGGCCTTTATGTTTTGTCCGCATGCATCACTGGAACCTCTCCTCAGTCCCCTGGTTTTCTCCCGTTGAGGACCTGGCCAATTTCTCTGGAAACCACATGTGCTGCATTCACCAGAGGAAGCATGGGGTGACAGGTTAGAGCCCTGGGGCCCTCATCCTATCTCTGCCATCAACATTTTGAGTAATTCTGGACAACCACTTAAGCTCTGTAAGACTCGAATTCCTCTGATCTGAAATGAAAGATTGGGCCAGATCATCTCCAAGGTCCTTCTGGCTCCATATGGCTTCATACCCTCCCCTTCTTACCTCTGGATGGCTTGTCCTAAACTCCAAGGACCTGTAGGTCATCCCACTTACAACCTGTCACCAGACTTGCAGGTAATATCTGCAATCCTACCGTCCCCACCACCAAAACCTAACAGTAGTGTGAGGGAGTCCAAGTAGGGTAATGAAAAGATAGCTCCTCCCATTCCAAAGCTCCCTTACAGACCTGAGGATACCTGATGCTTTACAGAAACAGCTGCTTCTACAGTGGATGTCGCCTTGTTGTTTACTGGAACTAAGTACTGCTTCTCATATTTGCATGAGTAAATGGACAGAAAGCACTTAGCCTGAGCGTGTCATGAGGCAGGCCCTCAGTAGATGGAGTTGTGATGACAACAATGTGGAACACAACTCTACCTCTCTGAGCCTGGCCCTTGAATCTTGGTCATTCATGTCTACTTGACTTTGCCTAATCCTGTCAGGATGTAGGATGCTCTTCTGCGGGGCTGCTGGTGTGACAGTCCTCAGTAACTGTGCGGCTGAGTCCAGATTGCCAATTGGCAGGAATTGGAAGTGGAGTTGGATTGGAGGCAGACTAGTAGCAGTCAGGGCAGGATCTGGGATCATCAGAGCTGAGATCCGAGAGCTACTTCCCTTTCCTTCTGGATCCCAGCTGTGCTCACTGGTAATGGCCTAGGAATCATAGCGCCCAGCTATGAGGGTTTGCCTGTCAAGGTCGTCATTGTCCATGTCAGAACTTTGAGTGAGGAAAGAGATGGACACCTGGTGACCAGAGTCCTTTGTTACTATTAATCCTTCCTGGCATTGTTGCAACTTCTCCTAACCTACTATGGTGACTCTCTAATCCCTTAGCTCAGGGTTGGGGATGTATCCCCCCCACCCCATCTCCCTTTTTCCAGGCTGACTAGTGTCTTTGAGCAGATCTGGTAATATTTGTTAGTTGGGGAGAGGGAGGATGGGCTAATGTGTGTTTAAGTCACATGAAGTAAGGCTGATCCCAAATGCAGAAACACTCAGGGAAATCTTGGGGAGTATGAGCTGTCTCTCGGAGACATGCTAGTAGATACTCTGAGCACACACTTCCTATACAGTCCTTATTTCACTCCCTCTAGTCCTGGTATACTCTGGGTATGCATGCTTTGGCTAAATGAATGCACAATGATGGTCATTTTCAGTTTCTGAAAGTTCATTAGTTTTTATGTGTCATGAATAAAACACACTAGAAGAATGAGTCATTTAAAAGGATGGAAGGATGTACTGAAACTCTGGGCCTATGGCCCAAGCACAGTGCTTTTGTGGGGGGAAAAATAATCCCCTCATGTGGCTCCCATCCATAGCTGGGGTTGAAATCCACTGCATTAGAATCATGAGAAGAAAACAAATGACTCAACTCTCTACCTTCCGTCTTTGGCCTCATTTGTATTCAATCTCCCAGCAAATCTTGTTTCATACTGGACTGATTTTTTTTTTTATGTGTTCTACCCTGGTGGCTACTTTGGCAGACTCTTTGAAGGAATCCCATTGCTTATTATATCTCAGATCAAAGTGATTTAACAGTACAATCAAAGCAATCATGAAACTAACTCCAATTTTATATGGGAAAATTGACTCTACATGGTGCTTAAATATTTATGATAAACTATTTTTGTGCTTAGATAAGAAAGTGGCTATTTTGCTTGAGCTAACAACCATCCAGTACAGCTACATAGTCATTGGTAGCGACAGTGGAAGGCTGGTATGGAGTTGGAATTGAACTCTTAGCTCATACAGTGGATGATGTTCATGGCACATGGAATCTTCCTGAATTCCAGCATGTATCCTAGAAAGGAATATGGTTGAAGGTTGTACAGCTGGAGGCTTTGAAGAATTGCTTGAGGAACTGTACGTGGTCAGCACATGAGAATAGAGGAAAGAGGGTATCCACTAAAAAGAATAAGATAACTTATCTACTGTGTTTTTTATTGAATCAGAAAGGATACCCTGTTGAAGAATAAACAAATTTGAGCACCTACTGGGAAGTCTATGGGAACCAACAATGGGAACTGTTTTATGGGGTTGTTTTGTGGCCGTCTTGGAGGTTCAGTAGAGCCCAGAGATAATGGGAAAACCGAGGCCTGAATTATAAACACAACACAGAACACACCTTCAGACTTCTCATTGAGTGTGACAAATGGCTTATATGACCTTTCTGTATTTATTCACAGACTACAGGTTAAATGTCAAAAATTTGTGTTAGTGTTAGCCAGTCATGAAGCTGCATGGATTAAGATGCTCTTGCTGGGATTCAGTAATGCAAGGATCGTAACTGGCCCTTAGAGATTTTCATATGGACATCCTACAAGCTCCTTGGATTTACTTAGTGTGTATTCAAATCTATGTTCATTCTTCTAAGGCTCTTTCTCCTTCTATTATCCCTATTCTATGGAAGTAAACTATCGTCCTATCCACCTATAATCTCTATAATCTAAGGCATTTAACAGGTCCTACTGATTCTACTTGAGAAAGACCCAAATCTCTCCCCTACTTTCCATCCTCACTGTCACCGCCCTAGCCCAGATTCTCATAACCTTTCTCTGTCTCCTGCGATAACCTCACAGGTCTTCTTGCCTCTAGTCCTGCCCCAACAAGCCCTCCACTACACTCCCATCAGAATAACATTCCCCAAATACAAATTCCATCACACCTTTTTCCTGCTTAAAAACTTCTGGTGGCTTTCCAGTGCTTTCTAAATTAAGGCAAACTGTGTTAGCATGGAATTCCCTGCTTTTCACTAACTTGGTCCAGTCTCCATTTCTGGAATCATAGCGACCCTTAATGCATCTCAAACCATATGTGCTAATCTAGATAGATGGATAAATCACTGCTTTGTATAAGTGCCATATAGTTATGTCTATATGTATTTATCAGTATGGTTTCCTTCCTGAATGGCCTTTTCACCTCCTTCCCTCTCTCCAGAAATCCCATACACATTTCTGGAGGCGAATTCATGTGCCATCTTCCCTACCATTCTTCCTCCTCCTTCCTCTTCATCCCTCAGCCAATTTAATTCTTAACTTCATGGTAGTGTAAACACACCTCTGTGTGATAGTCAATTATATCTCTTTTTCCTCACCAATGAGCTTCCCAGATGCAAGGATTATAGCTATTTTTTGAAACCTTAATGCCAAACAGGTGCTTAGTGTATGTTTGATCAAACTGGGAGACTGGAAGTGACTTTATTTACTGAGATAGAACTCCCTGAAACTTCACATAGATCCTTTGGCTTTGCTTCTTAGTCTTTCACTTGGAAGAGTTTACTTACAACTCCATGAATTCCTGTTAGAAACTTTAAAGAGCAAAAGACTGTTTTTCCAGGGTTGTTACAAATTCAGACCAGTCTCTTAGACCTTCCGCAAGTCTAACATGGTCAGTGATTCTGAGGTACTGGAATAAAGATTCTCTGGCGAGTTCATTGTACTTATTAGGACAAGAAAACGAACATTTTTGAAAGATTTTCAGAAAGAAAAATTGAACTCAAAAAGGGTTTCTGGTTAACCATATCAACCAGGGAATTCAGAGGAGTACCACATTCCTGTCTCTGAATATCATGGTTAGCTGAAGGCTTATTAAATTTGAAAGCAGTAAATAATGTGACATATTTCTTCACAGGCTGTAGACTTCCATTTGTAAACCTAAAATTCGAATCCCCACTTTCCTCACCAAATCCCCACAGCTTAGTTTTACTATATTAATATAATTCAATTAGATGACATATTTGATTCTTTACATCATTTTAACTTATCTGTGATTTTTTTGTTATTGTCTGTACTTTTGACTTCGAGAATCTCATCCATTTCATGAGAAGTATGCTGCCATTGTATTGAACTCATTTGCTATTTTTATCCCCAAGGGACAATTTATCTTGTTGGGAGGAGGTAGCATTGTATTCTTGCTTAATTCTAAATAATTTCAAAATTAGCATTTTGGTTTGAGAACATTCACATGGTGTAACAACTAAATGTGTTGAATTGATTTAAATCCTCCCCTTTTCTTTAGAAGCTGTTGTTAGTTATTATGGCTTAATTGTTACCTGCTGGCAAGTAAGTGCCCCAAAAAGGAAATAGCATACCGTCTTTGCTGTACCAACCACTCAGGGCTGGCACAGTTGTGATCTGTGACTATGCTTCTCTTGTGCCAACCCACGTTCCCTCCTCCAGTAATGCCTCTGTTCTGCCTCTGTTCTAGAAAATTCCCCCGGGGGTGAGGGAGTCCTGTGTGGCTGTAATAAGAATCCCAAGCATCTATTCCACTGGAGAGGAGAGGAACAGGAGGCAAACACTATGAACACAGAGTAGCTGATACATAAAAGAGCTTTTCTATCTTTAAGGAAAAATTTCCCTTACAGCTTCAGTATTTTGGAAATTTATTTGGGAAAAGGTTTTGGAATCAGATGGTTAGAATTTGAATCTCCCTCTTGTACTTAGAAGTGGGTGACCTTGGCAAGTGACTTAACCCTCAATATTTGCCATTTCTTCTTTACATCAGTACCTTTAATCTGTGTTAGCAATATCTTAAAAGGCAGTTGACTTTTCAACCTTGCTCAGCTCGTTGTCAAGGAATGCAAGTTCTGAACTGGGTAGAAATCTGGGGCTTTCCGGGCGCCTGGGTGGCTCAGTGGGTTAAGCCTCTGCCTTCAGCTCAGGTCATGATCCCAGGTTCCTGGGATCGAGCCCCACATCGGGCTCTCTGCTCAGCGGAGAGCCTGCTTTCCCCTCCCTCATCTGCCTGCCTCTCTGCCTACTTGTGATCTCTCTGTCAAATAAATAAATAAAAATCTTTAAAAAAAAAAAAAGAAATCTGGGGCTTTCTTTATGGGATGAGTTAAGAAGGGTGGCAACTTTAGGCCCCAGAGAGCTCTACAGGGCTGCCCAGAAAGGGTAGCAGGAGGAGGGTACCAAAGGGACATGCAGGGGGGGCTGAAAAACAA
The DNA here is from genome assembly GCA_002007465.1 of Ailurus styani. NCBI lineage: Eukaryota > Metazoa > Chordata > Mammalia > Carnivora > Ailuridae > Ailurus > Ailurus styani. The sequence continues at coordinate 2,881,472 of LNAC01000093.1, read as the reverse complement.
GGCTGGCTTCGCAGTTTGGACTGGACATGTCCTTGCAGGTAACATCACAGGGTAAAGCAAGTGCTTGAGGCTGCCGGTAAGATGGAGGACCAGAAATCTCCATGCACTCAGTTTCCCCCTCTCCAGATTGTTCTTATCTTCTTGATCCAAGCCTTACTTTTCTTCCAGTGGGAGGGAGAAGATGAGAGGACAGCCACGTTTTTTCTTGGAGCTCCAGTATCCCTCCCCTCCATCTTCTCTGTACAGTGCATTTCAGTGCACTGGGCACAGAGGATTTGCCTGCTTCTCTGACAAATGCTGGTATAAAGCTAGGATGCGAGACTGAGAACACTATGAAAAACACAGACGCTCACACTGTGACCTTCTTTTACTAGCTTAAGCCTCAAAAGGAAAAGGGCAAGGAATATCAATCTGAGCTGGCATGGTGCCTCTCGCCACTATCTTGTATTTCCTAAGTATTGGCAAACTGAGTGAAAATAACTAAACAAATGCACTTAATGACTTGAGTGCATGAATAAGCACATATGCAGAGGAAAGAACAGAGGCCCAACTAGATGTTCAGACCTTAGTCTGGAAATCGCAGAGTTGGGGGCATATCCGACAGACCCATCACCATTTTTCTGGGACTTATTGGGAGCAGAGGACTCATTCTCCTTCTTCTCTCCCACCCCCCAGACCCCCAGAACTTGGAGCTATATCCCAAAAGTCCTGGAGCTACTTTCTGAGGAAGCAACTCCACAGTTGGCAGAGCTTGAAGTTGGTGGTCTCAAAGCTAAGTTGACTGGAGGTTTGCCACGGACCATTTTCGGCCCAGCAATGGGGCTTCTTAGAGGTTCTGAATCAATAGACCTGACAGTTTTCTTGCCAGGCTTGAGTCACTAGGGTCTTTCTGGGGGCCTTCTGTTAGTTTGAGATGGCCAGCTATGGAAGGGGATGTCCTGACAGAGTTGAGCCTGGCACTCATCACAGACACACCGTTCCTTGGAAGTCTTGGCCCCAGCAGGATTCAGTTGGCATGTGAGCCTCGTTTGATCTGTGGAGGGGATGGAGAGACTCTGAGGAGTCTTCATCTCTGTGAAGGTATCCTGAGGTCTGTCAAGTAGGCCTGGGATCCTGAGGCCCACACCTCTCCCTAGCCAACGTCAGCCTCGTTGTCCACAGCCTGCCCTTTGTCACCCAAGGACCAGGGACATTCCCAAGTCTGAAATGCTTTCCCACTTACATGGCTGCAGAAGTCCTGGTTCTTCCCATGCGTGTTTGCCACACCTGTCATGGCCTGACTCCGTTTCTTAACCATTCCCCCCTCCCAAGTCTTAATCCCCTCAAGCCATGTCACTCCAGTGGTACCACACATAGGAGGCCCCCTGACATAGGAAGTGTTTAAGCCAAAACTGAGTACAAGTTTGAACCCTAGACAGGGAGGGAAGAGTGATTGGACTGATTGAAATGTTAGGTGACTCCCGATCTTTAGATCCTCGGAGTTCTAGAAGTTGTCCTGTGGGAATGGACTTGACTCCTTCCCGATCCAGGAAGCGAGGGCCCTGACCCACTGCGGCTCCCTTTGTCTGCTGGCTGGCTGGCTGCCCAGCAGGCCAACGGGGCTCCCCTTGCCCTGGTTCTCCTCCTTTTCCCGCCCCTTTTAAATGCAGGGGCAGAGCTCCAGAGATAAGCTCCCCTTCCTTGGGTGGAGACCACAGACCTCCTCCCTACTGTCCGCCTCCTTCGGAGCAGGTCCTACCATTCCCACACCCTTCTCTTGGGCCAGTGGTCAGGTTAGGACCAGTCCCAATGACCTGGCAAGGAAAAGGGAGGAGGCGGAGTCTAAGACTAGGTTAGTTGTCCGGGGCACTTAAGACTATGTCTGTATTAAGATATTTGAGAAAAATGGATCATCTGTAGCATTATTTTCTATTTATTTCAAATGTATAGTAACGCAGTAATAGTTTTATGGATAATAGTTACCTGGGGTCAGACCAGGAAACAAGTGCCACCTCAGACAGTGTTTCTGTGGAGTTCTAAACACCTAACAAACTTATCCGTACACTATAATTTGGGGATGGCTGGTGTTTTATAACTAATAAGATGCAGATACAAGTGATTTCTTCTGAATTCTTACACTTCTAGAAGGCAGCTAGAGGTACTATCATCTGGAGCATCCCACTGTCCTACTGGTCAGAAAGGGTCAACGACTTGTAATGTTTTATGGTTGCTCTCTAGAACTCAAGAAATAAGAACCCTTTAGTAACACCCACTGGTCCAGGAGTTAAAAACAAATTGTCTGCCAAAATTATATGCAAAACCAAAGAAAACAGCAGCTAATTTTGTTGAAGTTAAAAAAAAAAAGCTATGAAAAAATCAGCTTAATGGATTGGAAGAAAATAGTGAAAATTTCCCATTGGAATAGCAGATTGATTGTGACAGCCGGTGCTATGAACCAAAGGAAGGGAAGCTTTTCTGGCCTCATCTTCATGGAATTCCAATCACAGAATATCTTTTCTCAGTGTTACAAGGTCTAAGCAGTCTCCCCGCAGTATCTGAAGCGAATGCCAGAGCTGAACCCCAGGAGCGGACCCTGGTCCTCAGCACAACGCACTGTTCTCTGCAGCCACCAGGTCCTCACGATGGTATTGCTCAGGTAGCAAAGGGCAGTGGCTATGGAGGGGAGGCGAGGACAGCTGCTCTTCTGGGAAGACTGCAGTAGAGGAAGGTGTCACCAACTGAGTAAAGCCTGTTTTCCCTCCTGCAACTCCCTTTGGAGACTTTGCCTTGCATGCAGATTTTCAAATTAATGTAAAACATTGCAACAACTAGGAAATGTACCCAATGTTCATAAATTATAGAGAAACATAGAGAATTATTCCTTCATTTTCATCTTAGCCTATCAAAAAGGTGGGCACTCAATAGGCTTGTTGATTTACAAATTCTAAACTCTCTCAGCTCAAAGCAGTTTCCAGCTTTAGCTTTCCACTTGATTTTGCATTCCATTTATTTCTCTTTGCAGATTTAGTAGATAATATGCATATCTCTATTCTCTTAGTGGTTACCTTTGAAATTGTTTATACACACTTCATGATCTAAAGTTAATCACTATTTTACCATTCTCTTGGATAATACAAAGATTTTAGGATGCTTTTTGCTCCATTGATCCTAACTTCCAGCTTACACACTCTTAAGATACCATATTTTGGATTTCTTTCATATTTCTGTCTTTAACCTCACAGATTGTGTTACCATTATTACTAACTTAATGTGTATTTAAGGTTATCCATATGTTTACCATTTTTGTTTACTTACCAAATATTTCAGGCTTTCTGGGAGTGTCTCATTCTTCCTGAAGCATATCCTTTAGATGTGATTTACTGAGTTTTTTGGTTGTTAAATGGTCTTTATTTCTAGCTACTTGAAAGTATCTTTTTTTTCAATTCATTTTTGGAAATTAATTTCACTGGATTTATAATTCTGGATCTATATTTTCTAGCACATTGCGGATATTCCACTTTCATCTGGCTTCCATTGTTGCTATTAAGACTGTAGTCCGTCTAAGTGATATTCTTTTGTAAATAACCCTGTTTGGTTGATTTTATAATTTTGTCTTTCGTATATAGCATGCCAAAGGGATGTGTATGCATAAATTTATATTTATTTGCTTTGTATATTATAATACTTGCCCAGTTCTGGAAAATTCTTGGTGATTGTCTTAAGTACAGACCATCCCTGACTTACAATGGTTAACAATTTTTTACTTTACAATGGTATGAAAGTAATATGCATTCAGTAGAAACTGTACTTTGAGTTTGTCTTTTCATGGGTTAACAATATGCAGTATAAAATTCTTTCATGCTGCTGGGAAGTGGGAGCAAGTCACATTTTCCAGTCAGCCACACAATCACAGTGATGATCAACCCACTGACACCCATTCTGTACCTGTACAACCATGCTGTTTTTCATTTGCAATGCAGAATTTAATAAATTACATGAGATACATTACATGAGATTACATGAGATTTTTTTTAACCCTTAGGCATTTAAATTTTTTTGGGAGGTGCTTTTAAATCTTTAAAAAAATCTTTAAAAATCTGTGTTCTTCCTCTACACTTTCACTCCCTTACAATTTATCCAATTTATCTTTTGAAGAACCCAAGTTATTTGATCTATACAGTTTCCCGCCATGTGGATTTTGGTGACGGCATGCTCAAGGTACAATTCAGCATGTTCCTGTCCTCTGTATGTTCTGCTAATTGGTGGCTGAAACCACTGATCGGATCACGCTCTGACTCAAACCTATCAGAAGACTAAAATGCCAGGCTGTCTCTTCATTTTGTTACTTTAGGAGTCACTAATACTGTCACTTAATGTCTATTTCCATTCATGGAGTGTTACAAAGGAGGATGGTCTTCTATCATTTCACTTATTGGTTGGAATACTTATATAAAGATACACTTGCTTTCATCTACTCATCCACTTGTTTACTACATGGTACAGTTTATAAAGGAGAGGCAGGATAAATGCTTGATTGCTTCCCTTTGTTAATGAGTTTTCAAGGTAATGAATTGGTTTCTTCTTATTGCTGCCATTTTCAGTAACATTAAGAACTCATCTTAGAAGGGTTTTAATCCATTGCAAAGCTCAAGTTTTTCACTGTGTCCAATAGGAGCCTCTTCTAGTTGGCTTCTGGGTCCTCTTGATACCACCTTGATAATCTTTGAGGCCTTGCCTGCTGGCAAGAGGTCCCATAATCCTCTCATTCTTTTGTTTTTGCAGACATAAAATCAGCCATTTCTCCAAAAGCCTTGATAATCTTTCAGTGAGAAAGGAATCACAAGTTTGTCATTAAGGAATGCTTAGTGGGCAGAGTAAATATGCACATAAACATAAATACATATTAAAAGTCAAATATCCCATGAGTTCAATTCAAATTAGAGTCTATACAGCTTAACCTAGTCATAATTACATCCGTGCCACAACTTCCATACCCAAGAACCTAGTTCTTAGAGACACAGAAGACATTAGAATTGTAATATCCCATAAAAACTCATTGGTTTTATGCCAAATTACATATACACAGTCTCATAATAATAATACCAATACTGCTACTCTTATGATTCCTGAAAACATTAAGCTTGGGAGGCATTTGTTCTCCCATTCTCCCTTTTATTTTTTCCTCTTCCCACCATTTTTAAATGGTTGTACTATATCTATGTTGTCAGAGCCTATGGCCATTACATACTCTTATTCCTCATCCATGTGTATGTATTCTATCTAGACCTCACCAGCAGTATGTAAGTCAACAGCTCTTTAGTCACCTTGATTATCTGAAACTTGATCTTTGGTAGATTTCTCAAGATAGGCTCATGGGAATAATATTTTCTAAGTTCCAGCATGTTGATAAAAATATGTGCCTTTTATACTTAAAAGTCCGTTCAGTTTTGCTGGAGACAAAATTCTCATCTCATAAATTTCCTCTTTGAGTATCTTAAATAAGTTACTTCATTATTTTTCATAAAGCATTGCTGTCAGGAACTTAGATAACTATTTTTTTCCTTTCAAGAACTTAGATAATTTTTTTCCTCAAGAGTAATATACTCTCCTATTTTTTTCTTCTTGGATGTCCAAAGGATCTTTTTTCCTTTTTTTTTTCTTTTTTTGAAGTATAGTACATTTATCATTCTGGATTGATATTCTCAGGAACTCCTTCAATATGTAATTTCAATATTTTTTATTATTCAGAAAAAAAAGTTTTAGAACTGTACTTTTTAGTACTCAGGGCTTTTTCTTCTTTGATTTGGTTTCTTTTTCAGGAACTCCTATTCCAATCTCCTTTGCCTACCTTTAATATTTGTTACTTTCTCTAACATACTTTTCAAGTCTTTCTTCATTTTTATTTTTTAAATGGTCATTTTTACTTTCTGTATTTTTAAAGGATTATATGTATTTTGTGTTCCTTCTACTTCATTCTTTGATTCTGAAATTGATTTCCCATTTTTAATTCTTGCCTGAATTCCATTGCCTATTGGTGAGTTTTTCTAATTGTCACTCTTGTTATTTCATATCTTTTTTTTTTTAATTTTTTTTTAATTTTATTTTTATTATTTGCCCAAGGGGTACAGGTCTGTGAATCATCAGGCTTACATCTTTCACAGCCCTCACCAAAGCACAAACCCTCCCCAATGTCCATAACCCATCCACCCTATCCCTACCCTCCCACCCCCCAGTAACCCTCAGTTTGTTTTATGAGATTAGAAGTCTCTTATGGTTTGTCTCCTTCCCCATCCCATCTTGTTTCATTATTTTTCCCTCCCTACCCCCCACAACCCCCCACCCTGCCCCTCAAGTTCCTCATATCAGAGAGATCATATGATAATTGTCTTTCTCTGATTGACTTATTTCGCTCAGCATAATACCCTCCAGTTCCATCCATGTCGTTGCGAATGGCAAGATTTCGTTTCTTTTGATAGCTGCATAATATTCCATTGTATATATATACCACATCTTCTTTATCCATTCATCTGTTGATGGACATCTAGGTTCTTTCCATAGTTTGGCTATTGTGGACATTGCTGCTATAAACATTCGGGTGCACGTGCCCCTGAGGATCACTACCTTTGTGTCTTTAGGATAAATACCCAGTAGTGCGATTGCTGGGTCGTAGGGTAGCTCCATTTTCAACTTTTTGAGGAATCTCCATACTGTTTTCCAGAGTGGCTGCACCAGTTTGCATTCCCACCAACAGTGTAGGAGGGTTCCCCTTTCTCCGCAACCTCGCCAACATCTGTCATTTCCTGACTTGTTGATTTTAGCCATTCTGACTGGTGTAAGGTGGTATCTCGCTGTGGTTTTAATTTGTATTTCTCTGATGCCGAGTGATGTTGAGCACTTTCTCATGTGTCTGTTGGCCATTTGGATGTCTTCTTTGGAGAAATGTCTGTTCATGTCTTCTGCCCATTTCTTGACTGGGTTATTTGTTTTATGGGTGTTGAGTTTGAGAAGCTCTTTATAGATTTTGGATACTAGCCCTTTATCTGATATGTCATTTGCAAATATCTTCTCCCATTCTGTCAGTTGTCTTTTGGTTTTGTTGACTGTTTCCTTTGCTGTGCAAAAGCTTTTAATCTTGATGAAGTCCCAATAGTTCATTTTTGCCCTTGCTTCCCTTGCCTTTGGTGAGGTTCCTAGGAAGAAGTTGCTGCGGTTGAGGTCGAAGAGGTTGCTGCCTGTGTTCTCCTCGAGGATTTTGATGGATTCCTTTCTCACATTGAGGTCTTTTATCCATTTTGAGTCTATTTTTGTGTGTGGTGTCAGGAAATGATCCAGTTTCATTGTTCTGCATTGGGCTGACCAGTTTTCCCAACACCATTTGTTGAAGAGACTGTCTTTTTCCCACTGGACATTCTTTCCTGCTTTGTCGAAGATTAGTTGACCATAGAGTTGAGGGTCCATTTTTGGGTTCTCTATTCTGTTCCACTGGTCTATGTGTCTGTTTTTGTGCCAGTACCATACTGTCTTGATGATGACGGCTTTGTAATAGAGCTTGAAATCTGGAATTGTGATGCCGCCAACTTTGCTTTTTTTTTTCAACATTCCTTTGGCTATTCGGGGTCTTTTCTGGTTCCATATAAATTTTAGGATTATTTGTTCCATTTCTTTGAAGTAAATTGCTGGTATTTTGATGGGGATTGCATTAAATGTGTAGATTGCTCTAGGTAGCATAGACATTTTCACAATATTTATTCTACCCATCCATGAGCATGGAATGTTTTTCCACTTCTTTGTGTCTTCCTCAATTTCTTTCATGAGTACTTTATAGTTTTCTGAATACAGATTCTTTGCCTCTTTGGTTAGGTTTATTCCTAGGTATCTTATGGTTTTGGGTGCAATTGTAAATGGGATTGACTCTTTAATTTCTCTTTCTTCTGTTTTGTTGTTGGTATATAGAAATGCAACTGATTTCTGTGCATTGATTTTATATCCTGACACTTGACTGAATTCCTGTATGAGTGCTAGCAGTTTTGGAGTGGAGTCCTTTGGGTTTTCCACATAAAGTATCATATCATCTGCAAAGAGTGAGAGTTTGACCTCTTCCTTGCCGATTTGGATGCCTTTTATTTCTTTTTGTTGTCTGATTGCTGAGGCTAGGACTTCTAGTACTATGTTGAATAGCAGTGGTGATAGTGGACAGCCTTGCCGTGTTCCTGACTTTAGGGGAAAAGCTCTGAGTTTTTCTCCATTGAGAATGATATTCGCTGTGGGTTTTTCGTAGATGGCTTTGATGATATTGAGGTATGTACCCTCTATGCCTACACTATGAAGAGTTTTGATTAAGAAAGGGTGCTGTGTTATTTCATATCTTATATAATTGAAGTCATCTAGCTTTTTTTTGAAATAGGTTGTATTCTGTTTCGTGGCCATTCTTTCATTGTCTGTACAATATTAGTCTACTCCTTACATTTTTCTTACAACAAAATTGTATAGGATTGACCTTGATAATTTTCTATGCTTATTTTTTAAAGATTTGTTTATTTGAGGGGGGCAGAGGAAGAGGATTTTTGGAGCAGACTCCCCATTGAGCATGGAGCTCGACGGAGGACCCCATCCTACACCCATGAAATCATGAGCCAAAACCAAGAGTTGGACTGTTAACAGACTGAGCCACCCAGGTGACTCATTCTGTTCTTATTTTTAATGTGAAATTTGTCTGAACTTTTCGGATAAAGTATGGCCGAGGGTGGTTTTTCTAATGCCACAAAACTCCCTCTTCCGCTCTTTTTTGGTAATATTAAAAAATACAGTAACTTCGTGAGACTTTTCTCTCTTAAATTTATTTATTTATTGAGCTATAATTGACATACCTTGTGTAACTTTAATGTGTACGTGTGTTTGATGCATTTATATATTGCAAGATGGCTACCAGGTAGTGTTTGGTAACATCTCTATCATGTCACACGTTTTATCACTTTTTTGGGTGTGTATGGTGAAAACAGCTAAGATCTAGTCTGTTAGAAACTTTGAAATTTATAATACATCATTGACCATAATCATTATGCTGTATATTAGATCTCCAGACCATGTTAACTAGTTGCAAGTTTGTACTCTTAAACAACATTTTCTCAGTCCTCCCAACCCCTGCTATCCATCATTCCACTCTGTTTCTAAAATTCTGCATGTAAGTTTCACCATGCAGCATTTGTCTTTCTCTGACTTACTCCACTTATTATAATGCCTTCAAAGTCCATCCGTGTTGTTGCATCTCTGTTTGTTTTGTTTTTTTTCCTTCTTTTTCTCTTTCTTTTTTTTAAATTCCCGTATAGTTACCATACAGTGTAATATTGGTTTCAGGTGTGCAATAAAGTATTTTGACAATTCCATATATTATTCAGTACACATGAAGATAAGTGTATTCTTTTTTTTTAAATTCTAGTTAGTTAACATGTAATATAATACTGGTTTTAGGAGTGTAAGTTAGTGATTCAACAGTTATATATAACCCAGTCTCCTCCTAACAAGTGCCTTCCTTAATACTCATCACCCATTAGCCCTTTCCCATCCACTTCCCTCAGTGTGTTCTCTATTTTGAGAGTCTTTTATGGTTTGCCTCTCTTTTTTTCCCCCTTTCCATATGTTCCTTTTGTTTAAGTCCCAAACATGAGTGAACCATATGGTATTTGTCTTTCCCTGATTGACTTATTTCACTTCAATTTCTTTCATCAATGTTTTCTAATTTATAGAGTACAGGTCTATTTATTATTTCTGGTACAATTGTAAATGGAATTGTTTTCTTTATGCTGCTTCATTATTAGTGTATAGAAATGCAACAGCTTTTTGTACTGATTTTTGTATCCTGCAACCTTACCAGATTTATTTATCAGGTCTAGTCATTTTTTGGTGGAGACTTTAGGGTTTTCTATGGACAGTGTCATGTCATCTGCAAATAGTGAAAGTTTTACTTCTTTACCAATTTGGATACCTTTTATTCCTTTCTCTTATCTGATTGCTGGGGCTAGGACTTCCAGTTCTAAGCTGAATGAAAGTGGTGAGAGTGGACATCCTTGTTTTATTCCTGGTCATAGTGGAAAATCTCTCAGTTTCTCAGCATTGAGTACAATGTTAGCTGCAGGTTTTTCTTATGGAGTCTTTATCATGTTGAGATATGTCCTCTCTAAACCCATTTGTTGAGTGCTTTTTTTCTGTTTTGTTTTGTTTTTCCAGAGAGGGAGAGAAAGGCAGGGGCATAGGGAGAGAGAATCTTAAGCATGCTGCATGCCAGTGCAGAGCCAGACATGGGGCTTGATGTCACAAGCCTGGGATCATGACCTGAGCTGAAATCAAGAATCAGGTGCTTAAATGAGTGAGCCAACCTGTCACCCTGAGGGCTTTTTTAAAATCATGAATGGGTCTTGTATTTTGTCAAAAATTTTGTCTATTGAAATTTTCGTATGGTTTTTATCCTTTCTCTTGATGTGGTATATCCAACTGATTGACTTGCAAATATTGAACCACCCTAGAATCCCAAGAATAAATCCCACCTGATCATGCTGAATGATTTTTTTAATGTACTGTTGGATATAGTTTGCTACTATTTTGTTGGGGGTTTTTTCATCTTTGTTCATCAGAGATCTTGGCCTGTTCTCTTTTTCTGTAGTGTCTTTATCTGGGTTTCGTATGAGTGTAATGCTGCCTCATCAAATGAATCTGGAAGCTTTCCTCCTTCGTACATTTCTTTATACTACAACTTCTTTACCCATTCATCCTCTGACATATACTTAGGATCTTTTTCCATATCTTGGCTATTGAGAATAATGCTGCAGTGAACTTGGGAGTGTAGGTATCTCTTTGAGGTACTGATTCAATTCCTTCAGTATATACCTGGGAGTAGGACTGCTGGATCATATGATAGTTCAATTTTTAATTTTGTAAGACACTGTTTTCCATAGTGACTGTATCATTTTACATTCCCACCAATAGTGTACAGTGGTTCCCTTTTCTCCACATCCCTGCCAACATTTGTTCTCTTTTTGATAAAAGGCATCCTAAAGACGTGAGTTGATACCTCTTTGTGATTTAGTTTGCATTTCCCTGATGATTAGTGATGTTCAGCATCCGAACTTTGTTTTGTCTTCTTCCCTACTTTGATACCAGGAAACTTAGAAAATTAAATCTAGCTCACAAAAATTTTTATATGCCTATGAATTAAGAATGGTTCATACATTTTTAAAATTATTTTCTTTAAGTTCTATTTGGTTCTTTTTCAACTTTATCATTTTGGGGCATTTCTTGCTCCTTTCTCTTTTATGTCTTATTTTAATATGTTGAACATTCTTAATTCATAGTTTGTGTCTGATTATTTAGTATCTGAAGTCTTAGTCTGTTTCTGTTACTTGCTTTTCCTAAAGTTTTCATTCAAATTTATTGGCACTTTATCTGTGAGAATTATCAGAGGCCCAGGTTGAGGGCTTTATCTCAGAAGGTAAGTATTGTTTCTTCCAAGTGCCTAAGGATACCATTGATACAAATTTCCTTATTTATAGAGAGACCATCATTCCCTCTCATTAACCCTTTCTTAGGAGCATAACCTTTCCTTAGGTCTAGCTTTATTGGGAGTTCTATTCATTCCAATTTCCCCTCATCTACTGTACACACACACGCGCGTGCACACACACACACGCGTGCGTGCGCACACAGTTTTAGGTCAGTGAGGTCTTGGCAGCTTTAATACTGACCCACCTCCACATTATTTCCAGCCCTAGAGTTTACAGGTTAATCCAATATTCAAAAGGAAATTTTCATTCTGTATTATTAATTTATTTTTTGCAAATTTTACATATAATCTTTAAATTGTTTTTGAGTGTACTTGACACAATGTTACAATAATTTCAGGTGTACAAAAGTGATTTGACAAGTACATATCATGTTATTTCATTCACACGTGGAATCTAAAAAAAGAAAGAAACAAACAAAAAACAGAATCAGAGAGCAAACTGATGGTTGCCAGAGGAAGGTTTGTTGGGGGGGATGAGCAAAATGTATAAAGGGGAGTAGGAGATATAGGCTTCAACTTACAAAATATGAGTGAGTCACAGGAATAAAAGGTATAGCAAAAGTATTATATCAGTGGTATTCTATTAACATTGTAGTGACAGGTGGTAGACACACTTGTGAGCATAGAAAAGTGCATAAACTTTTCGCATTCATTCCGCATTTTTAGTATTCATTATAATCATTGCCTTGATAAAAATGGAAGTCACCTATTTACCTCCTTGGATTACACAAATGTCTAGCTTTAGAAATCTGGTAACTACTGGGGCTCCTGTGTAGCTTAGTCGGTTGAGTGTCTGACTCTTGATTTCAGCTCAAGTCATGATCTCAGGGTCATGAGATTAAGCCCCTTGTAAGGCTCTGCACTCCATGGAGAGTAGGCTTGAGATTCTATCTCCCTCTGCCCCTCCCTCTCCTCTCTCTGTCTCAAATAAATAGATAAAAGCTGACAATTTCTTTTCAGACTTCCTAACACACCTACAATAGTTATAAATATTTTCACATCTAGGAGTTCCTGGGTGGCTCAGTCATTAAGTGGCTGCCTTCAGCTCAGGTCATGGTCCCAGGGTCCTGGGATCAAGCCCCAAATCGGGCTACCTGCTCAGCGGGAGGCCTGCTTCTCCCTCTCCCACTCCCCTTGCTTCTGTTCCCTCTCTTGCTCGCTCTCTCTCTGTCAATTAAATAAATAAAATCTTTAAAAAATATATTTTCACATCTAATTTATCCCACCTACCACATTTTTCTGAAAAATGTTTTCAGCTATAAAACTTGACTTCTTTATACCCACTAGACTCTGTTATGCTCCTTTAATGGAAAAAGTACTCTGATAAAATTTTCCTTTAGCTTATGGATCTGATTCTATTAAAATGGAGCTGTTTCTGAGGGTCCAACACTATGGGCCTGAGTCCAGAGACTATGCTCTCAGCTCTGTCTTGTTGCTTATGCTGCCTGGCTACTTAATCAGCAGGTTAAATTAATTCCATATCCTGAATCCTCTCGAGCCCACCTCCTGCTTTTCATCTCCATTAGCATGAGTCCAACACCCCAACCCTTCTTTTTGGAAAATGACAGGCACCTCTCCTAGCTAGCTGATGCTCATTGGCAGCCTGGACTCTGTCCCATTTCCTCTTACAGACCTGTCCCACTCAATGCTGCAGAGCTCTTGGAGCCCAGAGTGTGTCCCCACACCCCATGGCCTCTTCTTTGCTGTGTTGCCCACAGTGAACACTTCAGCTTCCTTTGAAACCTAACTTGGGTGCCACTTTCTCCTAGACGCATTCCTTAAGCCCTTGCCCCTTTCCTATAGAACTAAGCACCCTTTCTCAGAGTTGCTCCTTTCCCAGGTCTCTGTGAGCTTATCACATTGCGTTGTAATGTGTTTTCCATCGTGACTCCCTTCAATACTGTCAGCTCTGAGGGCTGCTGCTCTCTCTTGGTTATTTCTGGTCCCTGAAGCCAGGTACGGATCTATACCTGATGTAGGATAGGTGCTTAGTAAATGCCTTGTGAATGTGGGCTATTTATATTTGTTGTGAATAAACCTCGGATAGATGCTAGAAGGTGGTATTGGTTGGGAAAAGGGCAGCAAACACTATGAAGTCAAGGTGGGAAGAGCAGCTGTAGACAGCCTACAAGAAGATGGGGCTGATGGGGCACTTGGGTAATGGAGTCGGTTAACCGTCCAACTCTTGGTTTTAGCTCATGTTGGGATCTCAGAGTCACGAGATTGAGCCCTGCACTAGGCTCTGCACTCAGACGGGAGTCTGCTTGGGACTCTCTCTCTCTCTTCCTCTGCCCCTCTCCCCACCCCACTCACTTACTCTCTCTAAAATAAGTGAAATCTTTGAAAATGAAGCTGCCATATTATTGCCTTGAATGATGTCTGGAAAAGATCCCCATGTCTTAAAAAATATTATCTCTTGTCTACTGGTGACAAGCTAACTTCACTGGGGTCCACAATACTAAGGATCAGAAGGTCATTTTATCCAATCTGCTTGTTCCTTTGGTACAGGAAGTAAGCCCTTAACCCCCGATAGATAACTTAGGCTCTAAAATCTGAGTCAGGCTCAAAGGGTATTAATGATGTGGCTCTGAGTCCAATAAGTCATAAAAAGGATTATGGTGGGAATTTCTCAAAAGAAACAAAATGCCAAAGAGTTCAGAATAACCAAATTCCTCTGTTAGTCTCTAACTGCGTGGGAGGGTTGCCTCCACCATCTTTGCTGGGCTCTGCTGCCGCAAAAGCGAGGTGACATTCTTTCATCACCACTCTGAAATGAGGTCTGGTTTGAGCCTTCTACCTCCTACTGTGCCATCAGCCTTATCCCCACACAATGTCCCCATTTCTGTTTCTGGAACAAATCTTGTGGGATCGTGAGTCATAGCCATCAGCAGCTCGACACACTTAGGACAAAGAGTCTTTCTCTTTTCTCTGACAAATCCCGAATAACTTAATGATTGGGTTTCTCACTGCTAGCTGAGCACATTAACTGGCTGACAGCTAGCTCTTCATGCCAAGCTTTGGGGTTTGGCAGCTGCTGCTTTTCCCCGCCTTCTCTGCGCCTCTGTGGCAGCCACCACCTGATAGAACTGCTAGCATGCCTCCTTCCTGCCTTCACGTTGACAGAAAAATGGACAGACTGACTGTTGGGAAATCACCAGGGAAACCAGGATGGGTTTCCCCCTGACAAGTTCTCTCTCCTTCGGTTTGGCTAAGGTTTCATCTGCTAGCTTGCAGGAGGGAAAACTAACTTAACTTTTTCAGTATATCTCTGGATTGTTACAGATGGAAAACTATTCATTCCCACAGATAAGCTGTGAATCCAAACACTTAAAAAAATTAAAGCCAGATTAATAAAGGTATTTGTAGGGCCAGTATCTTAGAGTTCTAGGTGCAGTTTAGAACTTGAAAGGCCACAGAACTCTGGGAAAATATTAGTGCCTACGTTGGGAATGCATGCTGAACAAAATATTAGGTTAGCCTAAACAATCTTCATGTTCTTGTTTAGCTTTAGTTCAGTTATTTTGATTATCATCTTAGTTAACAGTAGAAATGTTATGAGGATAAGATATTTTCCTGGCACAGAAAATAGAATTTATAGGTTAAAGTGCTTGGTGAGTATTTTGAAATGGTTACATTTAATAGAAGTATCCATCATAAACAATTAGAAACTAGCTTAAATATAACAAAAGAACTAATTCAATAAATTATACATATACTTACATAGACATTTAAAATGTATAAACTATTTTATGTGAACAATGTAGCATTTCAAAGTAATAGGAAGTATAGAATTGTCCTTGTTCAAACTTTAAGTGATAAAGTAAAATTGAAAACAGGGAACAGAACACTTGAATTCCAACCACAGGTCCCTTTAACATAAATACATTCACACCATACAGTTTATCATTAAGTTAAATAATTGCTAAACACAATTGTAAGAAGGTTTTCTATACGTCGTATAAATTATTTGGAATGAGGCCACTTGCTTTGCATTCTTTTGTCTTTGCTGGAAATTCTAATTGGTTGGCTGTTGGTTTCATGTTTTAGGGTAGTTAACGGCTCCCTGAACAACGCAAACTGGGTAGCGTTTGCTGCCATGCTCTGTCCTGTCATCCGGCCTTCACACTGTGCTCTGAGATATCAGGACAGATATTAGTATGACTGTTGGAGAAGATTCTTTGCTGGAACAAACTTAAGTCAGGTGCCTCAATCTTAAGTCTATCTGTGGACCTCCTTGTAAAATCCAATTTTAGCAAGAACCCTGCTAATCAGAACCTCCACTCTTGATATCTGATCACCCTTTATATCAGATGGTGTTTCTCATCCCCCTCCAGCCCTCAGGTGAGGTCCCATCACCTGGCCTGAAAGCGGCTTTTTAGGTCACGATAGCTGGAAACTCTGTTATCCTGTCGACGGGCCCCACCCTGCTTCTTGACTATAAATTCCCATTTCCCACACTGTGTGTAGTTGAGCCTTGTCTCTCCATCCCACTGCAAGATCCCACTGCAGTTGTTCCCACAACTGTTATCACAACCCCCTTGAATAAAGCCAGCCCTACTGTGCTTTAGCAAGTGTCATGAATATGGTTTGTTGCTTGTTTTTTTTTTCTTTAACAATATTGCTAATCGAAGAAACTACAGCTCTGGGGAGAAGACAAATGCCTTGTCCAAGGCCCCAGGACTGGATACCCTGAGATGGGGGACTAGTAAATTTACGGTAGATCTCACGTGCAGAGAAAAGGGGCTATCTGGTAGGCCAGAAGAGTGGCCCCTGGCCTGTGACTATGTTGGCAAGGGGAAACTAAGGTTGCAGATAGAGAGAATGATAATCAGCTGATGTTAAAATAAAGAGATTATCCTGGATCTTCTGGGTGAGCTCAAGGTAATCAACACCATCACCAGGTCATGAAGTAGGGAAGAGGAGGGCAGAACATTAAGTGTCACAGTGAGGCACTGATACACCATCTCTAGAGTGCTTCTGGTTTTTCAGGTGGAGGAACTGTCCACCAGTCAAGGAAAGCAGGTGCCTCTAGAGACTGGAAAAGGCAAGACAGAGTCCCCCTGGAGCCTCCATAAAGGACTGCAGCCCTGACTGCACCTTACTTTGAAGCCTATGAAACTCCTATCTGACTTCCAGAAAGGAAGCGGTGGGGGGGGGGGTGGAAGGTGGAAGAGAAGGCAAAATAATTGAGCTGACTATAGAAAAAGAACAAAGGTGTGAGGAAGGTTAAGAACGATGAAGATGGAGAGAAGGCAGCAGAGATAAGAGCTTGACTGGGTCTTCATCTTCAGTTTGCAAAGAGCTTGAGGATCTAAGCAACGGGACTCCCTAAAAGGGAGTAAGTGTTAATACCCCCATTTTAGAGATGAGGAAATTCAGGCTTTGAGTGTTTGACTCCACTAGAGTAACTTGGACTGAGACAAAGGCAGAGAAATAGGAGGTGGCCAGAATTCAACATGCAAACTGCTATGTGCATAAAGATTTGAGTGCAATTGGTTTTAAATGGGTAGGAGCCTGATTTTTTTCTTTTCAAAACTATTAGTAATATTAATAAACACGGTAACACTAACAAAAATGAAATAAAAAATCACGGTCCAGCTAACTGATGCAAATTATGTCTCTGTTACTTTCCTATATTTTTGTGATACACACACATTTTTGCATGGTTTTGATTACAGTGTAAATTCAATTTGGGGTTTTTTTACTTTGTATCATAAACATTTCCTATGTTATATCAATCTTCATAATTATGATTTGTACTGGTTTGATTTACCACACCGATGTATAATATTCCATGCTATATATACACAATAGCTTTATCCTTTTATCAGTCGATGGACACTTGGGCTGTTTCCATAATTTGACTATTGTAAATAATGGTGCTATAAACATTGGGGTTTATGTACCCTTTTGAATTAGTATTTTTGTATTCTTTGGGTAAATATCTAATAGTACAATTGCTGGATCATAGGATAGTATCTAAAATATATAAAGAACTTATAAAACTCAACCCAAAAAATAAATAATCCACTTATAAAAATGGGGAGAAGACATGAACAGACATTTCTCCAAAGAAGACATACAAATGGCCAACAGACACACGAAAAAATGCTCAATATCATTCAGCATCAGGGAAATACAAACCAAGACCACAATGAGACACTTCCTCACACCTGTCAGAATGACTAAAATCAACAACAAAAGAAACTACAGGTGTCAGTGAAAACGTGGAGAAAGGGGAACCCTCTTGCACTGTTGGTGGGAATGCAAATTGGTGCAGCCGTTCTGAAAAACAGTATAGAGTTTCCTCAAAAAGTTAAACAGAAACACCTTACAATCTTTTCTCTTTTGTTTTCTTTTTTCTTTCCTTTTCTCTTTTCATTCTTCCTTTTCTTTCCTTTTCTTAGTTTTTTTTTCTTTTCTCTTTTATCTTTTTTTCATTTTTATTTTTCTTTTCGCTTTCTTTCAATTTAAGATTAATTACTGGGACTGTGCATATGGATGTTGTCATGATTCCATATTTATTGACCAATTGCCTTAAAAACCATTGTGCCAATTTAGACTGCATGAAGGCACAAATTTACCACACCTGGGAATTCTCAGGCATTACACTTTTTTGCCCACTAGTTTTGACCTAGTTTGTCTTAAGGACCTCAGATTAGTTAGTATCTACTACTAATGAGCAAAAGGGTAGAGGACCATTCTCTACATGCTTTTATATTGATGTATTGAATTAAGTCATTTGCCTTTATTTGCATTTCAGAATATCAAGAGGATATTAAAAACATAAATCCACCAAAATCAACAATTAACCTTAGAAATGACAGAGCAAAAGTAGGTACCTATGACTTGCTTTATCCCAGTTTAATAAACACAAAGTGGAGAATGCCTATGAGTGGAATCACTTAGGAGGACCATGGAAGAACGAGAAGGCACACTGCCTGACCTCTTGGCCATAGACATTTGAAGTCCTGTCTGCTTGGTGGCAATATTTAGAAACCATGACTAACTCTAAGAATAGCCTCACAGTAAGCAAGTTCTGTGGTTTAGAATCATGCAGAATTGTTCCTAGGCTGCTCTAGAAATGCTGAGATGTTTGTCATTTGTTATTTTTTTTTTTAGATAAAACAATTTATATGAATTATACTTGATATAAAATATTTTAGGTGTAAAATCTATTGATTCAATATTTTATACATTAGGAGATGATCACCTCAATAGGTCTAGTCACCATCTATCACCCAAAAGTTATTACAACATTATTAACTATATTCCTTTTGCTGTACATTACACTCCAAATTATTTCCTCCACCACTCCCCACTCTCCTCCCCTCTGCCAACCACCAGTTCATTTTTTGTATCTTATGCATCTGTTTCTGTTTTGTTTTTTAAGGTTCCACATATAAGTCAAATATTATGGAATTTGTCTTTCTGTGACTTACTTCACTTAGCACAATACCCTCTAGGTCCATCCATGTTGTTGTAAATGTCAAGATCTCATTCCTTTTTTATGAGCAGTGATATTTCATTATGTGTGTTTGTGTGTATATATATGTATGTACATATCATATCTTCTTACCCACTCATCCATCAATGGACACACACGTTTAGGTCTTTAATCCATATTGTGTTTATTCTTGTGTGCGATGTAAGAAAGTGGTCTGGTCTCTTCCTTTTGCATATATTTTTCAATTTTTCCCAACTCTGTTTATTGAAGAGACTATCTTTTCCCCATTTTACGTTCTTGTCTCCTTTATCATGTTAACAGACCACATAAGTATGGATTTACTTCTGTGCTTTCTATTTTCAATGAATTTATGTGTCTGTACCAGTATCATACTGCTTTAATTGCTATAGGTTTTTAGTATAGTTTGAAATCAGGGAGGATGATACCCCCAGCTTTGTTCTTCCTCTAGAGAGCTTTGGCTGTTCAGGGTCTTTGGTGGCTCCATATAAATTTCATGCTTATTCTAGTTCTATAAAATATGCCTTTAATATTTTGATAGAGATAGCATTGAATCTATAGGTTGCTTTGAATAGTATGGACATTTATTTCAATTGTGTTCATCCAATCCATGAACATGGAACATTTTACCATTTATTTGTGTTTTTTTCCACTTTTTTAAATTCATGTCTTAGATTTATCAGGTCTTCCACCTACTTGGTTAAATTTATTCTCAGGTATTTTATTCTTTTTGATGCAATTATAAATGGGGTGATTTTTTTATTTTTTGATAGTTTTTAATGTATAGGAACAATAGATTTCTGTACATTAATTTTGAATCCTACAATTGTGCCGAATTCATTTATACTAAAAGTTTTTTGGTGGAGACTTTAGGGTGTCTATAGTATCATGTTAGCTGTAAATAGTGACAGGTGTGCTTTTCCTTTCCAACTGGATGCATTTTATTTCTTATCTCATTGCTGGGGCTATAACTCCCTGTACTATGTTGACTGAAACTGGCGAGAGTATGCATCCTTGTCTTTTACATGATCTTACAGGAAAAGATTTCAGCTTTTGACTATTGAGTATACTGTTAGCAATGGGCTTGTCATATATGGCTTTTATTATGTTGAGGTATTGTCTCTCTCTACCTCACTCTGTTGAGAGTTTTATCATGTCTGGTTTTGGGTATCAGGGTAGTGCTGACTTCCTATAATGAGTTTGGAAATGTCATTATCTCTTTAATTATTTGAACTAGTTTGAGGATGGTAGGCATCAGCTCTTTTTGAAATGTTTGGTAGAACTCACCTGTGTAGCTGTCTGATCCTGGATTTTCTTGTTGGGAATTTTTTGTTTACTGATTCAATTTTATTACTAGTAATCATTTTATTCTGATTTTCAATTTCTTCATGAGCTAGAAACATAAGATTATGTTTATAGAAACTATCCATTTCTTCAAGGTTGTCTAGTTTACTGGCCTATATGTTTGTAGTATTAAGTTCAGTGTATTTCTATGGTACTAATTTCTAATTTTATTTGTGCTCCTTTTTCCTTGGTCACTCTGGCTAAAGGTTTGTTTATTTCGTTCATCTTTACAAAGAACAAGCTCTTAGTTCTTAAAAATTTTTACTTATTCAGTGTTTATTTCATTTATATTTTCTCTGATCTCTATTTTCTTTTTTTAGGACTTTATTCTTTTTTATTTCCTTTATGATAGACTTTTTTAGGTTTTTTTTTTTCTTGTCTCATAAAGTATGCTGTATTGCTATCAAATTCCCCTTAGAACTGATTTTACTGCATCCAGACTCTGGAACATCGTGTTTCCATTTTCATTTGTCTCATTGTAGTTTTTTATTTCCTCTTTGTTTTTTTCATGTGCACATTGGCTGTTAAGTAACATGTTAAATCTCTACATTTTTTTTCCAGTTTTCTTCTTGGAATTAATTTCTAGTATCACACAACTGTGATCAGAAAAGCTAGTGATGATTTCATTCTTCTTAAATTAATTGAGACTTGCTTTGTGGCCTAATATATGATCTATTCTGGAGAACGTTTCATGTGCACTTGAATATTTATTGTGCAGTTTGGGGATGGAATGTTCTGCATAAAGTTCAGCTGGTCTAATGTGTGGTGTTTTTTTTCATTAGAAATGGAATTTTTTCCTATTGAGAGATTCTTATTAATATATTTACATTATTAATTTTGTCTACCAGATCCTTAGTGAATATACCTTCATTTGATACAAACCTACAGATTTATATCAGTACCACAGGATCATGGAGACTCATAGATATCTGTGCTTTTTAATGATTAAAATAATATTCAAGTAACAAGTTACTTCACTGAAATACTTGAGAGTATTCTGGGGAGTGTTTGAAAGCTCTGTTTATAAATAGTAATTGATATATTTAGATCGGTATTTGGTGTTGAAAATAAACACTTCTTATTAACACATTGTTTTGATACATTGCTCTACTAGTGAGATTATTAGCCGTTAATATATTTCTAAGAATGGATAAAGCTTTATCTTCATATTTATTTTATTCATAGGACTCTTATCAATGAAGAATGTTGTATCCAATAATAAACTGGCATATTGCAAGTGACATTCTGTAGAAATGAAAATATTTTTGCTTTTGCTTCCCTTGCCGCAGGAGACATATCTAGAAAAATGTTACGGTTACCTGTATCACAGAAATTACTACCTGGACTCTCTTCTAGGATCTTTATAGTTTCATGTCTCGCATTAAGGTCTTTAATCAGTTCATTTTTGTGTATTGTGTGAGAAAGTGGACCAATTTCATTCTTCTGCACGTAGTTACCCATTTTTCCCCAACACCATGTGTTGAAGAGACTTTTTCCCATTACATATTCTTCCCTCTTTTGTCAAAGACTAATTGACCATATATAATCATGGGTTTATTTCTGGGCTTTCTGTTCTGTTCCATGGATCCATATGTCTGTTTTTGTGTGAGTGTTAGAGTGTTTTGATTACTACAGCTATGCAGTATGTCTTGAAATCTGGGATTGCGATACCTCTAGTTTTGTTATTTTTCAGGAGTGCTTTGGCTATTTAAGCTCTTTTGTGGCTCCATACACATTTTAGGATTGCTTGTTTTAAGTCTGTGAAAAATGCTACTGGTATTTTGATAGGGATTGCATTAAATGTGTAGATTGTTTTGAGTAGTATGGACATTTTAACAATATTTGTTCCTCTAATCAGTGAGCATGGAACATCTTTCCATTTATTTGTGTCATTTTCAATTTCCATTGTCAGTGTTTTATAGTTTTCAGAGTATAGGTCTTTTGCCTCTTTGGCATTTATCCCTAGGTATTTTGTTCTTTTTGGTGCAATTGTAAATGAGACTGTTTTCTTAATTTCACTTTCTGCTGCTTCATTATTAGTGTGTAGAAATGCAACAGATTTCTGTATATTGATTTTTGTATCCTGTGACCTTGCCATCCTGTGACCTTACTCATTTATCAGTTCTAGTAGTTGGTGGAGTCCTTAGGGTTTTCTATATATAGTATCATCTGCAAACAGTGAACAAATTTTACTTCTTACTTATTTGGATGCTTTAATTTCTTTCTGTTGTCTGATTCCTGGTGCCAGGACTTCCAGTACTATGTTGAATAAAAGTAGTGAGAGTGGACATGCTTGTCTTGCTGCTAAGGTCCTTGACCTTAGGGAAATAGCTAGATTTTTCACCATTCAGTATGTTGTTAGCTGTGGGTTTTTCATATATGCCTTTTATTATGTTGAGTATGTTCCCTCTAAATCTACTTTGTTGAGGGTTGTTTTTTTTTTTAGAGGGGCCATAAAAGAACTTTATTGAAAAGGTAATTTTATGTAAACATTAACTTATGTGCATCCTCCAATAAGTATTCATAAGTTAGCAACATAGGTGACCGTGTCTGATTTATGAAACAACTCGCTTCTCAGTGTTCACTCTGTAAAGACTATCATGAGGAAATTGGTGATAGCTGAAAGCAAATTGTCAAATTCCACGGTAGATGAATATGTTTCTGAGGTCAGAATATGGCCCACTTTTTTCTTTGTTTGTTTACTAGTAACTCAATTTTAATGTTTCCTTATTCTGAAACAGTCATGGGTATAAAATAAAAAGATACAGAATGTAGTGGAATAAAATTAATTCTAGTAAAGTTTATTGAAAGTAACAATGAACCATGAGAGACTATTGACTCAGAAACAAACTGAGGGTTTTTGGGTGAGGGGGAGGATAGGTTAGCCCAGTGATGGGTATTAAAGAAGGGACAGATTGCATGGAGCACTGGGTGTGATAGGCAAACAATGAATCATGAAACACTACATTGAAAACTAAGGATGTACTACTGTATGGTAACTAACATAACAATAAAAAAAAGAAAGTAATTTAGTTAAATTTCTCTATCTGGTATTAAGTTTCTTTTCTTTTTCTTTTCTTTCTTCTCTCTCTCTCTCTCTCTCTCTCATGTTATGTTATGTTAGTCACCAAACAGTAATTAGTTTTTGATGCAGTGTTCCATGATTCATTGTTTGCATTTGTTAAGGGTTTTTATAATGAATGGATGTTGTACTTTGTCAAGTGCTTTTTCTGCATCTATTTGAAAGGATCATATCCTTTCCCTTTTTGATGTGATGTATCACATTGACTGACTTGGAAATATGAACCATCCTATCATTCCAGGAATAAATCCTTCCTGATCAGAATGAATGATTTTTTTAAATCATTGTATTGTTGGATATGGTTTGCTACTGTTTTGTTGAGGGCTTTTGCATCTATGTTCATCAGAGGTATTGACCTGTGGTTCTTTTTTTCTGTATGGTCATTTTCTGGTTTTGGTATCAGCATAATGCTGGTCTCATAGGATGAATTTGGAAGCTTTCCTTCCTCTTCTAGTTTTTGCAATAGTTTTAGAAGAATACTGTTAAATCTTTTTTAAATACATGGTAGAATTTTGTGAAGCTGTCTGGTCCTGTACTTTAGTCTGTTGGGAGTTTTTTGATTACTGATTGAATTTTATTACTGGTAATCAGTCTGCTCAAATTTTCTATTTTTTCCTGATTCAATTTTAAGAGGTTATACATTTCTAGGAATTTATCCATTTCTTCTATGTTATCCAATTTCATAACATTGTTTTCATAAGTCTTTCAAAATCTTTGTATTTGTGGTGTCTGTTCTTTTCATTTCTGATTTTGTGTTTTCTTTCTTTCTTTTCTTTTTTCTTCTTTTCTCTCTTCTGATGAGTCTGGTTGGAGTCTTAACAATATTGTCGATCTTTTCAAAGAACCAGCTCCTGGCGTAACTGCTCTGCTTTGGGCTTTTGTTTGTTTTGGGGTTTTTGTTTTTAGTTTCTATTTGATTTATTACTGCTCAATCTTTATTATTTCCTTCCTTCTATTGTTTTGGGGTTTTGTTTGTTCTTTTTTCCCAGCTCCTTTAGGTGTAAAGTTAGGTTATTTATTTGAGATTTTTCTTGCTTATTAAGTTCGGCCTGTATTGCTATAACCTTTCCTATTAGAACAACTTTTGTTGCATCTCAAAGACTTTTGACCTTTGTGCTTTCATTTTCATTTGTGTGTGTGTGTGTATTTTTGGATTTCCTCTGATTTTTTGATTCATTGTTAAACACCATGTTACTTAACCTCTATATATTTGTGTTCTTTCTAGGTTTTTTTATGTGGTTGGTTTCTAGTTTCAGTGTTATGGTCAGAAAAGATGCATGATATGACTTTAATTTTTCTAAATTTGTGATTTGTTTTATGACTGATTAGGTGATCTCTTCAGAATGTTTCATGTGCACTTGAAAATAATGTGTACTCTGCTTTAGGTTGGAATATTGTAAATATGTCAGTTAGATCCATCCCATCTAATGTGTCATTCAAAGCCACCATTTCTTCTTTTTGGAATATTTTTCCATTGATGTAAGTGGGGTATTAAATCCCCTACCATCAGTGTATTACTCTCAAGTATTTTTGTTTGTTTTGAGCTGCGATATGTATTTGGATGTTCCCATGTCAGTTGCATAAATATTTACAGTTTCTGTATGCTCTTGTTGGATTATAATTTTTTTGATTATGTAGTGTCCTTCTTTGTCTCTTCTTACAGTCTTTCTTTTAAAGTCAATTTTATCCCATGTAAGTATTGTTATCCTGACTTGCCTTTAACTTCCATTTGCATGATAAATATTTTTCCATCCCTTCGCTCTGAACCTGCATGTATCTTTAGGTCTGAAATGAGTTTCTTGCAGACCGCGTAAGTGGGCCTTCTCTTTTTATCCACTTATCCACCCTGGGTCTTTGGACTGCAGCATTTAGTTCATTTACATTCAAAGTAATATTGATAGATATGTACTTACTGTTATGGTGTTACTTGTTTGAAGATTTTGTTGTGGTGGTGGTTTTGGGTTTTTTTGTTGTTCTCTCCGTTACTTTCTTCTC
The DNA here is from genome assembly GCA_002007465.1 of Ailurus styani. Taxonomy (NCBI): domain Eukaryota; kingdom Metazoa; phylum Chordata; class Mammalia; order Carnivora; family Ailuridae; genus Ailurus; species Ailurus styani. The sequence goes on along the minus strand of LNAC01000093.1, from coordinate 2,856,053 downwards.
CTGTGCTTTCATGATTTGCTAGCTTTCTTTAGTGCTGTACTTGGGTTCCTTACTCTTTATTTTTTGCATATCTATCACCAGTTTTTGATTTATGGTTATCATTAGATTTATAAATAATGTCTTATGCATGTAGCAGTCTATATTAAATTGATGGTGACTTAAGTTTGAGCCTCTTCTTTACTCCTCTCCCCACTATGTATAGGCATCTTGTTTCATACTGTACATCCTTTTATTCTGTGAATCCCTAGTCTGATTTTTATAGATACACTTCGTGGTACTTCTTCTGTGCTTCCTGCTTTTCTTACTCCACCAATGATCTTTCTTTTCCACTCAGAGTATCCTTTAACATATATCATTGTGCTGGTTTAGTGGTTATGAAGTCCTTTAACTTTTGTTTCTTGGGAAACTCTCTCTCCTTCTGTTCTGAATGATAGCCTTGCTGGATAGAATATTCTTGGCTGCAGATTTTTATCTCTCAGCACTTTCTTTCCTTTCTTGTCTGCAGTTTCTGTTGAGAAATCAGCTGACATCTTATGGGGTTCCCTTGTAACTGCTTTCTTTTGCTGTTTTAAAAAATTTCTCTTTGTCGGGGCGCCTGGGTGGCTCAGTTGGTTAAGTGTCTGCCTTTGGCTTAGGTCATGATCCCAGGGTCCTGGGATCGAGCCCTGCATCGGGCTCCCTTTTCCTCTGCTGCTCTGCCTGCTGTATTCTTTCTTTCTCTCTCTGTCAAATAAATAAATAAAATCTTAAAAAAATTTTCTCTTTGTCACTACTTTTTGCTTTTTTAATGACTATGTGTTTGGTGTGAACCTCCTTGGGTTGAGTTTGGGGATTTCTCTGCCTCCTGTGTATGGGTTTGTTTCCTTCCCCAGATTTGGGAAGTATTCAGCTATTATTTCTTAAAATAAATTTTCTGCTCTTATTTCTTTATTCTGTTTCTGGGGTACCTATAATGCATATGTTATACTCAGTGGTGTTGCTGAGTTCCCTGTGTCTATTTTCATTTTTTAATGTATTTTTTCTCTCTCCTGTTCAGATAGATTGCTTTCCTTTACTCTCTTCCAGGTCCTTGATTCATTCTATAGTCTACAATTTATTCCATGTAGTGTGTTTTTAATTTCAATTATTGAGTTCATCTCTGATTGGTTCTTTTTTATGTCCTTCTCTCTTTCCTGGGGGTCTCATTGGGGCCCTCCACTCTTTTCCCAAATCCAGTGAGTATCTTTATGATCATTATTTCAAATTCTCTATCAAGCATTTTACTTATCTCCATTTTGTTTAGCTCTGTTTCTGTGAACTTCTTTTCCTTCATTCGGGACAGATCCCTCCGCCTCCTCACTTTGTATAACTCTCTGTGTCTGTTTCTATATGTTAAGAAAATCAGCTGTGTCTCCTTCTCTTGAAAGTCGTGGTCTTATGAAGAAGAGGTCCTATAGTGTCCTGCAATGCAGTTCACCACAACCTGCTGCATCAGTGATGTTCTTATGGGGTTTGCATTTGCTCTACTGTTGTGGCTGGGCCACTTTTGTCTTCAGTCCAGTTATCTGTAATGGCTCTCTGTTTTGTGGACAGGGTTTTGTGCCTGTGTTGTCTTAGTGGACCAGTCTGGGGCTGCTATGGGCTTGAGTTGAATCAGACCAGGCATTTGACAGAGATTCAGTTGCACCAAACTGCAGGGTATTTTCCTTGTGTTGTCACCTGAGGAGATTTTATTGGTTAGTGGGGCCTACAGTTAGACCAGATGTCTGTGCCTAGCCCACTGCTGTGTGTGGGGTGTGTGTCTGTGTGTGTGTGTGTGTGTGTGTGGTTAGCTTCTCCTCTCTCTAGGGCAGGAGTCACTTTGGAGTGGCACTGGTCTCTGTCCAGCCTGCTTGCACAATGCCAGGCTTGTGACACCTCTTTGGATGGGCTCCAGCCAAGAACATATTAGGGAGGGCAGGTCTGCAGGAGAACACTAGAGGGGGGCACAGGGTGTCAGCAATGTTTGCATGGGCCAGCTGTGGGAGGGGACCTGGAGCAGAGGCCTGGATGGAGCCGTTGTGTCCACAGGAGAATTCAAGGCAAGGCACACTGTTAGCAAGTTAGTGTTGGCACTGTGCTTGTCCCTGCAGGTTTTTATCTCTACCGGGGGGTGGGGAGGGAAATGGTGCTGCCAACTCCTTTGTTCCAGGAGGTCTCTCAATGATCCCTGCCCCATTAGCACATGCTCTGAGATTAGTCTACAAATCTGCTTCCCATATACTGCAGGCATTTTTCAAACTGCCACTCTTATGCTGCTATCTCCATGGAGCTCTTTGTTGTGCTATCTCTTTAAGGGTAGGGTCTTGCTTCCTATTGCTTCCTGCTGAGCCTGCTGATTTGTTAAGTTCTAGGTGTTAAGCTGCATTGACTCTAAGAATTTGAGAAATTATGCCCCTCTGGTTTTCATGCAGGTTCATGTCTGGGGTGCTTGGGGTGAGGGTCTCGTCTTTTCGTTTTTCTGTGCCCATGACATTTCTCCCTCCTGTGGACTGTGCTGTGGGTCCATTTAGCTCTCAACCATGTCTCTGCCCTTCCTGTCCTGTTCAGGGTCATCTCTTCTCTACACGTAGCTGTGGAGAGTCTGTTCTGCCAGTCTTCAGGTGCTTTCTGGGTTATTTGCAACCCAGAATGTGGGTGTTTCTAATTGTATCCATGGGATGAAGTGAGTTCAGTATCTTTCTACTCCTCCCCTTTCCCCAAACGTCTTCCAGATCTGCATGTCTTTATCTTTCCCTAGATTGGGGAAGTTTTCTACCATTACTACTTAAACAATTCTTTTCTGGCCCTTTCTTTCTCTCTTCTTCTTCTGGGACCCCCTATAACGTGAATATTATTCCACCAAACATTGTCCCAGAGGTCCCTTAAGGTATTGTCACTTCTTCAATTCTTTTTCATTCTGCATTCTGTCTGGATATTTTCCATTGCTCTGTCTTCCAGTTCACTGATTCATGCTTCTATTTTATCTCTTCTGCTATTGAAGTGCTCTAGTTTTCTCATTTCAGTGATTACTTCTGTTTGCTATTCCTTACACTTCCTATCTCTTTGTTAAAGTTTTCACTGTGTTCATTCATTTCTCTCCTGAGTTTGGTGAACATCTTTATGAACATTACTGTGAACTCTTTTCAGATAAGTTCCTTATCTACTTTTTATTAAGGTTTTTTTCTTGGGATTTGCCTTATTATTTTGATTGGAACATAGTCCTCTGTCACCTCATTTTGCCTCTCTGAACTTGTCTACATGTATTGGAAGAAATGGCTATCACCCTTAGTTTTTAAGGAGCTATCTTGTGTAGGAGCTATGCTGGTAGCCCAGAACTGCAATATTCCTTGCCCATAAGAGTGAGTCACTCCATGGCCATCCATCACATGGGCCTAGGGAATTCAGGGTTCATGACACTTGTCTGACCCAGTTGTTTTGTTTTTTTTTTTTTCCATTGGTATGTGGTTTGACTTGTGGCCCTCAGCTGATCCTCTTATGGCTCAGGTAGTGCATGGTGTGGTTAGGGCATGGGATGGACAGAGCTTGCTTTCTGGTGCTAACAGGCTAGAGGATGGACAGAAAAAATGGTTTCTGTCAGCACTGTTACCGACCAATGAGCATGAGATTGCAAAACTGACATCATCACTGCTTCTGCCCCTGGGTAAAGCCCCTACAGATTCCTGCATCTCTTGCAGCCATGTAAAAATTAATTAATAGGTTTTCCTCACTTATGGTCTGGGCATATTTCAATTTGTTGCTTTTGTACTGGACCTCAGGGCAAGTACATTTGCACATGAGACTTTTAAGAGCAAGATCCCCATTCTTTATAATTCCATGAGTCTCCAGGTCTTAATCCCCATTGATTTCCAAAACCAGGTATGTTGATGGTTTGTCTTTTAGTGCTAGACACCAGGATGGGAGAGCCTGATGTGGGACACAATCCCTTGAAATCGCATTCCACATGTGGGGCATTCCTCTTGATTCTGGGAGGTCACTCTGACTGGGATGGAGTCTAGTGTAAGGCTGTACGTTTGACTTTCCTACCTTCCTTGATGCATCTTTGTCTTTAGTTGTGGAGTCATTGTTCATCCAGTTATTAATCCTTTTTAGAGGAAAAATACTCCATATGTAGCCATAAAATGTGTTGTGGCCCTGAAAAGTGTTAAGAATCTTTTCATGTCACCAACATGAATCACTTCTCTGAGATGCTTGGCTTTTTTGCACTGTTCTCCTGGTTAAAATGTACTCATGCCCTTATTTTGCCAGAGGAACTTGGGGAAGGATGGCAATGAAATGCCCTTCACTCTTGCTTTTATGATATTGCTATCATTTTTTATTGAGATATAATTGACATATAATATTTCCAGTATAAAATGTAATGATTATATATTTGTATGTATCATGAAATGATCACAATAATAACATTCAGCATCACGTGTAGTTACAAAATCTCTTCCTGTGATAAGTTCTAAGATCTACTCTCTGAGTGGCTTTCTAATATGCAAAACAGTATTGTAAATTATAGTCACCATGCTGTACATTATATCCCTATGTCTTATTTATTTTGTACTGGAAGTTTGTACCTTTTGACCCCCTTCACCAATTTCACCACTTCCCAACCCATGCTTCTGGCAACCACTAATCTGTTTTCTATATCTAAGAGTTGAGCACTTTTGTTTTTTTACATTCCACATATAAGTAAGGTCATATGGTATTTGTCTTTCCCTGTCTGACTTACTTCATTTAGTTTAATGTCCTTGTAACAAAACCCAAGTTCATCTGCTGGACACATATCAAAGCTAATCATGGAAACATAGACTACGCAGCAAGGAAAGGGATTACTTTAGAGGCAGCTAAATGAAAAGACAGGAGAGCAGGTCTCAAATCACCCTCCTGAAGATGGAGAGTCAGAGAAATTTAAACTAATTAAAAAGGAGTCTGGGTAAAAAGTTGCAGTTGTGTTTATTGGTCCCATAAACACTTTGATTATCAGTTTCAGTCCTCATAATTTTTTTTTATCATTCCTCATTCTTGAGGGAATAGGGACAATGATGGCTCTAGTTTCTTCTTGCTGAAAAGGGATGAAGATCAAGATTAGACAAATACACTCACTTGCAAATACTCTTTAGTTCTAGGTTGAGACCCAACATTCTGCATTATTAACATTTCTGTTCTTTGGTTAATAGTTCTTGTACAACAATTTATACTGTATTTTATGACTAAGTAGGAAAAGAGAATTAAGAATATGGACATTTCACACTTAAGTAATTCTACTAAGATTGGCCTAATTCCTTGGGGGACTCCTGAAAACAAGTTCCAGATCTGAGTCTAGGGCCTTAGATTTTTTGTAACCAAGTAGCTTGCAGAATGATGAATAAGCTACTCCACAATCACCTCCTTGTTCTGGCAAAATAAAAAGTAATTCCATTATCTAAAACTACTTGGCCAAAAAGTCTAAGGCCTTTTATCATGTTCCAGCTATTTAAACATTTATATCACCAAGGGAAATATTTAAATCTACAGACAAAAATTGAACCTGGGTTTGCACATAGCATTCTTGTTAATTCATGGGGACCAATATTTTTATTTTGAGACATTGATTTCTTTGGACCAGCTCTCCTAAATAGTAGTTTCAGGTGTGTCAGAGGCTTGTTTATCCAAGTAGGGTTTTTCCCCATATTTTCCTTGGTGGGAGAGTGTATGAGACCTGTGGACTCTTGTAGAACCAGTTTAATTATAGTGTGTTAAATCCACAGCTCAGTTCCCTTTAATTTCACGGAAGAATGTGTGGTCAGTAGCACTTCATAAGGTTCCGCCAAGGAGATTGGAGTTGGTCATCTGGGTGCTCGCTTTCCCAGTCTTTAATAACACCAACTCTCTAGGATTTGGGCAGTATGAGGGTACAGCTGTGGGGTGTATCAACCTGCTGTTGCTTTGGCATCGTAGTAAAGTCTATCTACTAGTCTTCCCCAGGTTTGGTGCTTCTACATTGTATACCTTTGAAAACTGGTCTACGGCCATACCACCCTGAACGCGCCCGATCTCGTCTGATCTCGGAAGCTAAGCAGGGTCGGGCCTGGTTAGTACTTGGATGGGAGACCTTTGAAAACTGATGGAGCCTAGTCTTAGGATTATTTTTTAGCACAGGTGTCACATTTAGGACTATCTTTTCACAGTTTCTGAAGATTGGGACCCACAATCAATTTCTGGATCCATTGAAATGTGGCATCTTACCTATAATAGTTGCTTTGATAAACTCAGATAGTTACTTTTTCCATAAGATATTCGAAATTAAGGATGATCTCTTGTTAATTATATTTCTAGCTGGCTTTAGGGCCAGCATGGCATCTCATTCCCCATTCTTTAGCTCTTCTTAGTGTCTGGTACTAAAGCCATTATACTAGGGTTTGAAGTCTTTGTATGGGCTGCCATCTTGGTGGCTTGAGATGTCTGTCTGATTATTCTCTCGGGCAATCAAACAGTTCAGCTTATGGCGTCCTTGGCAGTAGACAATAGCTGATGGATCACCCCTGTATCCAGATCTTCATTGACCTTAATCCATACAACTGCTCTTGTCTGTGAACATCACAAGGTCAGATCATTTCCAATGATCTGTCAAATTGCAACTGCTGGAATAAACATGTTCTGGTAACGTTTCTGAGTGGCCCAGGAAAACATGGGCTGCTGTAGCAATTTTCTGTGATGTTTTCAAGTCGTCTAGCTTCAGTTTGCAAGGCTTCAGGAAAACAAGTGCAGTTTTAGTTATGTTTGAGGAAACCAGAAGGATTTCAGGATCCAGCCCAGTTTTATAGGCAAACAACAAACACTTGAAGACAGTTAATCAGAACTAGAATCTAACATCCATAAAGATGTGTTACTGAAACATAATTTCTCTCCAAAACCACCTTTGTTTTCACCAAAGATAGCAAATTAAGACTAATTTGTTTGTAAAATAAGTTCAGCTTTTTAAAAAATTGGCTTAATTATTTACATAAGCACAGTGAGACTGGTGATTGGACATATAGTTCTTTTTTTTTAATCTGCATTGCTGGAATGTTTTATAACAAATTTCAAATTGAACTTTTAACTGCCTTTAAAGGCTAAGAAGCCTAGCCAAATATTTGCCATCAGACTTTGCTTGCACTTCTGTAGATTCGGGTAAATTCCTCTTTTGTCAAGGTTCCCAAAATACTCTGAAATTCCTGCACCTGCCAAGTGACATTTTTAACTCACCTGGTAAGGTTGCTTGGAACCTTGACACAAGGAAACAGGCTGATTTTTCCAAGGGGCTGCATTGGCTCCATGAAATCAACCCTCGTTCCTTAAAGCTGCCTGGTCATATCTGAATCTATGCATATTTCTCTCAAATAAGACATTCCAGTCAAAGCCTTGGTATTATAACCAATATTTCCAATTGTGTCCTGTCATAAGAAGAATAAATTCTTACTCAACTTATGTAAATAAATACATTGCTTGAAAATATAAGAATAGTGACTAAGAGAGTTCTGAAGTGATTGGGTAAGGAGAAAAAGATAAATCTGCTTCTTACCAAATTTTTGTAAGTTACAGATAGCTTAAGAGAAAAAGTCTCCTTAAAACTGGAAGAGGAAACATTAGAGAATCAGCCATGTTTCAAACAAGTCATAAAAACCATAGTTCTCTTCAACTTATTCAACCTCCAATGTCCTGTTTGAATGCAGTTTTATTAGTTCCAGAAATTCTTACTCAGTTTACTTTTGTGATCTTAAAGTTTCCAGAGACCTGTGTTTATCATTACAATGAACACAGGCAGGACAGAAGTTCTACTGCAGGTTACTCTAAAGACATGTCCATTTTAATAAAACCAACAACCTTAAATTAGCTTTAATATCAAACACTTTCCCTTCTCAAATGAAATTGAAAAAAATGTTTGGGTTAATTTCCATATTTCCGAGTTTCAGAATGGCCAATTCCCACAAGTGTTTCCCTTTAAACCAACCAGAGTTCGTTTTACCAATTTTAGCAACACCATGCAGAGGCAGAGAAGATATCTCCAATTTAAAATGTACATGGACGTAAATAAACAGACCTTCATGGACAGATATACAAATAAGATGCAAACGATATTAAAATGGTATTATAGTTTATGGATCCATTAGTCATTTTTCTCTGGAGCCTAATGACTGTTGTGGCCAACCAGAGTTAGGAAAAATACATTTTTTTCCTTTCCATAAGTTCATAACTAACCATTGTCCAGTTTTGGAGAATATAGCCCAAAGGGCTGCATTCAGGAGTTGAATTATCATTTCCTGTTTTCCAGTTAGAGCACAACTAGTTTTATCGAAAGATACCAAAAACTGAAGCAGCAAGCAAACCCAATGAAGCCCAGAGTGACCTTAGCTCCTCTCCAGAAGTCAGGGCTTCACGACTGCATTAAATAGGTTCCTATGTCACTCCTTTCCCAATCAAGGCAAAAGAAGGCCAAGAGATCCAAACTAAACAAGAAGAAGAAACAAGCAAAAACCCTCACATGCCCTCACACACAACGTACTCACCAGAGACATCTGTCCAAAACAAAACCAAAGACCATGTTAAATTAAGTGCTGAAGGTCTCCAGTGCTCAGTTGGTGTAGGGCCCGAGGGACGGTCCTTAGAAAAAAGAGCCAGGACAGCTGCTTGGACTCATCACAGGATGCTGTTACTCGGGCTGATAGACCACAAGCAAAGATGTCTTGCCTGGCTTGCCAGATCTGGAGGTGAACCCCAGCTCATCTGCCTGACAGACAACAAAGCCAATCACCGAGACATGGAGTATGCATCAAGGAAGAGTTTATTTGAGAGGCAGCTAAGTGAGGAGAAGTTTTTGGTTTTTTTTGTGTGGTTTTTTTGAGGAAACTCTATACTATTTTCCATAGTGACTATACCAATCTACATTCCCACCAACAGTGCAAAGTGTTCTTTTTTTCTCCACATCTTCAACAACACTTGTTATTTCTGGTGTTTTTTATAACAGCCATTCTAACAGGTGTCAGGTGATATCTCACTCTGTTTGTGTATATTTGTGTTTTCATATGGTTAAGACACAATGTTTCATTAGTTTTAGGCATACACTGTAGTGATTGCACATCTCTGTAGTATCCTACGTTATGTACTATGTTCCACTGTGGTCACGAGTATAGCTTCCATCTGTTACCATAGGATGTTACTACTACGTCACTATTTCCTACGCTTTTACCTCCATGACTGATTCATTCTATAACTCGAAGCCTCTATCTCCCACTCCCTTTCTGTTTGGCAACTGTCAGTTTCTCTGTGTATATATAGAGGTGATACTGCTTTTTGTTTGTTCTTTAGATTCCACATATTAGTGAAATCCTAAGGTACTCATTTAACTCAACCTGGCTTACTTCACTTAGCATAACACTCTTTAGGTTCATCCTTTTTGTCACTAGTGGCAAGATCGCGATTTTTTTCTGGTGGTATAATATTTAATCGTACATATACCACTTCTTCCTTGTCCATTCATCTACTGATGGATACTTAGTTTGCTTCCATGTCTTGTCTATTGTAAATAATGCTGTCATCAACCTAAGGGTGCATATGTCATCTAAAATTAGTGTTTTAGGGGCACCTGGGTGGCTCAGTCAGTTAAGCATCTGCCTTTGGCTCTGGTCATGATCTGGGGGTCCTGGGATGGAGTCCCATACCAGGTTCCCTGCTCAGTGGGGAGTCTGTCTCTCCCTCTCCTTTGGCCTCTCTGCCCACTCAGGCTTGCTTGTGCTTGCTCTCTCTCAAATAAAATAGCAAGAGTAATAAAAAATTAAACGAAATCAGTGTTTTTGTTTTCTTTGGGTAAACACCTAGTAGTGGAATGATTAGATCATATGATATCTTTAGTTTTTTTTTAAAGATTTTATTTATTTATTTCATAGAGGGAGAGAGATCACAAGGAGGCAGAGAGGCAGGCAGAGAGAGAGAGGGGGAAGCAGGCTCCCTGCGGAGCAGAGATCCCGATGCGGGCCTCGATCCCAGGACCCTGAGATCATGACCTGAGCCGAAAGCAGAGGCATTAACCCACTGAGCCACCCAGGCGCCCTATTTTTAGTTTTAAGGAAACTCCATACTCTTTTCCACAGTGGCTGCACCACTTTGTGTTCTCACCAGTGGTGCACGCGGGTTCCTTTTTCTCCATACCCTCACCAACACTTGTTATTTCTTGTCTTTTTTTATTTTAGCTATTCTGACAAGTATAAAGTGATATCTCACTGTGGTTTTGATTTTCACTTCCTTGTGATTAGTGACGTTGAGCATCTTATGTGTCTGCTGGCCATCTGTGTGTTTTCTTTGGACAAATATCTATTGAAGGCCCCTGTCCATTTGTTAATTGGATATTTATAGTATATTGAAATATGGTTCTTTTTATATTTTAGATATTAATTCCTTGTTAGATCATTCATAGACATCTTTTCCCATTAAATAGGTTACCTTTTCATTTTGTTGGTGGTTTCCTTTGCTGTGCAGAAGCATTTTAATTTGATGTAGTCTCATTTATTTGTTTCCGTTGCATTTGCTTTTGGTATCACATCCAAAAAAAACTTATTGCCAAGACTGATGTCAAGGAGCATACTCACTATGTTGTCCTCAAGGAGTCTTATACTCTCAGATCTTAATTTCAAGTCTTTAACCCATTTTCACTAAATTTCTGTATGTGTATATGTAAAATATTGGTCTGGTTTCATCCTTTTGCATGTGGCTGTCCAGGTTTCTCAGGACTATTAATTGAAAAAACTATCTTTTCCCCTTGTATATTTTTGGCTCCTTTGTCATAAACTGGTCATATATGTGTGGGCTTATTAATGGGCTCTGTATTCTGTTCTGTTGATTTGTGTCTGTTTTTTTTTTTTTGCCAATTACATATTTCTTATTACTATTTACTACAGCTTGATATTAAGGAGCATAATGACTCTAGCTTTGTTCTTCCCAAGATTACTTTGGGTATTGGAGTTCTTTTGTGGTTTCATATAAATCTTAAGGTTATTTCCTTTTTCTTAAAAAAAATGCCATTGTAATTTTTATAGGGATTACATTGACTCTGTAGATTAATTTGGGTCCTACGAATGTCTTAACAATATTTTTCCAGTCCATGAGCACAGATTATCTTCTCATTTATTTGTGTCTTCAAGTGTTTTCATTATTATCATAGTTTTTCAGAGTAAAGGTCTTTATCTCCTTGGTTAAAATTATTCCTGGGTAACTTCTTTTCAATGCAATCATAAATGTGACTTCAATGCAATCATAAATGTGACTTCTTTAAAAATTTTTTTCTGATAGTTTATTAGTGTATAAAAATGCAACTGATTTGTGTATATTGATTTTATGTCCTGCAATCTCACTGAAGAGTTCTAACAGCTTTCTAACAGCTTTTTTTTTTTTTGAAGGAGTTCTAACATTTTTTTTCTGGTGGAATCTTTAGTTTTTCTATGTATGAAACTATGTCATCTGCAAATAGAGTTTTACTTCTTTTCCAGTTGGATGCCTTTTGCTTGTTTTTCTTTCCTCATTGCTGTGTTTAGGATTTCTAGTACTATTCCATAGAATAAAATGGGTGTGAATGGGGATCATTGTCTTATTTATCTTAAAGGAGGATTTTCAGAATTTTACTGAGTATGATGATAGCTGTAGGCTTGTTATTACATTGAGATACCTTCCCTCTTTACTCACTTTGGTGAGAGCTCTTATTATAAATTTTGAATTTTGTCAACTGCTTCTTCTGTGTCTATGGAGATGATCATAATTTTATCCTTCACTTTGTTCTTGTCGTATTTCACATACTGATTTGCAGATGTTGAACCATCCTTTCTTCCATGGAATGAATCCCTCTTGATCATGGTGTATGATCATTTTAATGTATTTTTGAATTTGGTTTGGTAATATTTTGTTGAGGGTTTTTGTATCCATCTTCAACAGAGCTGTTGGCCTGCAATTTATTTTCTTGTGGTGTCTTTGTATGGCTTTGGTATTGATGTAATTCTGGTCTTTTAAATGAGTTTAGGAGTGTTCTATCCTTTTCTATTTTTTTTTTGGAAGAATTTGAGAAATACCTATATTAATTTTTCTTTAAATGTTTCATACAGTTCACTAGTGAAACCATTTGGTCCAGTGCTTTTCTTTGTTAGGCAGTTGATAACTGATTCAGTGTCCTCAGAAGAGTTCTGTTTAGGTTTTCTATTTCTTCATAATTCAGTTTTGGTGGGTTGCATGTTTCTAGAAATTCATCCATTTCTTTTAGATTGTCCAATTTGTTGGAGTATAGTTATTCATGATTGTCTCTTATGATCTTTTTCATTTGAATGGGTCCTGTTTTATTTCTGATTTTGAGTCCTCTTTTTCTAGGCAAGATTTAATAAGTTTGAAATTTTTTTTCTTTTCAAAGAACCAGCTCTTAGTTTCATTGACCTTTTCTGTTGTCTTTTTAGTATCTTCTTATTTATGTCCACTCTAATCTTAATTTACTTCTGTCTAATAACTTTCAGCTTAGTTCACTCTTCTTTTTCAAGTTCCTTGTGGTGTAAACTTACATTGATTTGAGATCTCTTTTTTTAAAAAAGATATATATTTATAAGAAAGAGAGCAAGCAAGTGGGGGGAGTGGAAGGGGCAGACAGAGAGGGAGAAAGAATCTCCAGTAGGCTGATCATGAAGCCCAACCCAGTGTTTGATCCCACAACCCCGAGAGCATGAATTGACCTAAAATGGAGTCCTATGCTTAACTGACTGAGGCATCCAGGTGCCCCAAGATCTTTCTCATTTCTTAATGGAGGCATTTCTTGCTATGAACTTCCCTCTTAGAGCTGCTTTTGCAACGTCTCATAAGTTTTGGGTATGTTATTTCATTTTCATTTGTTTCAATGTTTTTTTATTTGTTTGATTTTCTTCTTTGGTCCTGAGATTGGTGAAGAGCATGTCACTCAATCTCCATATATTGAGAAATTTCCAGTTTTCTTCTTGTATTTGATTTCTAATTTCATGCTACTATGGTGCTTAATATTATTTCAAAATTCTTAAATTTATGAAGACTTGTTTTGTGGCCTAACATATGATCTACCCTGGGGAACGTTCCATGTGTTTACATGTGTGCTTGAGAAGAATGTGTATTCTGTTGCTTTAGATGGCATGTTATGTATCTGCTAGACCCATCTGCACTAATGTGTCATTTAAGACCAATTTTTTAAATTAATATTCTGTGTGGATAATCTAACCATTGGTGAGAGTGGGTATTAAAATTTCATACTATTATTATATTTCTATTTGTCCCTTTAGTTCTGTGTTTACTTTATATTTTCAGTGCTCCTATATTGGGAGCAGACATATTTACAAATGTTCATTCTCTTATTTATTCCCTTGATCAATATGTATTTAACTTATTTGTCCCTTTTTACATTCTTTGTCATAAGGTCTATTTTGTTTGACATAATTATAGCTATCTCATCTTCCTCTTATTTCCCATTTCTATAGAACAGTTTTTTCTGTCCATTCACTTTGAGTCTTTATGTGTCCTTACATATGAAGTGAGTCTCATAGACCTCATATTGATGGGTCTTTCTTGTATTCATTCAAGACCATTCTGTGTCTTCTCACTGGTGAAGTTAGTCCATTTACATTTAAAGTAATTGATAGGTATGCACATATTGCCATTGTGCTTATTGTTGTCTGGCACTTTTGTAATGCTTTTTGTGATTTTTTTTTTATGATTTTCTATAGTCGTATGATTATGTTCCTTTCCCTTAATCATTTGTGTATTTACAATAAGTTTTTGTTGTGATTTATATATATAAAACTATCTTAAGTTATATCAACTTAAGTTTCAATGCATTATTTTATTTATTTATATATTTGAGACAGAGCAAGAGCATGATTGGGAGCGGGGAGAGGGAGAAGCAGACTCTGCAATGAGTACAGAACCTGAGGTGGAGCTTGATGCAGGACTTGACCTCAGGACCCTGGGATCATGGTCTGAGCTAAAAGCAGATGCTTAAATGACTGAGCCCTCCAGGCACCCCAAGTTTCAATGCATTCTAAAGCTCTATATTTTTACTCCCTCTCTCCACATTTTGTTTTTATTTCACAACTTACATCTGAGTATCTTGTGTGTCCATTAGTAGATCTTTATAGTTACAGCCATTTTTACTACTTTAGTCTCTTAAATTTTGTTTTCATACTAGCATGTATAAGTGATTAGCTGATTACCTTTACAACATTAGATTATTCTTTTAATATATATTTACCTTTCACAGCATGGTTTACATTTTCATATGTTTTCCTTTAAATAATTAGCATCTTTATATTTCAGCTTAGAGAAATCCCTCAAATAGTTCATGTAAGGTTGGTCTTACTAGACCTCCTTACTCTGACCTCCTTTCATTTTTTCTTTTTTAAGATGTATTTTAGAGAGACAGTATGTAAGCAGGGGGAGGAGCAGAGAGAGAGGAAGAATGAGAGAAGAAGACTCCCTGTTGAGCATGGAGCCTGATGTAGGGCTTGGTCCCAGGACCCCAAGATCATGACTTGAGCTGAAATCAAGAGTCAGACACTTAACTGACTGTGTCACCCAGGTGCCCCCTCTTTTAGTGTTTCATTATCTAGAAAAATATTTTATTTCTCCTTTCAGGCTGAAGGACAACATTCTGGGTAGATATTCTTGTTTGGCAGTTTTTCCTCTTTCAGCACTTTTAATATAATGTTCCAGTCCCTTCTGGCCTGTAATGTTTCTACTGAAAAATCTCTTTGTTGTCTTATAGGGATTATCTTGAACATAACAATTGTTTTTCCTTGTTGCTTTTAATATTCTTATATCTTTAATTTTGACATTTGAATTAGAGTCTTGTTGTGGTCCTCTTCAGTTAATCATAATTTTTTAATCTTTTATTTCAGGTGTACAATATAGTGATTCAACAATCCCATGCACTGCCTAATGTTAATCATGAGAAATACCATCCTTAATCCCTGTCACTTATTTAACCCATCCTCCAACCTACCTTCCCTCTGGTAACCATCAGTTAATTCTTTATATTTGAGAATCTGTTTCTTTGTTTACCTTTCTTTTTCCTTTGCTCTTTTCTTTCATAAATTCCACATATAAATAAAAGCATATGGTATTTGTCTTTCTCTGCATATTTCACTTAGCATACCATTGAGCTCCAACCATATCACTGCAAATGGTAAGGTTTCATTCTTTTTAATGGCTGAGTAATATTCCATTGTGTGTGTGTGTGTGTGTGTGTGTGTGTGTGTGTGTACACATACCACATCTTTTTCAACCATTCATTAGTCAATGGACACTTGGGCTGCTTCCATAATTTGCTATTGTGGGTAATGTTGTATAAACATAGGGGCTTATGTGTCCCTTTGAATTTGTGTTTTTGTATTTTGGAGGTATATACCCAGTAGTGTAATTACTAGATCATAGTATAGTCATATTTTTAACTTTTCCAGGAAACTCTGTATTGTTTTTATTTATTTTGTTTATTGTTCAGAGTAAATGAACCAGTTTGGATTCCCACCAACAGAGCAAGAGTGTTCCTTTCTCTCCACATCCTTGCTAATACATGTTGTTTCTTGGATTGTTGATTTTAGCTATTCTGACAGGTGTGAGGTGATACCTCATTGTAGCTTTGATTTGCATTTCTCTGATGATGGGTGATATTGAGCATTTTTTTTCCTATGTGGGGGGGAGCATCTGAATGTCTTTTTTGGAGAAATGTCTTTTCGTATCTACTGCCCATTTTTTAAATTGAATTATTTTGGGGGTGTTGAGTTGTAGAAGTTCTTTACATATTTTGGAAACTAATCCTTTATCAAATGCATCATTTGCAAATATCTTCTCCCACTCAGTAGGTTGTCTTGTCGTTTCATCATTTTTTTCCTTTGCTGTGCAGCGTCTTTTTATTTTGATGTAGTCCCAATGGTTTATTTTTGCTTTTATTTCCTTTGCCTCAGGAGACATACCTGGAAAAGGGGTCATCTTAATTTTGAACTCATTCAGCTTCTTGGATTTAGATGTCTTTTTTCTTCCCAAGTCAGGAAAGTTTCAGCCATTATTTCTTCAAATAATTTTTCTGGACTTTTCTCTCTTCTTTGATCAAAAAATGTGAAAGTAATATGTTTGATATTGTCACCTAAGTCCCTTAAGTTACCTTTATTCTTTTTTATTCATTTTTCTTTTTGGTTCTATGATTGGAGGAATTACACCACGTTGTCATCAAGTTCACTGATTATTTCTTCCACTTAATCTGTCTGTTGCTGAACCCTCTATTTTCCAGTTCCATTACTGTGTTCTTTAGGTCAGTGACTTATATGTGGAACTTTATTACATCTTCTGTTTCCACATTGAAATTCTCTCTTGGTGCATGAGGTCAGCACTTTTTTTCCTAGGTTTAATGAGCTATAGTTGACACACATCACTGTATATGTTTAAGGTGTACAGAAAAATGGTTTGACAAATATTGCAAAAAAATATTGCTAAAAGTTAATTTTTTTGTGAAAATGTAAGATAGGGGTTTAGTTTCATTCTCTTACATGTGAATATACAATTTTCCCAGAACCATACATTGAAGAGATTGTCCTCTATTGAGTATTCTTGGATTCCTTGCAAATATTAATAAAAAGTGCTTGGGTTTTTTCCTGGGCTTTTAAGTTCTGTTGCATTGATACATCTGTTTTTATACCAGTACCATATTATTTTGATTACTATTGGGGTGTAGCTTGAAATCAGAAAGTGTAATGCTTTTTGCTTTGTTCTTCTTTCTTAGGATTGTTTTGTATATTCTGGATGTTTTGTTGTTTCATCGATATTTTAGAATTGTTTTTTATATTACTATTTTTCTAAAAAAGTCATTGGAATCTTGGTAGATATTGCATAGAATCTATAGATGGCTTTTGATAGTACTGCCATTTTAACAATTTTAATTTTCCAATCCACAAACCTGAACTACTTTTCCATTTTGTTACTACCTTTTTTCATAAATATCTTGTAGGGTTTATTTTTTGAAGATCTTTAACATTCTTGGTTAATATTATTTCTAAGTATTTTTCTTTCTGTTATAAATGGAATCTTTTTATAACTTTTTGCCACATAATTTTTTCTTAGTATATAAAAACATGACTGAGTTTTATATGTTGATTTGTGTTCTACAATTTTATTGTTTTTTGATTACATACAACAGTTTTTGATAGAATTTTAGGGATTTTTTATGTATAAAATCATGCCATCTGCAAAAAGAGACAAGTTTACTTCTTCCTGTCTAATTCTGGTGCCTTTTATTTCTCTTTCTTTCCTGATTATTCTGGCAAGGACTTACAGTACTATGTTGAAAAGTGAGAGTGGTCACCTTTGTCTTGTTCCTGCTCATAGAGTAAAATTTTCAACCTTTCACCATGTAGTTTGTTACTAGCCGTGGGCTTATCATATATGCCCTTGGTTTTTTTTTGTTGTTGTTGTTGTTTGTTTTGTATTGTTTCAGTGATCCAAGATTCATTGTTTATGCACCACACCCAGTGCTCCATGCAATACAAGCTCTTTAATACCCACCACCAGGCTCACTCATTCCCCGTTCCCCCTCCCCTCCATAACCCTCAGTTTGTTTGAGTCCACAGTCTCTCATGGTTCCTCTCCCTTCCTATTTACCCCAATTCACTTTTCTCTTCCTTCCCCTAGAGTCCTCCATTTTATTACTTATGTTCCACAGGTAAGTGAAACCATATGATAATGGGCTTTCTCTGTTTGACTTATTTCACTCAGCATAATCTCCTCCAGACCCGTCCATGTTGATATAAAAATTGGATATTCATCCTTTCTGATGGCTGAGTAATATTCCATTGTATATATGAACAACATCTTTATCCATCCTGTTGAAGGGCATTTTGGCTCTTTCCAAAGTTTGGTGATTGTGACATTGCTGCTATGAACATTGGGGTACATATGGTCCTTCTTTTCACTACATCTGTATCTTTGGGGTAAATACCCAGTAGTGCAATTGCAGGGTCATAAGGTAGCTCTATTTTTAATTTTTTGAGGAATCTCCATACTGTTTTCCAAAGTGGCTGCACCAACTTGCATTCCCACCAACAGTGAAAGAGGGTTCCCCTTTCTCCACATCCTCCCCAACATTTGTTGTTTCCTGTCCTGTTGATTTTGGCCATTCTAACTGGTGTAAGATGGTATCTCAACGTGGTTTTGGTTTTGATTTGAGTTTCCCCGTTGGCTAGTGATGATGACTATTTTTTCATGTGTCTGTTGGCCATTTGTATGTCTTCTTTGGAGATGCATTTGTTCATGTCTTCTGCCTACTTTTTGACATGATTATCTGTTTTTGGGGGGCGTTGAGCTTGAGAAGTTCTTTATAGATCTTGGATATCAGCCCTTTGTCTGTAGTGTCATTTGTGAATATCTTCTCCCATTCCGTGGGTTGCCTCTTTGTTTTGTTGACTGTTTCCTTTGCTTTGAAGAAGCTTTTTATCTTGGTGAAGTCCCAAAATTTCATTTTTGCTTTTGGAGATATGTCTTGAAAGAAGTTGCTGTGGCCAATGTCAAAGAGGTTACTGCCTTATGTTCTCCTCTAGGATTTTGATAGATTCCTGCCTCATGTTGAGGTTTTTCATATTTCGAGTTTATCTTTGTGTATGGTGTAAGAGAAAGATCACATTTCATTCTTCTATACATAGCTGTCTAATTTTCACAGCACCACTTATTGAAGAGACTGTCTTTTTTCCATTGGATATTTTTTCCTGCTTTGTCGAAGATTATTTGACCATAGAGTTGAGGGTCCAGATGGACCCTCAACTCTATGGTCAAGTAATCTTCGACAAAGCAGGAAAAAATATCCAGTGGAAGTCCAGATATGCCCTTAGTTTTTGAGGTACATTTTTTATACCTAATTAAGAGTTTTGATCATTAACAGATGTTGAATTTTGTCAAATGCGTTTTCTGCATCTACTGAGATGGTTATATATTTTTTCTTATCCTTTTAATGTGATGTATCACACTGATTGATTTTTGTATGTTGAACCGTCCTTACATCCTACATAGAAATCCCAGTTGATCATGGTGAGTAATCCTTTTAAAGTACTGCTAAATTCAGGTTGTTTTTTTTTATTGAGAATTTTTTCATTTATGTTTATCAGGATTATCAGTAGTTTTATTTTCTGATAGTTCTTTTCTAGCTTTGATATCAGAGTGATATTGACCTCTTAAAATCACTTTGGCAGTGTTCTTCCCCCTTTCATTTTTTGAAAGGGCTTAAGAAGTATTGGCCTTATACTTCCTTTTTTTTTTTTTTTAGATTTTTTATTTATTTGACAGAGAGAGAGAGAGAGAGAGAGAGATCACAAGTAGGCTTGAGGTTGAGAGGCAGGCAGAGAGAGAGGAGGAAGCAGGCTCCTTGCCGAGCACGGAGCCTGATGTGGGCCTTGATCCCAGGACCCTGAGATCATGACCTGAGCCAAAGGCAGAGGCTTTAACCCACTGAGCCACCCAGGCGCCCTGGCCTTATACTTCTTTAAGTGGTTGTAAAACTCATCAGCGAATACATCTGGTCCTGGGCTTTTCTGTGTTGAGACACTCTTCATTATTGATTCAATCTCCTTCCCAGTAGTTTGTGTTTTCAGACTTTCTACTTCTTCCTCATTCAGTCTTTGTAGTTTGTATATTTCTAAAAACTTTCCCTTTTATTTCTAGGGAGTCCAACTTGTTGGCATTGTTGAAATCAGAAATGAATGAAGAGCAACCTTGAAATTTTCCTGACCATACAAAATGACTTCTGTCATATAAATAAAACTTAATTTAGCTTATTTTGCAAAGCTGAGTTGACTTGCAACATTTCTTGCTTGTGGTTCTGGAAATGATAAGCAAAACTTAAACTCTTTCCAAAGACTAATATGAGGTAACCACTGAAAATTGAAATATTGTTACCAATCACTATGAAAAACAAAAGGTGACTGATTTCTCTTTATATAAACTGCCTAATAACAGTATACCAATAAGCCTCATTGCAGATTTTGGTCTGAGTGCTACCACTTTGCAAATTGTCTTTCTGGTGTATGCACAATAAATTTTTACTGATTTACTATATCAATGATTTGGTTTTATTTTGGCTATTTTGAAGCTTTGACAGTATATACATGTTCAGAGTGGCTTTTAAGGATTTGTTCTTTTTTTATTTCACTTATTTCTGTTCTAATCTTTATTTCCTTTCTTCTCTCTTTAGCTTCAGTTCTTCTTGTTTCAGTTCTTTAAGATGCAGAGTTAGATTGTTAGATTGTTTATTTGGGAATTTTCTTCTTAATGTAGGTTTCATAATGCTAGGAACACCCCCCCCCAAACTGCTTTTGCTGTGTCCCATAAGTTTTGGTATGCCATGTTTCAATTTTTATTTGTCTCAACATACTTTTAATTCCCCATCAATTTCTTTTCTGATTTATTGATCAGAAAAGCATTGTTTAATTTCTGTTTTTATTTTCCAGTTTTCTGCTCATTATTAATTTCTAGTTTCATACCCTTGTGGTCAGAAAAGATACTTGGTACAATTTCAATCTTTTTTAATTTGTAAAACTTTGAGGCTTAATATATGGTCTGTTCTATAAAATGTTCCACATATAGTTGGGAAGAGTAAGTAGTTTGGTCTTGTCAGATCATTTGTTGCATGTCTTTTAGTCATTTGGTCTATAGCTTTGTTCAAATCCACTGTTTCCTTACTGAATATTTGCCTAGATCATCTATCAATTGTTGAGAATGGAATAATAAAGTCTCCAACTATTACTGTATTGCCGTTAATTTCTCTTTTAGCTCTATTAGTTTTTGCTTTATCTATTTAGGTGCACCATTGATGGGCACATACATATTTATGGTTGCTACAGCTCCTTGATGTATTGATACCTTTATCATTATATAATGGCTTTCTTTGTCTCTTTTCTATCATATATAGCTACCGCCCTCTTTTTGTGGTTGCCATTTGCTTGATATAGCTTTCACATCCCTTTACCATAGGTCCGTGTGTCTTTACAGTTAAAGTGGATCTCTTTCAGGGAGAATATCCTTTGATCTTTTGGTCCAGTCAGCTCTTCTTTGTCTTTCAATTGGGGATAGTGTTGAAAATAATTATGATAAACAAGGACTTACTTTTGCTGTTTTGTTAGTAGTTCTTTGGTTGTTTTGTAGATCCATTTTCCCCTTTTTCCCTTAATCCTGCTGTCTTTTTGTATGTTGATGTCTTGTGATATGGCATGTTTTTACTTCTTATTCTTTTGCGTCATTAGTATAGGGTTTTCCCTTGTGGCTAGATGGGAACTACATAAAATGTCTTAAAACTATAACACTATTTTAAACTAGTAACAAATGAACTTCAAAGGAATTTGTCTTTACATTTCTTCTCCTCACATTTGAGTTATCGTTGCTGGAGTTTACATATTTTCATATGTGACAGTCACAAAAGCTAGGGTACCAGACATGTGCAAAAGCTTCTTTCAGGGAGATACTGGAGATTTGGGAAAGGGCAGAGAGAATATGAAGATGATCCCTACCAACCTCTTCAGTCTCTGGAAAGAAATTATAGTTAGTCCTTAGGTGTGGATTTAATTAGTACACCGCCTTTCAGGCCATAGCTATAATGACAACTAGGCCTCTTCACAAAAATACCAGCGATGTGTTTCAGCCTCCTACCTCTCCACAGTGCCCTGGGTAGTAGTAGCTGGCTAAGAACTATTTCTTTGTTAGTAATAGGCTTGTGAAAACCACAAACATAAGCCCTAATAACCACTAGAGCCAGGTGATTAAGGGGCATCCTGTGGGCAGCAGCCATAAACAAAACAAAACAAAAACAAGGCACCAGACATGTGCCGCAACTCTTTCATAGAGAAACTGTCAATTTAGGGAATGGCAGAAGGAGAGTGCAAAGATGGCACCTGTAGGCCTCCATTGGAGAAGATTTCCAGTTGGATCCCAAATGTGTGCTAAATTAGATGCCTGCCCCTCAGACCAAGGCTTTAAGATAAGTAAATAGGCCTCTTTCACAGAAAGAGTGGATGCTCTTCAGTACATTTTTCTCCATTTTTCCAACCACATCACTAGAGTCTTGTAGGACCATGGACAGAAACACTGTATCTGGTACAATTGGTGGCATATAGCAAAAGCAGTGTTTAGTGGGAAGACTATAGCATTTGTTGCTATATTAGAAAAGGAGAAAATGTTTCAAATCAGTATGATTTTAGATTCACATGATTTAAAATTCTAAAGGACCAAAGAGGTACACAAGAGTCCCCTCTAAATCTATACTCCAGGTTCCCTCTCTAGGTGCAAGGAATGCAGTTGATTTCTTGCATTTTTTTCTAGAGGTATTTATGTCTTATGACCAACTCTATACACATAGCAAACATTCACACTTTTTATTTTTTAGTGGTTTTGGGGGGGATATAATATACATCACTGTAGGGAAAAGGTGTACATCATAAAGACATAAATATATTGTGAAATGACTAGCATTGTAAGTTTAGATAATATCCATCATCATGTATAAACACAAAAGGGAAAAGAAAAAATATTTTACTCTTTGTGGTAAGAATTTTTAAGATCTAATCTCTTAGTAACTTTCAAATATATCCTATAGAAGTGTTAACTGTAGTCATCATGTTGTACATATATCCCCAGTATTTATATATCCTATAATGGAAAAATTCTACTTTTTGACCATCATCCAATTCCCTCACCCCCAACACCCACTTTCGGCAACCACCAATCAGATCTCTTTTTCTTTCTTTTTGGAATGAAAATATTTTATATTAAAGATTCATTATTAAATTTGAGATTCTTCCAGTTAGGATGGCGTGATATAATTTTTACATTTCTAAAATTTATTATCGAAGTATATAACTGAAGATGTTATATTAGTTTTTGATGTACAACATAGTGTTTCCACAATTCTATTCATTACTTAATGCTCACCACTAAAAGTGTAGTCACTGTCTGTTGCCATACATTACAGTATTATGAAATATTTTCCACATAAATAACATGCACAGCATTTCTTTACAGTATGAATGTTGTGCTGAGCAAAATTAAAACTTTTTAAAAAATTATTTCCAGTATAATTAATATACAGTGTTACATTAGTTTCAGATGTACAATATCCTGATTCAATAATTTTATGCATTACTCAGTGCTCGTCATAAGTATACTCTTAATCCCCTTCACCTAATTCACCCATTTCCCCAACCACCTCTCCTTTGTTAACCTCCAGTTTCTTTTCTATATTGAAGAGTCTGTGGGATTTTTTCTTTTTTTTTTTTAAGATTTTATTTATTTATGTGACTGAGAGAGAGAGAGATTACAAGTAGGCAGAGAGGCAGACAGAGGAGGAAGCAGGCTCACTGCTCAGCAGGGAGGGAGCCTGCTGCGGGGCTCAATGCCAGGACCCTGAGATCATGACCTGAGCGAATGCAGAGGCTTACCCACCGAGCCACCCAGGTGCCCCTCTTTTTTTTTTTCTTTGTTCATTTTTTTGTTTCTTAAATTCCACATGACTGAAATCATATGCTATTTCTCTGCTAATTGACATATTTCACTTAGCATTATACTCTCTCGATCCACCCCGATGTGATATCTATCTATCCACCTATCATTATACTCTAAATCCACCTAGATGATATATATATTCTCTAGATCCATATATATATATATATGGATTACACACACACGCACACACACATACATACTCTAGATCCACCCAAAAATGATCAATCTATCATCTATCTAATCTATCATGTATCATCTATCATTATACTCTCTAGATCCACCCAGATGTGAAATATATATATATATATATACATATATATACATATATATGCACATACATACATATATATGTATATATTTACATATACATATATATTTACATATACATATATATGTATATATTTACATATATATGTATGTATGTGCATATATATGTATATATATACACATATATATGTGTGTGTGTATGTATATCTTTATCCATTCATTGAACCATGGATACTTGGCTTGCCACTATGGCTATTCTAACAAATGATGTAATAAAATGGGGTTCATATACCTTTTTGAATGCATGTTTGTATTTTCTTTGGTAAATACCTAGTAGTGGAATTACTGGATCATATGATAATTCTATTTTTTTTATTTCTTGAGGAACCTCCATACTATTTTCCACAGTGGCTGCATCAGTTTCCATTCTCACCAAAAGTGTAAGAGGGTTCTTTTCTCTCCACATCCTTAGCAACACTTGTTTTTTCATGTGTTTTTTATTTTAGCCATTCTGACAAGTGTGAGATGATATCTCATTGAGGTTTTGGTTTGCATTTTTATGATGATCGCTGTTCATCATCTTTTCATGTGTCTGCTGGCCATCTGTATGACTTTTTTTTTTAGTATTTTTATTTATTTACTTGACACAGAGAGAGACAGCAAGAGAGGGAATACAAGCAAGGGGAGTGTGAGAGGGAGAAGCAGACTCCCCGCTGAGCAGGGAGCCCAATGCTGGGCTTGATTCCAGGACCCCATGATCATGACCTGAGCTGAAGGCAGTTGCTTTATGGCTGAGCCGCACAGGCACTCCCATCTGTATGACTTCTTTTGGAGAAATGTCTGTTCATGTCTTCTGCCCCCCCCCCTTTTTTTGAATTGTTTGGTGCTGATTTGTAGAAGTTCCTTATGTATTTTGAAGACTAAGTCCTTATCACATATATCATTTGTAAGCATCTGCTCCCAATCAGTATTGTCTTTTAGTTTTCTTGTTTCCTTTGCCGTGTGGAAGCTTTTTGTTTTGATGTAGTTGCAATAATTCATTTTTGCTTTGGTTTTCCTTGACTTAGAGGACATATCTAGAAAAACGTTGGTACTGCCAATGTCAGAGAAATTACTGCCTGTACACTCCTCTAGGATTTTTATAAAGTCAGGTCTCACATTTAGGTCTTTAATCCATTTTGAGTTCATTTTTGTGTGTGGTGTGAAAAAGTGTTCCAGTTTCATTCTTTTGCATGAAGATATCCAGTTTTCCCAACACCGTTTATTGAAGAGACTATTGTTTTCCCATTCCATATTCTTGCCCACTTTGTTGAAAATTAATTGACCATAACACCGTAGATTTATTTCTTGGCTTTCTATTCATTTTTGCTTTTGTTTCCCTTACCTCCAGAGATGTGTCTAGTTAAAAAAAAATGCTATAGCTAGTATCAGAGAGGTCGCTGCCTGTGTTCTCCTCTAGCATTTTGATAGTTTCCTGTCTCACATTTAAGTCTCATCCATTTTAAATTTATTTTATGTATGGTGTAAGAAAGTGGCCCACTTTCACTCTTCTGAATGTGACTGTTCAATTTTCCCAACACCATTTGTTGAAAAGACTATTTTTTCTCCATTGGGTATTCTTTCCTGCTTTGCTGAAGATTCGTTGACAGTATGGTTGTGGGTCCATTTCTGGGTTCTCTGTTCCATTGATCAACATGTCTGTTTTAGTGCCAGTACTATACTGCCTTGATGATTACAGCTTTGTAATAGAACTTGAAGTAAAGAATTGTGATGCCTCCAGCTTTGGTTTTCTTTTCTTTCTTTTTCTTTATTATGTTCAGTTAGCCACTGTATAGTACATAATTAGTCCTCGATGCAGTGTTCAATGATTCATTAGTTAGGTATAACACCCTGTACTCATCAGAGCACATGCCCTCCTCAATACCCATCACCCTGTTTTCTTTTTCAACATTACTTTGGTTATTTTGAGTCTTTTCTGGCTCCTTACAAATTGTAGAATTCTTTGTTCTAGCTCTGTAAAAAAAATGCTGGTGCTATTTTGATAGGGAGTGCATTGAATATGTTGATTGCTTTTGTAGTATAGGCATTTTAATGATATTTGTTCTTCCAATCCATGAGTATGGAATATCTTTCCATTTCTTTGTGTCTCAATTTATTTTCATAAGTATTCTATAGTTTTCAGCATACAGATTTTTTTACCTCTTTGGTTACATTTATTTTTAGGTATCTAATGGGTATTAATTGTTTTGGGGGAGTTGAATTTGATAAGTTCTTTATAGATTTTGGATACTAACATTAGGTTTTCTACTTAAACCATCATGTTGCCTGTGAAGAGTGGAAGTTTGACATCTTTCATGCTGATTTAGATGACTTTGTTTATTTTTGCTGTCTGACTGGTGAGGCTAGAACTTCCAGTACTATGTTGAACAACAGTGGTGATAGTAGACATCCCTGTCATGTTCCTGACCTCAGGGAAAAAGCTCTGTTTTTCCCCATTGAGAATGTTATTTGCTGTGTGTCTTTCCTATATGGCTTTTATGATGTTGAGTTATGTTCCTTCTATCCTACTTTCTTGAGGGTTTTTTTCATGAAAGGATGCTGCATTTTGTCAAATGCTTTGTCTGAATCCATTGAGAGGATCATATGGATCAATTAAATCTTTAAATGTTTGGTAAAATTAATTTGGTTTTTTTAGGTTTTTTTGTTGTTTTGTTTTGGTTTTTTAGGAAGGCATCTGGTCCTGGGCCATTTTTGTTGTTGTTTGGGGGCTTTTTTTTTTTTTTTTTTTTTGGCTATCTACTCAATTTCATTACTAGTAATCTGTTCCAACTAATTTTTCCTGATTCAGTTTTGAGAGGCTATTTTCTTTATTTCTTTCTTCCTTCCTTCCTTTTTCTTTTTTCTCTCTGTCTCTTCCTTCTTTTCTTTCTTTCTTTCTTTCTTTCTTTCTTTCTTTCTTTCTTTCTTTCTTTCTTTAAAAGAGAGCATGAGCAAGGGGGAAGGGATGAGGAAAAGGAAGAGGGAGAAGCAGTCTCCCCACTGAGTGCAGACCAGGACACATCCCTGGATCACAGACATTGAGATCTTTACCTGAGTCAAAGTCAGATGTTTAACCAAGTGAACCACTCAGGTGCCCCTTCTCTTGGCATTTTAAAAATTCTCTTGCATCACTACTTTTTTGTCATTTTAATTGCATTCTGTTTTGTGAGGACCCCCTTGGGTTGATTTATTTAAAACATTTTTAAATTTAAATTCAATTAATTAACACATAACGGGTTTAAGAGGTACTGCCTGTGATGCATCAGTCTTACATGACACCCAATGCTCATTCCATCACGTGCCCTTCTTGATGTCCATCCCCCAGTTACCCCATCCCTCCACCACCCCTCCTTCAGCAACCCTCAGTTGGTTTCCTAGGATGAAGAGTCTCTTATGTTTTGTCCCCCTCTCTGGTTTAGTGTTTTATTTTTTCCTTCTCCCCCCTCTGATCCTGTTTTATTTCTTAAATTCCACATGTCAGTGAGATCATATGATAATTGCCTGCTGATTTTTAAAGTTCCTGGTGTTAAAGCCCCACTGACTGTAACAACTCACAAAGTTAAGTCCATCTGGTTTTCCAAAGGCAAATATTATGGGGATTTATCTTCCCGGTGCAGGCTCCCCTTGCCTGGCATGCTTGGTTCAGGTTTGTTCCTCTCCCTTCTGTGTGCCTGCAGTATCCCTCCCCCCCTCATTGGTCTGTTTCCTTCCTGACCCCTTCTCTCACTTCCTACCATTTTTTGACATGGCCTCTTCTTTACTTTTGAAGAGTCTGTTCTGGCAGGCCTAGGGGCACTTTCTGGATTATTTACACTGATTTGGGTATTATCAAGGTATATCTGTGGAAAGAATTGAGCTTAGGATCCTTCTACTCTGCCATCTTCTTTGGAAATCATATCTGGTTTTCTATGAGTTTGAGTTTGGCTTTTTTGTTTATGGTTGTTTTGGGGTTTGTTTTTTTTAAGACTCCATATAAAAGTGAGATCATATGGTATTTGTCTTCCTCTGTCGCACTTTAACTTAGCCTAACACCTTTAGAGAAGGATCATTCATGTTGTCACAACTGGGAGGATTTCTGTACTTATCATAGCTAGAGAGTATTCAGTATTCCACTGTGTGTGTCTGTGTCTGTGTGTGTCTGTGTGAATTCATTACAACTTCTTTCTCCATCTGCTGATGAGCACTCAGGTTGTTTCCATGTTTTGGATACTGCAAATAATGCTACAATGAAAGTAGGGGGAACAAATATCTCTTTATCATCATGATCCCCCCAAATATGCTGGATGTATCCCCAAAATATATGCTGGATCACACAGTAATTTTATTTTTAATGTTTTTTAATAGCCTCCATTTATAATACCACCAAAGTCCCCAGGGGTTCCCTTTTGTCCATAGTCTTGCCAGCACTTGTTATGTCTTGTCTTTTTCATAACAGCCATCTTGACAGGTATGAGATTGATACCTCATTGTGGCTTTGATTTGTATTTCCCTAGTGATTAGTGATATTGAACCTATTAATGTGCCTCCTGGGCATTTGAATATATTCTTTGGAAAAATGTTTATTCAGGTCCTTTGTCCACATTTTAATGCTTTTATTTTTCTGATGTTGAAATGTATGCATTCTTTATGTATTTAAAATACTAGCACCTTATCACATATATGACTTGTAATTATTTTCCCATTCTGTAGATTGAGTTTTCATTTTGTTGATCATTCCTTCTGCTATTCAGAAGCTTTTTAGTCTGATATAGTCATACTTGGTTTTTTTGTTGTTGTTTTGTTGTTGTTGCTGTTGTTGTTTTATTGCTTGTGCTTTAGGTGTCCTATCCAAAAAAGCATTGCCAAGACCGTGTCAAGGAACTTTTTCCTATGTTCTCTTCTAGGGGGTTTAAAGTTTCACTCTTTAATTTATTTTGGGTTTATTTTAGTGGTGTAAGAAATGGGTATAATTTCATTCTAATTTTACATGTGAATATCCAACTTTCTCAGCACCACTTATTGAAGTGACTGTCTTTTTTCCATTGAGAATTCTTTTTTTTTTAAAGATTTTATTTATTTATTTGACAGAGAGAGAGAGAGAGATCAGATCACAAGTAGGCAGAGAGGCAGGCAGAGAGAGAGGAGGAAGCAGGCTCCCTGCTTAGCAGGGAGCCTAATGTGGGCCTCAATCCCAGGACGCTGAGATCATGACCTGAGCTGAAGGCAGAGGCTTTAACCCACTGAGCCACCCAGGCGCCCCCATTGAGAATTCTTGATATCCTTGTCAAATGTTAGTTGACTTATATGCATGGGTTTACTAATAGGCCCTCAATTTTGTTCCATTGATGTCTCTGTTTTAATGCCAATAACATACTGTTTTAATTATCAGAACTTTATAATATAGTTTGAAATCAGTAAGTGTTATGCTGCCTGCTTTGTTTTTCTTTCTCAGTATTGTTTTGGATATCCAAGGTCTTTTGTGGCTTTGTACAAATTTTAGGGTATTTTTTTTCTATTTCTGTAAGAAATGTCATTGGAATTCTAACAAAGATTGTATTTTACCTATAGATAACTTTGGATAGTATGGACATTTTAACAAATTAATTCTTCCAACCATAAACACTGAATACCTTTCTACTTACTTTTGTCTGATTTCTTGCATCAATGTCTTATAATATTCAAAATAAAACTTTGACTTTCTTG
This sequence comes from Ailurus styani, assembly GCA_002007465.1. NCBI lineage: Eukaryota > Metazoa > Chordata > Mammalia > Carnivora > Ailuridae > Ailurus > Ailurus styani. The sequence continues at coordinate 2,826,527 of LNAC01000093.1, read as the reverse complement.
GTTATTTCTTTTTTTTCATTATTAACATATAGTGTATTATTAGCTTCAGGGGTACAGGTCTGTGAATCATCAGTGTTATACAATTCACAGCATCACCATAGCACACACCCTCCCCAATGTCCATAATCCAGCCACCCTATCCCTCCCCCCCCCAGAAATCCTCAGTTTGTTTCCTAAGATTAAGAGTCTATTATGGTTTGTCTCCCTCCCTGGTCTTGTCTCGTTTCATTTTTCCCCTCCTACACCTCCACGACCCTCTGCCCTGCCTCTCAAATTCCTCATGTCAGAGAGATCATATAATTGTCTTCCTCTGATTGACTTATTTCACTTAGCATAATACCCTCTAGTACCATCCATCTCATTATAAATGGCAAGATTTCATTTTTGATGACTGCTTAGTATTCCATTATACACACACACACAGACCACATCTTCTTTATCCATTCTTCTGTTGGTGGACATCTAGGTTCTTTCCATAGTTTGGCTATTGTGGACACTGCTGCTATAAACATTCAGGTGCACATGCCCCTTCATTTTTTTTTTTAAGATTTTATTTATTTATTTGACACAGAGAGAGAGAGATCACAAGGAGGCAGAGAGGCAGGCAGAGAGAGAGGGGGAAGCAGGCTCCCTGCCGAGCAGAGAGCCCGATGCGGGCCTCGATCCCAGGACCCTGAGATCATGACCTGAGCTGAAGGCAGAGGCTTTAACTGACTGAGCCACCCAGGCGCCCGCACATGCCCCTTCATATCACTACATTTGTATCTTTAGGGTAAATACCCAGTAGTGCAATTGCTCAGTCATAGAGTAGCTGTATTTTCAACTTTTCGAGGAAACTCCAGACTGGTTTCCAGAGTGGCTGCACCAGCTTGCATTCCCACCAACAGTGTAGGAGGGTTCCCTTTCTCTGCATCTTCACCAACACCTGTCATTTCCTGACTTGTTAATTTGAGCCATTCTGACTGGTGTGAAGTGGTATCTCACTGCGGTTTTGATTTGTATTTCCCTGATGCTGAGTGATGGTGAGCACTTTTTCATGTGTCTGTTGGTCATTTGGATCTCTTCTTTACAGAAATGTCTGTTCATGTCTTCTGCCCACTTCTTGATTGTATTATTTGTTCTTTGGGTGTTGAGTTTGATAAATTCTTTATAGATTTTGGATACTAGCCCTTTATCTGGTATGTCATTTGCAAATATCTTCTCCCATTCTGTTGGTTGTCTTTTGGTTTTGTTGACTGTTTCCTTTGCTGTGCAAAAGCTTTTGATCCTGATGAAGTCCTAATAGTTCACTTTTGCCCTTGCTTCCCTTGCCTTTGGCGATGTTTCTATGAAGAAGTTGCTGTGGCTGAGGTTGAAGAAGTTGCTGCCTGTGTTCCCCTCAAGGATTTTAATGGATTCCTGTCTCACGGTGAGGTCTTTCATCCATTTTGAGTCTATTTTTGTATGTGATGTAAGGAAATGGTCCAGTTTCATTCTTCTCCATGTGGCTGTCCAATTTTCCCAACACCATTTGTTGAAGAGACTCTTTTTCCTATTGAACATTCTTTCCTGCTTTGTCGAAGATTAGTTGACCATAGAGTTGAGAGTCCATCCCTGGGCTCTCTATTCTCTTCCATTGATCTATGTATCTGTTTTTGTGCCAGTACTATGCTGTCTTGATGATTCCAGCTTTGTAATAGAGCTTGAAGTCTGGAGTTGTGATGCCGCCAACTTTGGTTTCTTTTTCAATATTCCTCTGGTTATTCGGTGTCTTTTCTGGTTCCATATAAATTTTAGGACTATTCCATTTTTTTGAGGAAAAATTGATGGTATTTTGATAGGGATTGCATTAAATGTGTAGTTTGCTTTAGGTAGCATAACATTTTCACAATACTTGTTCTTCCGATCCATGAGCATGGAACATTTTTCCATTTCTTTGTGCCTTCCTCAATTTCTTTCAGGAGTACTTTATAGTTTTCTGAGTATAGATTCTCTGCCTCTTTGGTTAGATTTATTTCTAGGTATCTTATGGTTTTGGGTGCAATTGTCAACGGGATGATGACTCAATTTCTCTTTCTTCTGTCTTGCTGTTGGTGTATAGAAATACAACTGATTTCTGTGCACTGATTTTATATCCTGAGACTTTACCAAATTCCTGTATGAGTTCTAGCAGTTTTGGAGTGGAGTCTTTTGGGTTTTCCATGATTAAATTTATTTCTAAATATTTTATTTATTGCTATTGTAAATTGGATCTTTTCCTTTTTTAAGGATTATTCTTCATTAATACATAGAAGCCCTCCTGATTTTTCTGTTAATTTTTTATCTTGCAATTTTACTTAATTTGTTGATTGTATCTAATTTTCAATTGTAATTTAGAATAGTCTACATATAAAATCATGTCAATAGCAAATAGAAACTATTTTACTTATTCCCTATTAATTTTGATGACTTTAATTTCTTTTTCTTGCTAGATTGGTCTAGCCAGAGCTTTCAGTAATATGTCAGATAGAAGTGGCAAGAGTAAGCACCCTTGACTTGATCCTGATCTTAGAGAAAAAGCTTTCAGCCTTTCAGCTTTGTGATGCACAGCATTTATTGTATTAAGATAGATTCCATCTCTACCTAATCTTTTGAGATTTTTTTTTAACATGAATGGATGTTGAATGTTGTATGCTTTTTCTGTTTCCATTCAGTTGGTCATATGGTTTTTTCTTCCATTAATTTAACATATCACATAGATTTATATACGTTAAGCCATTCTTGAATCTAAGAAATAAATACCAGTTGGCCATTATTCTTTTAAAGCTACTGAATTTGGCTCACCAGTATTTTATTGAAAATATTTGCATCTATATCCATCAGCGATATTGGCCTGTCGTGTTTATTTTCTGAGATTATCCTTTTTTGGCATTGGTATCTAGGTAATGCTGACTGCCAAAAATGAGTTTGAGACTATTTCCTCTTCTTCAATTTTTTGGGGAAAGTTGAGAAAGACTGATGTTAGGTTTTCTTTAAATATTTGTTAAATTCACCTATGAAATTATCTGGTCCTGGGCTCTCTTCACTGGAAAATTTTTGATTATTCATTCAATCTTCCTACTGGTAATCATTGTATTCAGATTTTCTTTTTCTTCCAAAATAAGTCTTGGTAGTTTATATGTTTCTAAAAAATGTCCACTTCTACGTTGTTCAGTTGTTGGTATATAGTTGTCTATAGTAGCTTCTTTTGGTTATTTGTATTTCTGGGATATCAGTTGTGATGTCTTCATTTCCATCTGTAATTTTTTTGAATTGGATCCTTTTTTCCTTGGTTAATCTAGATGAAGTTTCACCAATTTTGTTTATCTTTACAGTTGCTAAAGGAACCAATTGTTAAAATTTTTATTGTTCTTCTGTTCTCAATTTCATTTATCTATGCTATAATTATCATTACCTTCCTTTACCTAATTGGCCTTATTTTGTTTTTGTTCCTCTAGTTCCTTTTGGTGTAAAATTAAGTTGGTTATTTGAGATCTTTCCATTTTCTTGATGTAAGTGTTTATAGCTATAAAATTCCCTCTTAAAAATACATTTGCTTCATCGCGTAATTTTTGGTACACATTTCCATTTTTATTTATCTTAAAATGTTTCTTATTTCCCTTTTGATTTCTTCTTTGATCCATTGGTTTGATCAGGAAACTGTTAATTTGCATGTATTCATCAATTTCCCAGGTTTTCTCTTGTTATTGATTTCTCATTTATAACCATTATGGTCAGTATGCTCCAGTGTGGTCCATATTTGGTATGATTTTAACTTCTTGAGTTTACATGTGATGGTTCTAAAAAATGTTTCATATGTGTTTGAGAAGAATGTATATTCTGCTGTTGTTGGATAGAATGTTCTGTATGGTAGGGCCCTTCCTTGTTCAGGCCTTAAGACTGGCAAGGCTCTTGTTTGGAGATAAAATTGGGGAGGACTGTGCATCAAGTTCTCTGGACTGATGGACAATTCTGCTAGCTCTGCAGAGGGGTAATGATACTTGCTGGCTCCCTGCTCATCTGGTGCTGTAATCAAAGTTGTAGGATAAGTTACACAGATTTCCAGGAGCTCTGGTTAGCTTTTTTGGTCTGGTCACCTGGAAAATGTATTCAGCTTTGGCCAGAGCTATACACTAGCCTTCCTGCCAATTTGGGACTGCAGAAAAGGCTCCGGAGCTGACAAAGTTTATTGTTTGGTAATCAAATCAGACCTGTGTGCTCTACTCTGCAGATAGACGGGACTACCAACTTGCACTCTGAATGCACAGAGCCGCTGGCTGTGTTCTCCACTCAAGTCCCACTTTAGTCAGAGCTGTAAGATGGGCTATTGAGGTTCCTGGTTTCATGGTTAACAGAACTGGTGGCTGTATTCAACAGTGGGCAGGGCAACAGATTAGCTTCTCTGCTTGGGCAGTCTGGGGGAATTGGGGAGAGGAAGGCATACAACTGACCCCAAGACCGACAAGCTAACCAGACATACCTAAGCATCAAGCTTTCAGGCTAGACTGTGTCAACAGATTGGCTCTGCAGATGGCAGCACCAATAGGCAGGTACTTTATTCAAATGCTGCTGGGAAAAGGGGGTTTGTTGGTGCTCAGGCCACTCTTTTTGGTCAGGCAGGGCCAGGAGCTACCCTTAACAGTGAGGTGGGATATGAATTAGCTCCCCCACCTGGGCAGGGTGGCAAAACCTACTTACAAGGCTTTTTGTTTGGAGTCTTGACTCAAGCAGAACTGTACCCCAGTTTCCTGACAAGACAGAGCTACCTGCTATGCTCTGCTACTTTGCAACTGAAGCCAAACTTTCCACTCAAGTTTTGCTGAGCTAAGCAGCTTCCCAGATGTTCTGGTCAGGCTTCTTGGTCAAATGGGGCTGGGAGCTATCCTCAGCTGTGGGTGGGACCATAAATTAGTTCCCTTTTTCAGACACAGTGGGACAGCAAGCTCCAAGTTTTACAGATTTTATGGCAAGGATTTCTAGTTGGGTGGAGCCAAGAGCTACACTCAGCTGGAGATGGGCTATAAATGGGAAATGACTTGGGAATTGACCTTAAAAAGATGGTGATGTAGGTTGTTTCTAACTTCATTTTTCTTCAAATGAACAACTAACAACTCTTCAAGGACAAGCCACCACAGTGAAAGTCCTAGAACATGGGGATAAGACTGAAGCATGCCCTTCATCACAGACAATGAGACCACATTAGAAGGACTAGAGGAGAGGCTACATGCTGACCCAGTCCCCTCCCTCAGGTCACTGCAGCAGTAAACCAACAGTACTCACCTGAGCCTATGGTTTCAGTGGGGAAAGAGAGCCCTAGGTGAACGTCCATCTCTCCAGCATCATGGGCCACTCTTTGGGAGTGGGTTACTCCACTCCTGCCCCTCAGGGATTGTAAGGAAATCTGTGGGCCTTGACCACTGGAAATCAGATTGTGACAGAGGAGAAGGAGTTTGCAGCAACCAACTCTCAGATCTTGGCAAACCAAATTCCTATTTGAAACACAGAAATAGCAGTGCCAACCAGCAGTTTTTCTGATCTGTAGAGCCAAGACAGTGGCACAGTTTGATGAGGGAACCCCATGGAATGCAGGTCTGCCTGATTTGGGACCTCAGAGAGCCTTGCTGACTGTATCCTGGTCTTGCCCTTCTGCCTAGGCAGAGAGCTAAGTCATAACCCTGCCCATCGCTGAGTATAACTCAGCACCACCCTCTAGAAAGCTTTGCCAGAACACCAGTGAAGCTGGTTGAAGCTGACTCCTCACCCTTCCTTTGACACAAATCATATTTTCTATGTGTTCCTGTGTACCTTCAATTTGTGTTTGTTTGTTTTGACAATATCTTTTAAGGCCTATTTGATTTTTGGGTGTTCAAGGCTTCCAAATTTTTAAAATCACTGCACAATTACCCATTGTGTGAAGGTATCTTAATTTATTTAACCAGTCTTTACTGGTGGACATTTAGGTGATTTATAGTCTTTTATTCTTACAAACAAACTAAAATGATGTTAATTATGTGCACGTATGTGAGGGTAGAGGCACATGATCCATGAATGAAGCTTAAACTTCATACTCCTCAATTCCATGGGTTCTGAATGTTCACTTTTGTACCGAATTTTTTGTTTTTATATACTTTTTCATTTTCTAGCTTTAAGATATAAATGCCATATACCACTGTATAACTGTAAGGTGTACAGCATAGTAGTTTAACTTACATACATTGTAAATGATTACCACTATCAGTTTAGTTAGCATCTGTCACCTCATATACATACAATAAAAAAATTCACATGTAAGGAGAATTCTTGGCATATACCCTTTTAACAATTTGCATACATATATCATAGTAATATTAACTATAATCTCATGTTGTACTTAGTTCTTATAATTGGAAGTTTGGAACTTTTCATCATCTTCCAACTTATCCTTCCTCCAATCCCTGACTATAACCACAAATTTCTTTTTCTATGATTTTTGTTTGTTTAGATTATCCATATAAATAAGATCATACAGCATTTGTTTTTCTCTGACTCATGTCACTTAGTACAATGCCCTCAAGCTACATCGATTGTCACAATTGGCAAAATTCCTTCATTTTTTATGGATGAGTATTTCCATGTGTGTGTGTGCGTGTGTGTGTGTATACCATAACTTTGTCCATTCAGTCATTGATGAATGTTCAGGTTTTTTCCATGTGTTGGCTATTGTAAATTATGACACTGTACACACAGGGGGTTAGGGTATCTTTTCAAGTTAGTGTTTTTGTTTCCAGTGGATATATTCCCAGAAGTGGAATTGCTGGATCATATGTAGTTTGTAGTTCTATTTTTAGTTTATTGAGGCTCATCTGCACTCTTTCTCATAGTGGCAGTATCAGTTTGCAATCCCATCAATAGTGTCCATCCCTTTTCTCCACATCTTCTCTAGCATTTGTCTCTTGGCTTTTTGATGATGGCTTTTCAAAAGAGTATGAGATGAAATCTCATCGTGGTTTTGATTTGCATTTCCATAATGACTAGTGATGTTGAGCATCTTTTCATATACCATGTCTTTTTTGGAGAAATGTCTATTCAGATCATTTGACCATTTTTTAAAATTGTATTTTTTTTTTTTTGCTATTGAGTTCCATGAGTTCCTTACATATTTGGGATATTAAGCCTCTGTCAGATAGATGGTTTGCAAATATTCTCATTTGATAAATTGTCTTTTCACTTTGTTTTTCTTTTACTAGGAAGTTTTTTACTTTGATGTATTTCCATTTGCTTATTTTTTCAATTTTATTGCTTGTGCTTTAGCTGTCACGTCCAAAAAATCATTGCTAAGACCCATGTCAAAATTTTTTCCTATGCTTTCTGCAAGGAGGTTCAAGGTTTTAGATCTTAAATTTAAATTTCAATCCACTTAATTTCTGTGTGTCTGTAATATAGAGGTCAAATTTCATACTTTTATATGTGAATATGTAATTTTCCCAGTACAGTTTATTGAAAAGTGTATCTTTCCTTCACTGAGTTTTATTGGTTCCCATATCAAATATTAGCCAACTATAAATGCTTGGGTTTTCTTCTGGGCTGTCAATATCATTTCATTGGTCTATTTGTCTGTTTTGAATTCCAGTTACCATACTGTTTTGATTACTACAGCTGTGTAGCAGAGCTTCAAGTAAGCAAGTGTTATGCTTCCTACTTTGCTCTTTTTATTCAAGAATGCTTTGGATATTTGAGATCTCTGTGATTCCATAATCTTTAGGATTTTTCCTGCTTCTATAAAAAGTGCCACTGAAATCTTGAAAGGTAGTTCATTGAATCTATAGATGTCCTTTGATAGTACTGACATTTTAACAATACTGATTTTTTCAATCCATGAACATAAGATGCCTCTCCATATATTTGTGTCATCTTCAGTTTCTTCTATTAATGTCTAGTAGTTTCCAGGGTAGAGATCTTTCACTTACTTGGTTTATTCCTATTTTATTGTTTGTGCTATTGTAAATGGGATAATTTTCTTTATTTTTCAAATAATTTGCTATTAGAATATAGAAATGCTACTGACTTTTGTATAGTAATTTTGTACCCTGTATCTTTTCTGAATTAATTTATTAGATCTAACAGTTTTCTGAGGAAGTCTTTAGGAGTTTTCTATACATAAAATTGTGTCCTCTGTAAATAGAGACAATTTTACTTGTTCCTTCCCAATTCTGATGCCTTTTATTCTTTTCTGATTGCTCTGGCAAGGACTTTCAGTACTATCTTGAATGGTGATAATGGGCACTCTTTTTTTTTTTTTAAGATTTTATTTATTTATTTGACACAGAGAGAGAGATCAGACCACAAGTAGGCAGAGAGGCAGGCAGAGAGAGAGGAGGAAGCAGGCTCCCCACTGAGCAGGAAGCCCAATGCAGGCCTCAATCCCAGGACCCTGAGATCATAACCTGAGCCGAAGGGAGAGGCTTTAACCCACTGAGCCACCCAGGTGCCCGATAATGGGCACTTTTGTCCTCTCCCTGATCTCAGAGGAAAAACTTTCAACCTTTCACTATCATGTATTTTATCAAACATGGGCTTATCAAATATGGCTTTTATTAGGTTAAGATAAATTACTTCTATAATTTATTGAGAGTTTTTATCAGGATTGTAATTTTATTGAATAAATTGGACTTGTAACACTGTATAAGTTAAAGGTGTACATCATGTTACTTTGATATATTTATATACTGTAATATGAGTGCTGTCGTAGCAATATTTATTACTACATATAGTATATTATTGTCTATAATCATTTGCATTTGAACTCTATGGCTTGTTTACTACTCATTACATATTTATACTCTTAAACACCATCAATCTTATGCACTGCCCCCATTCCCTGGTAATGACTATATTACTGTTTTGTTTTTTCATTTTTACAGTTTTGACTTTTTGAGATTCCACATTTAAATGAAATCACAGATTGCTTGTTTTTCTCTGTCTGACTTACCTCATCGAGCATTATATGCTCAAGGTCCACCCATGTTATTACAAATGGCACAATATCCTCCTTTCTCATGCCTGAATGATATTCCATTTTGTATAGGTACTACAATTTTTAGTCCATTCATCAGAATTTGGGTTGTTTCTGTATCTTGGCTACAGTGAATAATGCCACAATAAATATGAGAGGGCATATTACTTCAACAAAATTCAGTTTCCATTTCCTTTGGATATATATCTAAAAGTGGAATTGTTGGGGGTTTTGGTAGATCTATTTTTCATTTTCTATTTTTCTATTTTTCCTGTTTTCCATGTTCTTCAACACAGTGATTGGACCAATTGACATTCCCATAATGTATAAGGATTCCCTGTTTAGCACATCCTCACAAGTACCTGTTGACCCTTGTCTTCTTGATGATAGCAATTGTAACAGGTGTGAAATACTATCTAGTTGTGGGTTTTATTTTTTTAATTTTTAATGAAATACAGTCAGCCTATATCACTTTCTGGTGTACAACATAATGATTTGACAATTTTATATATTACAGACCTCCTGTGTAATTTGATTGGAGCATTGAGCCCATTTACATTTAAAGTAATTGCTGATAGGTATGTACTTACTGCCCATTAATTGTTTTCTGGTTGTTTCTGTAGTTCTTCTCTGTTCCTCTCATTTTCTCTCTTCACTGTGACTTGACTTTAGTGTGTGTTAGGATTAATTTCCCTTTATTTTTGTGTCAATTGTAGGTTTTTGGTTTCTGGTTGCTGTAAAGTTTATAACATACTATGTATGTAGTAGCTGTATTAAGTTGGTGGTTGCTTGTTAGAACATAATCTGAAATTATTAAATTTTTGCCTCCATGTTTTATATTTATGATGTCATATTTCATACTTTAATTTTGTGTATCTTAACTATCACAGATATAACTGATTTTACCACTTCTAACCATTATACTTACAAGTTACTGATCTTCTTAACTTTAGTGTATATTAACTTTTACAAGTGAATTTATTTCATTTTATAGTTTTCTTGCTTCTAGTTATGACTTTTACTTTCTTCTTAAAGAAGTCACTTTAACATTTCTTTTAAGGCCAGATTGAAGTGGTGATGAACTCCTTTAACTTTTGTTCATCTGGGAAACACTTTATCTCTTCTTCAATTTTAAATGTTAAGCTTAATAGGTAGAGTACCCTTGGTTGTAGACTTTTTCTTTTCTTTCACCTCTTTGTATATTTCAGTGCCACTCCTTCCTGTAACTTTCTGTAGAAAAATTAGTTGTTAGCCTTAAGGGTTTTCCTTCTAACTGCTTTTCTCTTGCTGCTTTTAAGATTCTATCCTTAACATCTGTCACTTTAATTATTATGTGTCTTGATATGGACTTTCTTGGTTTCATTTGCTCAGCGTTCTCTGTGCTTCTTGGACCTGGATGTCTGTTTCTTATGTAGGGTTAGGGAAATTTGTAGCCTAGCCATTATTTCTTCAAATAAGTTTTCTGCCTCTTTCTGTCCTCCTTTTAGGGCCCCTTTAATGTGAATGTTGTTATGCTTGATGTTGTCGTGGAGGTCCCTTCACTAATCCTCATTTAAAAACTTTTTGTTATGTTATTGTCATTATTGTTCAGCTTGGTTGCTTTCCCCTACCCCACCTTCCAGTTACTGAATCATTCTGCATCTTCTAATCTGCTGTTGATTCCCTCTAGTTTAGTTTTCATTTAAGTTATCGTATTCTTCGATTCCTACTGGTTCATTTTTATATTTTCTTTGTGTTTTTAAAGTTCTCATTCATTTAAAAATGAACATTTTTAAAGTTCATTCCCAGATGAACAGGGTTCATCTGTTATCTCAAGTCCAGTGAGTTTTTTTTATGTTCAATTAGCCAACATATAGTACATCTTTAGTGTTTGATGTAGTGTTCAATGATTCAATAGTTGCGAATAACACCCAATGAGTATCATTGTGACCATTACTTTGAATTCTTTTTTTTTAAGATTTTATTTATTTATTTGACAGAGATCACAAATAGGCTGAGAGGCAGGTGGAGAGAGTGAGGAGAAGCAGACTCCCCACTGAGCAGAGAGCCCGATGTGGGACTTGATCCCAGGACCCTGAGATCATGACCTGAGGCAAAGGCAGAGGCTTAACCCACTGAGCCACCCAGGCACCCTACTTTGAATTCTTTATCAAGTATATTCTTTTTTTTTATCTTTATTTTATTTTTTTCAGTGTCCCAAGATTCATTGTTTGTCAAGTAGATTCTTATCACTGTTTCACTTAGCTTTTTTTTTCTGAGGTTTTATCTTTTTCTTTTGATGGAACAGATTTCTCTGTCTCTTCATTTGGGGAGTGTTTGATTCTGTGTATTACATCTGTCAGTTATGTCTCCTTATCTTCAAAGTAGTAGCCTTATGTAGAGGCAACCTTTGGGGCCCAGTACCAAAATTCTCCCTGACCACCAGAATCAGATTTTCCCAGACTGCCCCCTGCGTGGGCTGCATGTGCCCTCCTGTTGTTGCTGGGCTACAACTACTGATACTACCCTGGTGGGTGGTGCTGGCCCTCTCAGCCCGGTTGTCTGTAGTGACCAACCAGAACTACCGTGGGTGCAGTAGTACTCAGGGATTTCATTCCAAGGAGTTAGCTTAGGGGCCCACCTTTAGATACTGTGTGTGTGATGATGGGAGGGGCTAGCTTTCCCTCTCCTTGGGGAAAGAATAGCTTTGGGGGGACACTTATCCCAGCCAGGGCTGCCCACTGGGTGTGACAGACCCAACAATAGTTGGTCTGTAGGGATGCCCCTCCTTACCGGGGATGCTTGCCAGGTGTGGCAGTGTGGAAGCCACTTCAGAGGAGCTCCTGCCAGTATGGATGGGTGGGGTAGTCCACAGGAGAGCATGGGAACAGGGCCAGCAGTGCTAGTAAGGTAGAAGAAAGGTATCAGTACTGGTTTCTGCAAGCATCTGGCCAGCTAGGCTGAAGGAGGGCAGGAAAACTGCACCTGCCACTACTTCAGATCCTGGGAAAACTCCTGCAGATCCCTGCCCCTCTGGCACATGTCCTAAAATTAGTAAATCTTCAGATATTGTCTTGGCACTTTTCAAACTGCTGTTTCTGTTCTGGGCCTTAAACTGATTGCTATAACATGCTGACTCTTTAAGAACAGAGACAGCTTTCTAAACCCCTCCGGCTCTCCCAGTTATCTAGGAGAAAAATCAGAGACTTGTTAATTTTCAGAGCCAGACATTATGAGGCTTCGTCTTCCTAGTACAGGTCCTGAGGCCTGGGTTGCTTGGTGTGGGGCTTAATCCCCTCAGCCCTCTGTGCCTTTGGTCTCTCTCTCAATTGCAGGTTGCCACATACGGGGTTTGGTTCCAACCATATCTCTTCTCCTCTGACCCTTTTCAATGTGGCCTTCTCTTTAAGTCTTTAGCTATGAAAGTTCTGCTCTGAGATCTTCAGGTCATTTTCAGAGTGAGTTGAATTACATGTAGCTCATACCCTTGTGTGTCAGTGGTTAGAAGGTAAGCTCAGGATCCTCCTACTCTGCCGTGTTCCGTCCTCTTCAATGTGATATTTGTTTGCATATCCCAGATGATTAGTGATGTTGAGCATTTTTTCATCTGCTTTTTGGCCATTTCAATGTTCTCTTTGGAAAAAATGTCTATTTAGCACTTCTTCCCAATTTATTGTTTGGTTTTCATTATACATGTTCTGTGTAATTAACTCCTCCTCTAATACATGGTTTGCAAAAATTTTCTCCCATTCTGTACATTGTTTGTCATTTTGTTGTTCCTTTTGCCATAAAGAAGCTTTTAAGTTGGTCTGTGGCCATACCACCTTGAATGTGCCTATTTTATCAGAAGCTTTTCAGTTGATATAATTTCATTTGTTAATTTTTGCTTCTGTTGTTACTGTTTGGGGCATCATGTCAAAAAAAAATTACTGAAACCAATATCAGCAAGCTTCTCCCTTACATTTCCTTCTAGAAATTTTATGATATAAATTCTTATATTTAAGTCTTTGATCCTTTTCAGGTTAACTTTTGCAGGTGGTGTGAAATAGGGGTCCAGTTTCCAAATTGACATACAATATCCTATTAGCTTCAGGTTGTACTTCATAGTGATTCGATATTTTTTTATACATTACAAAATGGTCACAAGTGTAGTCTGTCACAAAATTATTTCAATATGATTGAGTATATTATCTATGCTGTACCTTACCTATCATTGACTTATTTTATAACTGAAAGTTTTTACCTCTTAATCCTTTATGTATTTTTTTCATCTCCTATCACTTCTCCCTGTGGTAACCAACAGTTTCCTGAATCTGTGATTCTGTTTCTGTTTTGTTTCTTTTGTTGGCTTTGTATTTTAGATACCACATAAAAGTGAAATCATATGGCATGTGTCTTTCCCTGATTGACTTATGTCATTTGTGTAATACCCTCAGGTCCATCCACGTAAATAAAAATGGCAAGATTTTATTCTTTTTTATGGCTGAATCATATTCCAGTGTGTGTGTGTGTGTGTGTGTGTGTGTGTGTGTACCTCATCTTTATCCATTCATCTGTTGATGGACACAGGTTGCTTATATATCTTGGCTATTGTAAATAATGTTGCAATGAACATAGAGGCACATATATCTTTTTTAATTGGTGTTTTTGTTTTCTTCAGATAAGTACCCAGAAATAGATGAGGTGGATTTTATGATATTTCCATTTCTATTTTTTGAGGGACCTTCAACTGCCGCACCCGTTTACGTTGTTACCAACAGTACGAGGGTTTCCTTTTCTCCAAATCCTGCCCAACCCTTGTTATTTCTTTTTTAAATACTAGCATTCTGAAGGGTTAGAGGTGATGTCATTGTGGTTTTGATTTGCATTGCGCATCTTTTCCTGTGTTTCTTGGCTGTTGTATGTCTTCTTTTGAAAAATGTATTTTCAGATTCTCTGCCTAGTTTTTAATCAAGTTTTGGGGGGATTTTTGCTGTTAAGTTGTACAAGTACTTCATTTATCAGATATTAATCCCTTATAAGATATGTTATTTACAGATATCTCCTCCCATTCAGTAGGTTGTCTTTTAATGTTGTTGATTGTTTCCTTTACTAAAACATTTTACTTTGATGTAGTCACAATTGTTTGTTTTTGTTTTTATTGCGTTGGCTAAGGATATAGTTCCAAAAGAATATTCCTAAAACAGATGTCCAAGAGATTACTGCCTATTTTTTTAGGAGTTTTATGGTTTCAGGTCTTACATTCATGTCTTTAGTTTATTTTTTATTTTTTATATCATGTTGGAGAGTAGTCCAGTTTCATTCTTTTGCATTAGCTGTTCAGTTTGCATAGCACCATTTATCGAAGGGATTGTCTTTTCTCCACTATATATGCTTATTTCCTTTGTTGTAGAGTAAGTCACCATATAAGTCAGGTTTTTATTTCTGGGCTCTCTATTCTGTTTCATTGATAGATAGCGGTTTCATGGCAGTACCATACAGTTTTGATAACTACGGTTCTGTAGTATTCTTCGTTAACAATTGCAGATCATCCCTGTAAGCCAAGCAGTTGACCCAGATATCCAGGACCCAGGTACAAGTTCACTGCTGCCTCTGAGCTTCTTCACTCTGACTCCTATAAGGTGAGCAGGTTGTCCTCTCACAGAGGGGCTTTCACATTGCAGCTGATAAAGCAGCTCGCGTGGTCCATGAACTCCAAGTAGACCTGTGTGTGTTGTTTCTGCAAGCCGGCCCTGCCCAGCACCTTGGTGACGCTGGCCAGCTTAATGAGCTTGGGCTGCACAGGGCTCACTGAGTATACTTTGTAATCTGAGATTGTGATGCCTCCTGTTTCGTTCTTATTTTTCAAGGCTGTTTTGGCTAGTGGGGATCCTTTGTGGTTTTATACAAATTTTAGGATTTGTTCTACTTCTGTGAAAAATGGTATTGGTATTTTGTTTGGGATTGCATCAAATCTGTGGATTGCTTCAGATGCAATGAGCAGTTTAACAATATTCTTCTAATCCATAGATATGATGTGTATTTCCATAGATTTGTGTTTTATTTGATTACTTTCATCGATATCCTATATTTTTTTCAGAGTTCAGGTCTTTCACCTCCTTGGTTAAATTTATTCCTAAATATTCTTTTTATGCAATGGTAAATTATATTTTTAAAATTTTTTTCTCTTATTTGGTTATTAGTATATAGGCATGCAATAGAATTTTGTATGTTAATTTTGTATCCTACAACTTTACTAAATTCCTTTATTCTAATAGTTATTTGGTGCAGTCTTTAAGGTTTTCTATATTTATGTCATCTACAAATGACATTTTTACTTCTTTCATGCTATTTTGAATGCTTGTTTGTTTGCTTGTGTATGTATGTATGTATGTATGTATGTATGAATGCCATGTCTAGTACTTCCAGTATGTGTTTAATAAAAATGATGAATGTAGGCATCTTTGTCCTATTTCCTAATCAACACTGAGTATGATGTTGTTGGTTTGTTTAATGGCCTTTATTGTGTTGAGGTACTTTCCTTCTATACTCACTTTTTGTAAGCTGTTTTTTATTTTTAACTCATAAGTGGATGTTTGATTTTGTCAAATGTTCTTTCTAAATCTGTTGAGGTGATCATAGGATTTTTATCCTTCATTTTATTAATGTCCTAAACCACTTTGCATGTTTTGTGGATATTAAACCATCTTGCAACCCTAAATTTAATCTCACTTGATCATGGTGTGATCTAATTCTAATGTGTTATTGAAAATTATTTTCTTATATTTTGTTAAGGATTTTTAGCATATAATTTTCTTTCTTTGTAGAGTTTTGTCTGGTTTTGGTATCAAGGTAATGGCCTCATAGAATGAATTTGGAAATATTTCTGTTTAATTTTTGGAGTAGTGTGAAAAGGATAGGTATTAACTCTTTTTTGCAATGTCTGATAGAATTCACTTCTGAAGCTGACTGGTTTTGGACTGATGTTTGATGGAAATTTTTTGATTACTGATTCAATTTAATTACTAGTAATTCTGTTCAAATTTTCTATTTCTGGGGCAGTCTTGGAAAGTGGTATGTCTCTAGGAACTTATCCATTTATTTAGGTTGTCCAATTTTTTGGCATATAATTGTAAGAGTATCTTATAATCCTTGGTATTTCTGTTGTGTTGATTTTAATGTTATTTTATTTCCTTATATAGTTGAGTCTTGTCTTTCTTGATGGTCTGGCTAAAGGTTTATTAATTTTGTTCATCTTTTCAAGGAAAAGCTCTTAGTGGCTTCCCCCCCCCCAGGCTCTGTTTCCTTTATTTCTTCTCTAATCGTTATTATTTCCTTCCTCCTACTGAATTTGAACTTTGTTTGTTCTTCCTTTTCTAGTGGTTTTAGGTGTAAGGTTAAATTATTTATTCGAGAATTTTCTTGCTTTTTGAGGTAGGCCTGTACTGCTATAAACTTTCCTCTTAGAAGTGTTTTTGCAGTGTCTCATAGGTTTTGAAATGTATTTTAATGTTCACTTGTTTCAGGGTATTCTTTAATTTTCTCTTTAATTTTTTTTGAGCCTTTGGCTATTTAGTATGATATTGTTTAGTCTCCATGTGTTGGTGTTTTTTCCCTTGTAAGTAACTGCTAATGTCATACCTATTGGGAAATATGCTTGATATGATCTCAGTCTTAAATTTATTGAGATTTTCCTTCTGGCCTAATTTAACAGGTGGTCTATCCTGGAGAATCTTCTGTGAGTACTGGAAAAAAATACATTTTTTCTGTTTTGGGATAGAATGTTTTTGTTTGATCTGTTAAGATCAGAGTGGCTGCACCAGCTTGCATTCCCACCAACAGTGTAGGAGGGTTCCCCTTTCTCCGCAACCTCACCAACATCTGTCGTTTCCTGACTTGTTGATTTTAGCCATTCTGACTGGTGTGAGGTGGTATCTCACTGTGGTTTTGATTTGTATTTCTCTGATGCCGAGTGATGTTGAGCACTTTCTCATGTGTCTGTTGGCCATTTGGATGTATTCTTTGGAGAAATGTCTGTTCATGTCTTCTGCCCATTTCTTGATTCAGTTATTTGTTCTTTGGGTGTTGAGTTTGAGAAGCTCTTTATAGATTTTGGATACTAGCCCTTTATCTGATATGTCATTTGCAAATATCTTCTCCCATTCTGTCAGTTTTCTTTTGGTTTTGTTGACTGTTTCCTTTGCTGTGCAAAAGCTTTTAATCTTGATGA
The DNA here is from genome assembly GCA_002007465.1 of Ailurus styani. Taxonomy (NCBI): domain Eukaryota; kingdom Metazoa; phylum Chordata; class Mammalia; order Carnivora; family Ailuridae; genus Ailurus; species Ailurus styani. The sequence goes on along the minus strand of LNAC01000093.1, from coordinate 2,809,350 downwards.
AGTCCCAGTAGTTCATTTTTGCCCTTGCTTCCCTTGCCTTTGGTGATGTTCCTAGGAAGAAGTTGCTGCGGTTGAGGTAGAAGAGGTTGCTGCCTGACAATGTAGATGGTTAACAGTGCTTCCTAGGGCCTCTCCCACTGTGACAATGCACATTTTCTTTTAAGAACTTTGACGCATACTCCATCTCCTGTGTTTAGAACTCAGGCAGCAGTAAGCCCCACAGGCATTGGGGACAAACTCTCTCCAGGCCCAACTCTCTCCAGGATCCAGGATCCTGGATTGGCTCTTGCCATGTCAGATGGGCTAGCCCCAAATGCACTACAGAATACCTAGTGCTGAGCCCTGGGGAAGAAAAGTGCAAAGTGGTTACCATGCCTGGGTGAGAACGCTTCTGGGGGCTCCATGTGGTATTTGTGCCTGATGTAGCCAGTGATTAGCTCAGCTGCCTGCCCACCCGTGGCCTTGAAGTGCTACTGTTACCTTTCCATTATGGCTGCCAGGAGTAACAGAACTCTGGGCAGGCAAAGCTTGAGGGGACATGAGGCAAGCACAGCCCCACCCAGGCTGACCAAGTCCTCTCCCTGCTGCAAGGGGCCTGAGACCTGAGCCACACTCCATTTTTATGAGCATTTAACTCTTTATCAGGTACATTGCTAATCTTTATTTTGTTGAGTTATTTTTTTGAAGTTTTGTTCTGTTCCTTCATTTTGAACATGTGTTCTTATGTCTCCTCATTTTGCCTGATTCTTTTCATTTGTTTCTATGTATCAGGTGATTCATCTAGGTCTACTAGTCCATAAGGAGTTTCCCCAAGGCACAACTCTTCTGATCATCAGAACCAGGTCCTCCAGGGCTACCCCTGCATAATTTGCATACACCCTCCTGTTGTGACTGGGCCATGAGTGCTACGGGCATGCTGGTGGGAGTGTGTAAAACCCTGGCCTGCTTGGCTGCAATTCCTGTCCATGATTGCTGTGGGCAGGTCGTGGGTGGGGCTGGCCCTTCCTGTGGCCAGATCAGAGTCCCAGCTGCAGCAATTGTATGCATGCACATGGTCAGAGCTCATCCCCTGTGTGGCTGGACGTTAGGCCCAGCAGATATGTTGTGGCTGTGCTTGTGGGTGGGAGCAGAATACTCCCATCAGGGTAAGAGCCACTTTGTTGGGGTGCCAGTTCCAGTAAAAGCCATCCTATTGATATAGTGGGGTAAGAACCCCTTTGGAGGGGTATCTCTTTGGATGAGCCTTCTGGGCAGGGCAGATCTGAGGAGGACATGAGGGCAGGATGAGTGTTGCTAGTAGGGTAGATAGAGAATGTCAAGACTGGCACCTGCCAGCATCAGGACAGCTGGGAAGAAAGAAAGCAAGAAAAATGGCTTCTGGCGAGCACTTTTTTTTCCTGGACAAAGTTCCTACAGACTCTGTGCCTTAGGCACCCTCCATAAAATTCATCAATAAATACCATCAGGTATGGCCCAGGTGCTTTCTTTTTCAGTTTTTATTATAGTAAAATACACATAACATAAAATTTAATATTTTAGCTACTTTTAAGTGTATAGTTCAGTGGTATTAAGTACTTTCATATCATTCTGTTAACCATTGTCATCATCCATATCCAGAACTCCTCATCTTGAAAAACATAGACTATACCTATTAAATAATGACTCCTCTGATCCTCTCCTCCCAGCCCCTGGCTACCTTCATTCTACTTTCTGTCTGTATGATTTTAAACTTCAGCCTCTGTGCTGGATCTTGGAGGTTGTGAGTTTTTATGTGGACCCTTTAAGAACAAACAGTCTTGGTTCCTTATAGCCCTCCAGCTCTCCCAGAGTTAAGTTCTACTGATTTTTAAGTTGAGACATTATGAAAGCACATCCTCCTTGCGAAGGTGCCAGGCCAGGGGTTGCTCGATATATGGCTTAAAGCCCTTTTTCTCAGGACATCTGCACCGTGCGATATCCCTCCTCCTTGTGGATTGGTTCACTGGGGAGTCTAAGTTCCAACCAGATCCTCTCCCTGTCACTTCTGCCCTTCTTGATGTGGATTTCTCTTTCTATCTTCTGCTTTAGATTAGCTGTTATATTAGCTTTCACATTGTTTTCAGAAAGAATTCCATGAGTAGTTGCAGCCTCAGTGTGTCTGTGGGCATAAGTGAGCACAGGCTTCTCCTACTGTGCCATTTTGATTGAGCTGCATTATTCTTTAAATGTTTGGTGACATTCACCATTAAAGACATCTAATCCAGGGCTTTTCCTCACTGGTTCATTTTTGGTTACTGAATTTCCTTACTAGTAATTGGTTAATCTAGATTTTCTATTGCTTCCTGAGTCAGTCTTGGTAGTTTGTGTGTTTCTAAGAATTTTTCCATTTCTTCTAGGTTATCCAGTTTGGGGATGTTTAGTTATTCATAGTAGCTTCTTATACTTTATTTTCTGTTGTATCAGTTGTATTGTTTCCTTTTTCACTTACATCTTATTGATTTAAGTCTTGTGGCTTTTTTCCTTGGTTAGTCAAGATAAAATGTTTTCCCTTGTCTTTATCTTTCAAAGAACCAACTTTTAGTTTAATCTTTACTATTTTTTTCTGTTTCTATGTTTAATTTATCCTGCCCTAATCTTTGTTATTTCCTTCCTTCTGCTAACTTTGGGCTCAGCTTTTTTTTTTTTTCCTTCTAGTTCTTTAAGGCATAGTGTTAGGTTCTTTGGGATCTTTCTTATTGCTTAATGTAGGCATTTATTACTATGAACTTCCCTCTTAGAACTGCTTTTGCTGCATCCCATCAGCTTTAATACATTTCCATTTTTGTTTTTGTCAAGATACTTTGATTTCCCCTTTAATACTTCTTTCAACCATTGGTTGTTAATGAGAGTGTTGTTTAATTTCCATGTATCCATTGGTTTTTGTTTTCCTGTGGCTATTCTAGTTTTGTACCATTGCAGTCAGAGAGGATACTTGGTATGATTTCAATCTTTCTCAATTTGCCAAGATTTGTTTTGAGGCCTAACATATGGTCTAGGTCTATGCTAGAAAATGTTCCATGTGAAGTTAAGAAGAATGTATATTCCACTGTTGTGGAATAGAATGTTTTCTTTATGTTCTCTGATGTATTATCAAGTGTTAACAAATTTTTCAGTCTTCACCAACCTGATAAGGAAATGTAAGAACTCCTGTTTCTCTTTTACATTTTTGTATTATGATGGAAGTTGAGCCATTTTCAGAAGTGTTAAAGCCAGTGAATTGTCCTTTTTAGAGTATTGTCTCTTCAAATATCTTGATTATTCTTTCCTACTGATTTGTAGAAGCTTTAGGTATATTAGAGTCAACACACCTTTGGTGACAATAAGTTTTGTATTTCCCATTTTCTTTCTTTTCTTTTGTCCATGGTAGTTTTTGTTTGTTAATTTTTTTCTGCAGATTTTTTTAAATGACTGTCTTTTTATAGTTGGTGATTTCATGGAATAATTAGAAAAAATGTTTCCCATCCCTGAAGAAAAAAATATACATATAGATACCTATCTATATATACACATATCTATCTATCTATCTATCTATCATCTATCTATCTATCTATCTATCTATCTATCTATCTATCTATATCTTACTGGTTCTGTTTCTCAGGAGAGACCTGACACACATTATATGTAAAATTGCTTTCATTTATTCATCTTCCCTTCCTGGAAGAGAATAAAATATCCCCACACTTTGCGAAGTTACCTGCATAGTTATGTATATAAGCATCCATAAACTTGATATGTATGGTACAATAAAACATATATATGGTGTGTGTCCACAGTTTCATGCAGAAAATTTAAAAACTCTTAAAACCAATAGGAGTATATATTTTTTTAAGTCAATGAGATAGTGGGCCTCTAGATAACTTCTGGATAGGGGCTAGTCACAAGAAAGATTGGACAATTAGATGATTGGGACTGTGGGAAAATTCAATCTTTAGGGAGGATTTTGAGTTCAATCATGTGGCCAGTGATTTAACCAATCATGTCTACCTAATGATACACTAATAAATACTCTGCATACTAAGGAATGGTTGGGTGTCCTGGTTGTTGAACACATTAATGTGCCAGGAGAGAGAAGTGCATTGATTCTATGAGAGGAAGACAAGGATGGTCTTTGCTCCATTCCAGAACTCATTCATTTGGATGGTCCTAAGTCGTATCCTTTACAAAAGAGCTGTAATTTTAAGTAAACACTTGTTTTAACTTTTGTGAATCAGTTTAGTAAATGATCAAATATAAAGAATTTGTTGGAACCACCCAAATTTGTAGCCAGTTGATTGGAAGCACAGGTGACCTCAAACCCCCCTGAAGTGTGGCTGGTGTCTGAAGTAAGGGTAGAATTGTGTTGTACTGAGCCCATAAAACTCTGGAGCCTGATGTTAACTCTGAGCAGGTAGTATCAGAAGTTGATTGCAGACCACTCCACTGGAATTGAAATAATACCATTAAACTTAGTTCGATGAATGAAATAAAACACAAAAGGTGGCAGAGCAGAAGATGTAAGAGTTAGCATGTTTCTAGCTTTCAGTTCTATTTTTCTGTCCAAATGGGAACTGTTTTATAGCCTGAGTCCTAAAGCAAAACACATGGAGCAGAACTGTAACTGGCTTATACCTTTGGACATATATTGTGTGGGGGGAAATAAAGTTATAATAAACTATTATATTAAAACATTATAAACCATTGTTGAGATTTAGGAGTTGTTTGTTGCAAGAGGATAGCATAACAAAATCTGACTTATTTATCCCTCCAAATTGTTTCCTTTACCTCTCTATTCATAAAGCTATCAAATGGCATTACACCTACCTAGTCACTCAACGAGAATCTAAGTCACTCTCGAGTCTTCTATTTCCCTTATTCTACCCACTGAACCTATCTTTTAGCAAATTCTATCATTTTTGTCTCCAAAACATATCACAAACACACTCTGAAAAATCTTCTCTGACATGGTCATCTCTTGCCTACATTGCATAGATTACTGCCAAAATCTCCTAACTCATCCCCTGCTTTTTTTCTTGTTCCCTTCCAATTCATTCTCTGAGGAGCTAAAAAAAATCATAAAAGATAAATTTGATCATGTAATTTTTTCTGCTTAAAACTCTCACTGGTTTTCCATTAGTTTTAGCGTGAAACCCAGCTCTCTTTCCATGATGTAAAGTCATGCTTAATCTGTCCCTGGCTTGTTTCTAACCCCATCACATACCAGTTTCTTCCTTGTCTTATTCCAGATACAATAGCCTTCTTTCGTTTTTCAGACCCATTCAACCTTTTCCTACCTTGGGATTTTTTTTATGTGTTATTTATTCCATCTAGAAAGCTTTTTCCTCTCATTTTTTGAATGGCTAGTTCTTTTGCTGTATTTCTGAGCTTAAATGTCATCTTACAAGGCTCTGCTGACTATCCAATCTAAAGTAATTCCCTTCTCTGCAGTTCTCCATCTCCGTTCTTCTTCCTTTTATTACTTAAACTTATATGTTTTAACCTGCTTTCCCTATAAAACATGTTTACTTTATGAGGGAAGGAATAGTAGTGGTCTTGTTCACTGCATTTTTCTCCAGGGCCTAGTACACAATAGATGCTTAGTAAACATTTGTCAAATGAATCATTCGATAGTGTGAGAAGTTGGGATATAGGGCAGGACAAAAAAAAAAAAAGGATTCGCCTGGCTGTTGAATAGGACTGTAACTAATCCTTATCTCGGGAATCTCCTTTGTTGGGTGCTTGTCTTGGCTGCTTTTAGGTGAAGGGAAACACTCAGTGTTCCATACTGTAAGGTTTTCCTTTGCCTAGTACACTGCTTTCCACACAGATAACCCCTGTCCACTCTGCTCTAACCACTAATGCTACCAGATTCCAAAGCCAGACCTCTGCTTCTCATTAACTGGTTGGCAAAATGGCTGACAAGCTCTTTCCCTGTGGTAAGTATATTTTTCTTTTTCTTTTTCTTTCTTTTCTTTTCTTTTGTCAAAAAGAGAAGGCACTGAAGATTGTCCAATTTTTAGAGCAGGTTTAGACAGGTGAGTTGCTCTGCTGTTCACTCTTCTCCTCTATGACTTCCTGTTTAATCATCTGGACCCTCTATCTCTGCCATTTCTCTCCATTCATTTTTTTTAGATACCTCACATCCCAGTCCCTTCCACTAAAGTCACTCTTCCCACACTCAGGAGTGCAGGAGTTTTAAAAAAAATTCTCTTTTCCCCTTCCCTTCTCCCACGTATTCTCTCTGGCTTCTGGCAAGAGGGGCATTTAGTTAAGAGTATGTTGGTGATTAGGACCAAGCTGAAATGCATCAGTGGAGTTTGCTACCTGGCAAAGAATGACACTAACCTACAACAGGACAGTTAAATCAGTATGTTTAGATTAGAAAAATTGTTTCACATTTCTTCTGTTTGGATATCTGCATATTAAAATTTTCTGTCTTTATGCTTGGGACATTCCCCTATTATAAATATACTGTTCCTTATTAGATTTTGAGTCATGAAAAATTATTTTGCCATACCTCAAGTCTCTGTGATTATATTACAAGTGAGGAAATCTTTGAGGTTTTTGTAGGGAAAGGGTAGGAAGTAGATTAGTTTTCCAGTGTGAATGGTCTGATATTAAGGCTTGAACTATGGGAAATACCTTCCAGTATTTATATATATTCTATGTTTTTTTTTCTCTACTACAAATTCTCTAATGTTCAATATGGGAACATTGGAGAAAGATCCTCTCACATTCTATGTGTTCATAAGGTGTTTTGCCTGTGTGCTGGGCATTTCAATTTTGTTATTGGCACCGTTCTTCAGAGGTCTTAAATTTTAATATATTATTTATTAGTTGAAATTTATATAATACAATTTATTTCATTTATTTTGCTTTATGGATTATGTCTTCAGGCTTAATAAATCCTTCCCCATTACAAAGATTATAACTTATTCTTAAAGTGTTATACTTTTAAACGATCAATCCACCTGGATTTTTTTTAATGTACTTTGAGAGGTAGTGAAACTTTTTCCATATGAATAATATATTTTCTATGATGTCCCTACCAACTTTTAAAGCTATCTTTGTTACATACTAAATTTCTGTGCATATGTGTGTCCATTTCTGGGTTCTCTGTTCTGCTCTGGTGATGTGTGTATCTACCCTTGCATCAATACCATGTCATCTTAATTACTATTGCTTATTATGAGTCTTCTTATCTGGTAGGAAAAGCCCCTTACCTTGTTTATATTTGCCAGGAGAGTTTTAAATATCTGGGGGAGCTTTAAGAAATAGCTTGTGACTAAACACACACACACACACACATCCATGTATAAACAATGGGATTGGCTTAATAAATTATTAGAAGGAAATTGATATCTTTCCACTATTGTCTTCCAATTAATACACATGGTATCCTTTTTATTTGTTGAATCTATTTTGTATTGTTCTTTATTTGTTTTGTTAAGGTATTCCAATAAATTTTTATAATTTTCTCAAACATCTTTTAAAAAAATTTCTAAGATGAGTTTTTAAAGTAAATCATACTTTTTGGTGCTATTTTAGATAGCATCTCTTTAAAAGATGTTCATGTATAGGAATACATTTTTTTAATATTTGTGTCCAAATCTTTTATGAGTTCATTTATTTTAACAATGTATTTGTTGTTTCCTGTCTTGTTAATCTTTGCCATTCTAACTGGTGTAAGGTGGTTACCTCAATGTGATTTTAATTTGAATTTCCCTGATGGCCAATGATGATGAACATTTTTTCATGTTTCTGCTAGCCATTTGTATGTCTTCATTAGAGAAGTGTCTATTCATGTCTTCTGCCCATTTTTTTGACATGAGTATCTGTTTTTTGGATGTTGACTTTGAAAAGTTTTTTCTTTTTTCAGCATTCCAAGATTCATTGTTCATGCACCACACCCAGTGCTCCATGCAGTATGTGGACCCACCACCAGGCTCACCCATCCCCCCACCTCCTTCCCCTCTAAACCCTGTTTGTTTCTCAGAATTCACAAAAGATGAGAAGTTCTTTATAGATCTTGGCTATCAGCCCATTGTCTGTAGTGTCATTTGCGAATATCTTCTTCCATTCCATGGGTTGCCTCTTTGTTTCCTTCGCTGTGCAGAAGCTTGATGAAGTCCCAAAAGTTCATTTTCGCTTTGGTTTCCTTTGCCTTTGGAGACATGTCTTGAAAGAAGTTGCTGCAGCTGATGTCGAAGAGATTACTGCTGTGTTCTCCTCCAGGATTTTGATGGGTTCCTGTCTCACATTGAGGTCTTTCATCCATTTTGAGTTTATCTTTGTGTATAGTGTAAGAACGGTTGAGTTTCATTCTTCTATACATAGCTGTCCAATTTTCCTGGCACCATTTATTGACGAGACTGTCTTTTTTCCATTGGATATTTTTTCCTGATTTGTCAAAGATTATTTGACCATAGAGTTGAGGGTCCATATCTGGGCTCTCTCTTCTGTTCCATTGGTCTATGTGTCTGTTTTTGTGCCAGTACCACGCCGTCTTGGTGATCACAGCTTTGTAATAAAGCTTGAAATCAGGCAATGTAATGCCCCCAGCTCTGTTTTACTTCTTCAGCATTTCCATAGTGATTTGGGGTCTTTTTTGTTTCCATACAAATTTCAGGGTTGTTTGTTCCACCACTTTGAAAAATGCTGCTGGTATTTTGATAGGGATGGGATTGAAAGTATAGATTCCTCTGGGAGCCCTGGGTGTTGTACATAAACAATGAAGCTCACAACACTGCATCAAAAACTAATGATGTATTTTATGGTGACCAACATAACACAATAAAAAAAAGAAGCTCAGGGGCCCAATAAAGGAATATTACTTTGAAAATAAAAAATAATTAGTAATAATAATAATTTATTTGAAAATATACTGGCTTTTCTATTTTGATCATTCTATATTTTGCAAGTTAGAACAGCTTTGATTTTTTTTTTCTTCATAATCATTTGACCCTTTCTCTCTTTCAGGGCATGTGATTTTTTTTTTTAAGATTTTATTTATTTACTTGACAGAGCGAGAGAGCACAAGCAGGGCGAGCAGTAGAGGGAGAGGGAGAAGCAGGCTCCCCGCCAGGGAGCCTGATGCAGGGCTCGATCCCAGGACCCCAGGATCATGACCTGAGCCTAAGGCAGATGCTTAACCATCTGAGCCACCCAGACACCCTAGGGTATGTGATTTCACCTTTGTTCTTTCTCAAGATTGTTTTGGTTCTTCAGGGTTTTTGAATTCCACACAAATTTTAGGATTCTTCTCTGAAAGTTGCTTAGGAATTTTCATAGGAATTACATACGTTTGTTTACTGTTTTTGGTAATGTAAACATTTTAATAATTTCTCCAATCCATGAGTAAGTTGTGTCTTTCCATTTATTTGTGTCTTCTGCAACACCTTCATTAATGTCTTACAGTTATCAATGTACAGGTATTCCACCTACTTGGTTAAATTTATTCATAAGAATTTTATTCTTCATCAAATTATAAAAGGGATCATTTTCTTAAATTCTTTCTGATAGTTAATTATTAGTGCACAGAAATGCAACAGACTTGGATGTATTGATTTTGTATCCTGAAACTTTACTGAATTTGTTTATTCATCCTAACAGCTAATTGGTGGAATCCTTAGGGTTTTCCTTATATATTATCATGTCCCTGAATGGTGACCATTTTACTTCATTTCCAATTTGAATGTCTTTTATTTCTTGGCTAGCTGCTTCAGCTATGACTTCCAACTATGTGAAATAAAAGTGGTGAGAATGGACATTCTTATCTTCTTCCTGATCTTAGAGGAAAAGCTATCAACTTTTCACCAATGAGGATGTTGTTAGTCGTGGCCTTCTCATATATAGTGTTTATTTTGATGAAGTATATTCCCTTTATACCCACTTTTTTTAGACTTATGAAAGGTTGTTGAATTTTGTCAAATGCTTTTTCTCCATCTATTGAGATAATCATATAATTCTTATAATTCGTTTTGCTAATGTGGAGTATCTTATTGATTTATTTGCAGATGTTGTATTATTCTTGCATCCCTGAATGGTCTTGATAATTTTAATGTACTGTTAAATGTGGTTACTAATATCTTGTCAATGATCTTTGCTTCTATGCTCATCATGGATTTTTTCCTGCAATTTTCCTTTCTTGTAGTGTCCTTGTCCTTTTGGTATCATGTAATCCTGACCTCATAAAATGAATTTGGAAGCACTCCCTCCTCTTCAATTTTTTGAATAGTTTGAGAAGGATTGGTATTCTTTAATGTTTGGTAGAATCCACCAATGAGGTCATTTGGTCCTTGACTTTTGTTTCTTTGGAGGTTTTGTTTGTTTGGTTTTGTTCTTGCTCTTTTTGTTTTAAGAGGGGAGAGAGGCAAAGAGAGAAGGAGAGAGAATCTTAAGCAGACTCCCTGCCCAGTGCAGAGCCCAACACGGGGCTGAATCTCACAACCCTGAGATCATGACCTGAGCCAAAATCAAGAGTCAGATGCTTACTGACTGAGCGACACAGGTGCTCTTCTTTGGAGATTTTTAAATAGTGATTGAATCTCCTAGCTAGTGATTGATATATTTAGATATTCTATCCTTCTTGATTCAGTCTTGGTATGTTGTATGTTTTAGGAATTTGTCCATTTCCCCCCTAGATTTTTAAACTTGTCAGCAAATAATTTCTTATAATAGCCCATTGAGACCCTTTGTATTTCTGTGTATTTGTATTTCTTTGTATTACCAGTTGTAATATCCCCTTCCTTGTCTGATTTTTTTTTTCTAATGCTCTCTCTTTTCTTGGTGAATCTAGTTCAAGGTTTGTCAGTTTTGTTTATCTTTTGAAAAAATTAGCTCTAAGTGAAATAAGTCAGTCATACAAAGACAGATACCATATGATTTCACTCCTGGTGGAACTTAAGAAAAAAACAGATGAATATATGGGAAGGAAAAAGAGAGAGAGGGAGGCAAACCACAAGAGACTCTCAACTCTAGAGAACAAACACAGTTAATGAAGGAAGTTGAGTGGGCGATAGGCTAAACTGGTGATGGGTATTAAGGAGGGCACCTGATGTGATGAGCATTGAGTGTTATATGTAAGGGATGAATACTAAATTCTATGCCTGAAACCCGTTTGAGCATATATTATGTTAACTAATTAGAATTTAAATAAAACTTGAGAAGAAAAAAATATTACTAAAGAAAAAAATCTCTACTTTTATTATTTTCATTGATCTTTGATACTGTGTTTTTAGTCTCTATTTCAATTATTTTTGCTTTGAAGTTTCTTTCCTCTACTAACTTTGGGTTTTATTTATTCTTTTTCTAGTTACTTGAGTTATAAAGTTAGGGTTTTTTTGGTGATACTTCTCATTTCTTAATGTAGGCATTTATTACTATGAATGTCTCTCCTAGAACTGCAGTTGGTATAGTCCATTAGTTTTAATATGATTTATTTCAATTTTCATTCTAGGTGTGTTTTAATTTCTCTTTGGTTTCTTCATTGATCCATTGTCATTCATATGTTCTATAATCTCTACGTATTTGTGAATTTTCCAGTTTTCTTTCAGTAATTATAGTTTTATATAATTGTGTCATAAAAGATGCTTGATATGATTTCTATCTGAAATTTATTAAGATTTGTTTTGTAGGGTGCCTAGGTGGCTCAGTGGGTTAAAGCCTCTGCCCTCAGCTCAGGTCATGATATCAGGGTCCTGGGATCGAGGCCTGCATCGGGCTCCCTGCTCTCTCTCTGACTGCCTCTCTGCCTACTTGTGATCTCTCTCTGTCAAATAAATAAACAAAATCTTAAAAAAGAAAGATTTATTTTGTAGCCTGATATATAATCTGTCCTGGAGAATGTTCCATGTACACTTGAGAAGAATGTATGTTTTTGGTTTTGACTGGGATGTTCTGTAGATAGGTGGCAAGTCATCTGGATTAGTATTTCTTTTAAGGCCCATGTTTTCTTACTGATTTTCTGTCTGGATGATCTATCCATTGGTATATGTGGGTTATGAATATCCCTAACTAATATTGTATACCTCTGTGTTATTCCTTTAGATCTGTTAATATTTGCTTTACATATTTATGTTGTCCTGTGTTATGTGTATAAATATTTACAAATATTATGTGTTCTTTTGGATTGTACCTTTTATCAGTATGTAATGACGCTTTAATTCCTATTACAATTTTTGTTTTAAAATCTATTATATATACATGTATAGCTACCTCAGCTTTCTTTCGGTTTCCATTTGCATGGAACATCTTTTTTTTTTGAGGAGCTTATAAGACTTTATGTAATGTATCAAGACACATAGAAATTAAGATACAATGTTGGCAAGTATAATGATAACCATACATAGTTTACCAATAAAAACATTTAATCCAGCCCAGGTTGGCTATGATCAGGAGAGAATCTCTCAAAGACTCAACATCTGATTGAAGTCAGAGGTCTGGTTTCATCAAGCTGTGGGGTTTGAGGCTCCTACTTCATTAATGGGTTGCAGGATTCTGCCATCCCTCACTTTTCATTTTGGTCACTGTCCAGGGCCCTGGGCTTGCATTTCAGTGGCAAGACCTAGCCACGAGTCTGTCTCCTCCCATATTCCTCGCACGGGATCTCACCAGTTTGCATGGCTCTAGAGCAGAAGCAGAGGTTCCAGAGCATCCAGCATGCATGGAACTTCTTTTGTCATCTTTTCACTTCAGTCTCTGTGTTTTATATCTTAAGTGAATCTCTTGTAGGCATCGTATAGGTGGGTCTTGGATTTTTGTTCAGTTTTTTACCATTCACCAACTTTCTATCTTTTAATTGGAGAATTTACTCCATTTACATTTAAAGTAATTATGATAAATACATATAGCCATTTTAATTGTTTTCTATTTTATAATTCCTCTTTATTCTTTTTTCCTATTATTTTCTTCCCTTGTAGCTTGATTTTCTTTAGTAGTGTGCATAAATTTCCTAATTGTTATTTGTATATTTACTATAGGTTTTTGCTTAGAGGTTACCATGGGAGTTACATATAACAACTTATGTTTATAAGTGATTTTAAGTTGATAACACCGTAAGTTTGAATGTATTTAAAAGCTCTACATTTGTACTCACCCTACATAGTTTTTGACATCACATTTCATATCTTTTTCACTTTTGTATCCATTGATAAATTACTGTAGCTATAGTTTTTCTACTTTTAACCTTTTTACTAGCTATATAAGTGATTAATTTACTACCAATTTATATATTTACTAGTGAGACTTATATATTTTCTTCTCACTAATTTTTACTCTTTCTTTTTAACTTAAAGAAGTTCCTTTAACATTTCTTATAAGGCCAGACTACTGACGTTTCACTCTTGTGATTTTGGCTTGTCCAGGAAACTTTGTCTCCTTCAATTTTGTGTGATATTTTTGAGGGATATATTCTTGGTTGGATTTTTTCCTTTTAGCACTTTGAATATACTGTTTCCCTCACTTTTAGCCTAAAACATTTCTGCTGAAAACTCTGCTTATAATCTTATGTGATCATCCTTATATGTAGCAAGTTATTTTTCTTTCACTGCTTCTCATATTTTTAACTTGTATTTGACTTTCAATATTTTAACCATAATGTGTCTTTGCATGGGTCTCCTTGGGTTCCTCTTATTTGAAACTCTCTGGGTTTTCTGGATCTGGATGTGTATTTTTTTCTCAGGTCAGGCGATTTATAGCCGTGATTCCTTCTGATAAGATTTTTGCTCCCTTTTCTCACTTTTCCTAACACAACTGTAATGTGGTTGTGAGTACACTTGATGTTCCATATTTTCACCTTTTTTCATTCTTTTCCTTTGTTGTTCTGACTCCACTGCTAGATGTTGAATAGACTTATCTTTTTATCTGCTTTATCTAGTCTGTTATTGAACTCCTCTAATGCATTTTTCAGTGCAGTTATTGTATTTTTCTGTGACTTCTGTTTATTTTACATTCTTAGATATTATATCTCTTGTTGAATTTCTCACTCTGTTCATCTATTCTTCTCTTGAGTTCATTGAGGATTTTTATGACCATTACATTGAATTCTTTATCAGGTAAATGCCTTTTCTCTGTTTCGTTAATATTTTTTTCTGAGGTTTTATTTTGTTCTTTAATTTGGAAGATATTCCTTTGTTTCTTCATTATGCTTGACTCTGTATTAGTTTCTGTGCATTAGATGAAACATCTCCTCGCAGTCTTGAAGGAGTGTCCTCATGTAGAATAAATCTTATTTTTCAACCCCTGCACTATTCCTTGATTATCTCTCAAACGTCTTCTGTTCAGATTTGCTTTTTAAAAAAATACCTTGTTTTATTCAAGTATAATTAACACAATGTTACATTAATATCAGATGTACAATATAACACTTCAACAATTGTGTAGATTTCTCCATGCTAATCCAGATCAATAGACTCTTAATCCCCTTTACCTATTTTACCCATCCTCTCCCACCTCCCCATAGGCAACTTTATTTGTTCTGTATTTAAGAATATTTTTGGACCCGAGCGCAACCCGCCGAGGCCGGGCTGCTTCAGGGGGAGGCGCCAACTCATCGCTGCACCGGGCCCCCGACCGAGCAGTAACATCGACCCAGAAGGCGGAGCGGATGTGGCTCGGGCCTGCGCTGAGTCACATTAACTTTATCCTAGAAGACAACTTTACAAGGATCTAGAAGGAACAGGATTAAAGATGACTGAATACAGGGCTCCAGAAATTTAAAACAATCAGGATACTGCACAGGACTGAGTCCATATGGAAGACAAGCTTTCCCTTTCCTATGGAGAAAGTGTCAAGGAGCCAGCCTTCTGACAGACATTTAAAAGCAGCGTATTCACACCTCTGTTGTACCCACGTTATATTATACCTCTCATATCTGGCCCTCAGTACGTGTTCAATGATACTGTCACACCTGATGTTGTTTTGACTTGTGCCATCCTTTAACAGATGTATGACTGCAGCCTAATTTCCAGAGCTACATTTAAGACATAGCCAGCACTGAAAGTACAGAGATCAGCCTGGGACGGTTCTTGTGGCCCTGAGGAAAATTAGTAGCCAGTACAGGCTACTCTGTCATCTTTGAAGATGTTAGATGTGGGAAAGTGGCCAATTTTCTCCCTTTGTTCTGAGGAAGAACTGCAGTTAATTCGTCAGGCCTGTGTCTTTGGCAGTGCTGGCAATGAAGTTTTGTATACTATAGTAAATGATGAGATATTTGTGCTTGGCACAAACTGCTGTGGCTGTTTGGGATTAGGTGATGTCCAGAGTACCATCGAACCTCGGAGACTGGAGTCTTTAAGTGGCAAAAAATAGCCTGCCTCAGCTATGGGAGTGGCCCCCATATTGTCCTTGCAACAACAGAAGGAGAAGTCTTTACCTGGGGTCATAATGCTTATAGCCAGCTGGGCAATGGGACAACTAATCATAGTTTAGTGCCCTGTCATATTTCTACTAATTTGTCAAACAAACAAGTCACTGAAGTTGCCTGTGGGTCTTACCATTCTTTGGTGCTAACATCTGATGGAGAGGTATTTGCCTGGGGTTATAACAACTCTGGGCAGGTAGGATCTGGATCAACAGCCAATCAGCCAATCCCTCAAAGAGTCACGGGCTGCTTGCAGAATAAAGTGGTTGTGAACATAGCATGTGGGCAGATGTGTTCAATGGCAGTGGTGAACACTGGGGAGGTCTATGTCTGGGGTTACAATGGAAATGGGCAGCTTGGACTTGGCAGTAGTGGCAACCAGCCAACTCCCTGTAGAATAGCAGCTCTGCAAGGCATTCGTGTTCAGCGGGTGGCCTGTGGCTATGCACACACTTTAGTGCTAACAGATGAAGGCCAAGTGTATGCTTGGGGTGCAAATTCTTATGGCCAGTTGGGCACTGGCAATAAAAGTAACCAGTCCTATCCTGCGCCTGTCGTTGTGGAAAAGGACAGAATTATAGAGATCGCGGCCTGCCACTCGGCGCACAGGTCAGCGGCCAAGACCCAGGGCGGGCACGTGTACATGTGGGGCCAGTGCCGGGGCCAGTCGGTGATCCTGCCCCACCTCACCCACTTCTCCTGCACCGACGACGTGTTCACCTGCTTTGCCACGCCTGCCGTCTCGTGGTGCCTGCTGTCCATGGAAACCGACGACCACCTTACAGTGGCCGAGTCGCTCAAGAGGGAATTTGACAACCCCAACACGGCCGACCTCAAGTTCCTGGTGGATGGAAAGTACATTTATGCACGTAAAGTCCTTCTCAAAATTAGGTGTGAGCATTTTCGTTCTTCACTGGAAGACAGCGAGGACGATATTGTGGAAATGAGTGAATTTTCGTATCCTGTTTACCGAGCCTTCCTGGAATACCTGTACACAGACAGCATCAGCCTTTCGCCTGAGGAGGCAGTAGGGTTGCTAGATTTGGCTACATTTTATAGAGAAACTCGTCTGAAGAAGCTCTGCCGGCAAACTATCAAGCAAGGGATCTGTGAGGAGAATGCCATCGCGCTGCTTTCAGCTGCTGTGAAGTACGATGCTCAGGATTTAGAAGAATTCTGCTTCAGGTTTTGCATAAACCATTTGACTGTAGTAACACAGACTTCAGCCTTTGCAGAAATGGACCATGATCTCAAGAATTTTATCAGCAAGGCAAGCAGAGTTGGAGCCTTTAAAAATTGATCCTCACCTGCAAGAAAGAATTTTTAGCATTTCCATTTTCCCTGCAAAAGCCAGAGAATAACTTCTCCTTAATAATACTTATGATGAGCTACACTTGGCTGAATACTTACATTCTGAAAAAAGAAGGCAGTGGTCTGTCTGCCCCATCAGCTGAAATCTGAAGTTGACAGTAGAAAGCATTCAGTGCTTTCTGATCAGATGTGATTAAGCTAAGGGAAAAAAAAAACCCTGCAACACTTTATTTACTATTTCCTCTTTCGAGTCACTTAAGTTGGACACTTTTGGTACGTTGGTGTAAGTATATGCTATTCTGGCCAAATTTCCATTCTTCCAAAGGCTGATGTCACATAGAGAGTGTGACAAGAAATGCTGTCCTACCACACCATCAGCTCCCAGCACGGTGCCTTGCATACTAAGTAGGCACTCAGTTAATTTCTTATAAATGTGAAGTATGCCTGAGAACAGCTTTATATGTGGGATACTGGATGAAGGAATAACTTGCACAAAAACAAATTTGAAATAGCCTGTAACATCTGAGGGTCATATTCTTCTGGTAACTGGTTCTGAGTCATAGTGGCTAACATCGAGCATTACTTAGAATTCACAAACAGCCTTGGCAATTTAATTGTCAAAGTCCCAAGGGCTAATTTTAATTTTCTGTTTACTCTGAGTCATTAACTTCTCATATGGGATTATTGAATATGAAGTACTGTCTCTGAATGAATGTTACTTCTGGGCTCATCTGCCTTACATAATTGCATTATGTCTTTTCCTTTTGTTAAGAGAGATTTGCCTGTGTAAGTAAAAATGATTCTGTGTTTCTCTCGTAGTTGACTTTTATGTCACTATAAAACAGTTCTCTTAACCTGGCACAAAATAATTCTAAAGTGCTAGCTGAAGAGGAGCTCATACTTACATTTCATGGACAGCATTAACAAGAATGAGATAAATTTATACTTTTTTAGATCAAAACAAGTTACCCAACTGCAAGAGAGAAACTGGAACAGGATATAAGAGGTAGTGTCAGATCCCTCTAATATGTGTTTCACAATATATGTGTTTCACAATATAGTATGTAAAGAAAACTCTTTTGGAATTAGAAACCTTGTTCTGATGCTGAACTATTCGATAATAAAGTGCTTATTTTGAGATAATAAAAAAAAGAATATTTTTGGTTTGTCTTTTTTCCCTTTGTNACTCTTTTGGAATTAGAAACCTTGTTCTGATGCTGAACTATTCGATAATAAAGTGCTTATTTTGAGATAATAAAAAAAAGAATATTTTTGGTTTGTCTTTTTTCCCTTTGTCCCTTTGTTTTGTTTCTTTAATTTTACATATGAGTAAAATCATATGGTGTTTATCTTTCTCTGACTGACTTATTTCCCTTAGCATTATACCCTTTAAGTCCATCTATGTTGTTGTAAATGGTAATGGATGAATTATATGCCACTTCTTCTTTATCCATTCATCTATCAGTGGATACATGGGCTTCTGTAATTTGGCTATTGTAAATAATTCTGCAAAAACATAGAAATGCATTTATCATTTCAAAGTAATATTTTTATATTCTTTGAGTAAATACTCAGTAGTAGAATTACTGGGTTATATGGTAATTCTGTTTTTAATTTTTTTGAGGAACTTTGATACTGCTTTCTACAGAGTCTGCATGAATTTACATTCCCACCAACAGTGCATGAGCTATATGCAAAAGAATGAAACCAGACCACTTTCCTACACCATATACAAAAATAAACTCAAAATGGATTAAAGACCTAAATGTGAGACCAGAAACCATAAAATTCCTAGAAGAAAACAGCTAGTAATTTCTTTGACGTTGGCTATAGAAACATTTTTGTAGATATGTCTTCTTAGACAAGGGAAGCAAAAGCAAACTTAAACTATTGGGACTACACGAAAAGAAAACTATTGCACAGTGAAGAAGCCACCAAAAAAGGAAAAAGGCAACCTGTTGAATGGGAGAAGATACTTACAATTGATATATTCCAATAAAGGGTTAATAATCCAAAATATATAAAGAACTTATATAATACCCAAACCCCAAATAACCCAATTAAAAATGGATAGAGGATCTAAATTGATATATTTCCAAAGAAGGCAAAAAGATGGCCAACAGACACATGAAAAGATGCTCAACATCACTCATCATCAGGGGACTACAAAATTAAAGCCACTGTGAGTTATCACTTTACACTTGTAAGAATGGCTAAAATGAAAAACACAAGAAATAAGTCTCTCGATTTTGATTATTGAAGGAACCTATTTATTTTTAAGAGCTCCCAGTTGTTGAAGTTGTACCAGGATCTGTCAGTATCCCAGAGGGGGAAGCTCTCAGTCAGTACCTAGACTCAGGGTGACTGGAAACCAGACTCTTGGGCAGCAGTTTTTAAATTATGCAAATATATACAGTCCTGTTTGAACCATAAGCATGAGCCCTGCTGGCTTATGCCTGAGAGTGAAGCTCCAGGATAAGCAAATAGTCCTCTTCCCCCAAAAGACTGGGTATTTATTTCAGTCTGATGTCTGTGCAGGGCCCTGTGGGTGGTAGCCTGCCAAGAACTGTCTTTCCAGTTGTCGCAGTCCTGGGGGGCCAGGAGCAAGCCCCTCTGGACACCAGAGCCAGGTGATTAAGGGGGAACCCTGGACAGCAGCTGCAGAAACTGGGACATCAGACATGTCAAAGAGCCTCCCCTCTAATAGATACTGATGTGCTGAAGCACAGCAGAGAAGTGAGAAGATGGTGATTGTCCTTTGAGAGCTCTTGAAAGGATTATAGTCACCCCTTAGGTATGTGTTTAATTAGAAGTCTTTCCCCTCAAGTTTCAGCTTGATGATAAATTAATAGACCTGTTTCACAGAAAGATTGAGCTCCTGAATCTGTTGTTTCTGCTGTGTCCCAGGTGTGGTAGCTGTTTAAGTATTTATTGTCTGTTGATTATACCTCTGAGGGATTTGAGAACATGATACTCTTAGCCACCAGAGCCAGGTGATAGAGATGTGTCTCCTGGTGACAGATGGAAAAATTGTGGTGCCACACAAATGTATCAGCTCTTTTCTGGGAGACAACAGGAAGCTGGAGTGAGATAGAGGGAGAATGCAGATTGTAGCCACCAGCCTCTGTTCTCTGAGAGCAAATCCATGGGCCCATGGTTGCCACACCAGTTGTCTACCCCACAGACCAAAGCTCCTGGATAAGCAAATAGGCCTCTTTCTCAAAAAGACTAGGTGTGTGTTTCAGTCTGCTATCTGTGCAGTGTACCGGGGGTGGGAACCTGCCAAGAACTGTCTTCAGTTGTTCAAGTCTCATGGGACTCAGCAACACAAGCCCCTTGGCCTCCAGAGCCAAGCAATCCAGGCGTGTCCCCTGGATGGCAACCACAAAATCTGGGGCATCAGACATGACTAAAAGATCCCCTCTAAGAGATAATTTTCTCTGGAGTGCTGCATAGGAAAAGTGAGCAGGTGGCACCCGATGCCTCAAATGAGGCAGATGGGGAGAAGATTCTTGAAAGAGTCCTGCCTTTACCAACAAAGTGCATTTAGATTGCATTTTTGAGAAAAACAATTCTTTTCTTTGACTCTTTGCTTCACGTTGGCTCACCACTCAAGTGCTGAGCAGGTTCCTAATGGTTCTTTCATTGTGTCTGAGGACATCCATGCTGCCCACGTTGGGGAGGTAGCCTGGCCTCTGACATTTTGAACTTACTGTACCTTACACCTGGGCTAGGTGATGAGTTTAACACAAAAGATACAACTCGGTAACAACCATAGGGAACATATGCATTGGGACAGGACTATGTAGTTTGTACTCTCTCTCCAGACATGTTGACCTCTCCACACTTCGGCATCTTCACTAACCAAGAAACTTGTGTTATGTTTTTTTTAACAGTCTAGAAAACTTTTTATTGAATTATAATATACATACTGAATAGTGCACATCATGAATGGAGAGCTTAATATGTTTCCACAAACTAAACAAATCAATGTAATCAATACTTGGATAACTAAGCAGAATTGCCAGCACACTAATCCTGTCATTCACTGCCCACCCCCCACCCCACCAATTGCAACTATCCTAACTTCTAACAACATAAATTACCTTGTTTTCAATCACTTTTTTCAATGTATTTAAGGAAGAAGTTTACACATTTCTCTGTTTTGTATATCTATGACCTTGGCTGCTATTGTTGTTAACATTTCACATAGAGATAAGGTACTTGTCATTGTCTCTCTGACTTATTTCACTTAGCATAATGTCCTTGAGGTCCATCCCTGTTGTTGCAGTGGCATAATCTTACTCTTTTTCATTGCTCAGTAACATTCCACTGTTCCACATGTTCTTCATCCATACATTGATGGACACTTAGGTCATCTTCATATCTGGGCTATTGTAGAAAAATGTTGCGGTAATCATGGCAGTGCATGTTTCCCTTACCACCGACAGTGCACCAGAGGTTTACTCCTCTCTGCATTTTTGCCATTTGTTATTTCTTGCTTTTTAAATGATAACCATCCTAACATGTGTGAGGTGATGTTGCATTTGAGTTTGCATTTCTCTGATGATTAATGGTGTTAAGCATCTTTGCATGTGTGAATTGGCCCTCTTCTCTTATCTTTGAAAAATGTTTAAAAATGTTTATTCAAATATTCTTCCCATTTTTGAAGTTCAATTGTTTGGGTGTTGGTGGGTTTTTTTTTTTTGCTATTATATTTACATATTTGGATATTAACCCCTTATCAGATATATGATTGGCAAATATGTCCTTCCATCAATAGGTTTCCTTTTCCCTTTGTTGATGGTCTCCTTTGCTGTGCAGAAGCTTTTTAGTTTGATATAGTCCTTCTTGTTCATTTTTGCTTTTGTTCCATTGTTTTTACATTAAATCCTAAAAATCAGTGCCAAGACTAATATCCAGAAGTATACTCATTATGTTCCTCACAGTTTTATACTTTTAAATCTTTAAACCATGTTTATTTTACATCTTGACATTTAACTGAATCCATTTATTAGTTTTAATAGCTTTTTGATGGAGTTTTTAGGCTTCTCTCTATATAATATTACATCTTATGCAAATAGTAACAGTTTTATTTTTTCCTTTCTTATTTGGATGTCTTTTATTTATTTTTCTTGCCTAGTTGGTATGGCTATGATTTCCAATACTATGTTGAATAAAAGTTGCAAAAATGCACATCATCTTCTTGTTCCTGATCTTAGGGAAAAAGCTTGCAGCTTTTCACTATTTAGTATGATGTTAGTTGTGGGCTTGTCATATATAGCTTTTATTATGTCAAAATGTTTCCTCTCTATCCACTTTTTTGAGTTTTTATCATAAATGAATGCTGGCTTTTTGTCACATGCTTTTTTTGCATCTATTGATGATACAATTTTTATACTTGTTAATGTGGTGTTTACAGTGACTGATTTAGAGATGTTGAATCTTCCTTCCAGTCCCATAAAAAAATCATTTGATTGTGTTGTATAATCTTTGTATAATAATGTATTGTTGATTTTTTTTTAATATTTTACTGAGAATTTTGTATCTACCTTACTCTGGTATATTGGCCTATAATTTTCTTATATTCTTATCATGTTTTGGCATCAGAGTAATGTTGGCCTCATAAAATAAGTATATGGTCATTCCCTCTTCTGTTTTTTGGAAGAGTTTGAAAAGAATGGGTCCAATTCTTTGAATGTTTGGTAAGATGTACCTGTGAAGCACTTTGGTCTTGGACTTGATTTGGGGGGATGTTTTTCCCTACTAATACAGTCTTTTTTTAAAAATAATAATAGTTAAAAGTTTTTTTTAAAAAGTAATTTAACAACTGAACTCTTAGTCATGTCAGTAACTACATACCATCCACATTTACAATAAGTACAGTTTGTGTTAAGACAACATGAGTTCCTTTTTTTTATGTTACTATGTTAGTCACCATACAGTACAGTCTTCTTATTAGAAAAGGTCTGTTCAGAGATTCCACTTCATCATGACTCAATCTTGGTAGATATTATTGTTTCAGGAATTTATCCCTTTTGTTGCCAAATTAGTTGGTATATAATTTTTATAGTAGTT
Organism: Ailurus styani; assembly: GCA_002007465.1. NCBI lineage: Eukaryota > Metazoa > Chordata > Mammalia > Carnivora > Ailuridae > Ailurus > Ailurus styani. Next base: position 2,786,606 of record LNAC01000093.1, on the reverse strand, counting down.
TCTCATAATCCTTTGTATTTCTGTGGTATTAGTTAAAACATTTATTGTATTTCTGATCTTATTTTTTTCCTTTTTTCTTGGTGAGCCTCACTAAAGAACAAGCTTTTAGTTTCATCAATCTTTTCTATAGATTTTTTTTAATTTAAATTTTAGTTAGTGAACATACAGGACAATATTGGTTTCTGGAGTAGAATTCAATGTGTCAACACTTACATACAACAACCAGTGCTCATCACAAGTGCCCTCTCTAATACCCATCAACCATCTAGCCCATCCCCCCTCCTTTTCCATCAACCCTCAGTTTGTTCTCTATTGTTGAGTCTCTTATGGTTTGTTTCACTCCTTTTTATCTTTTCCCCCCTTCCCATATGTTCATCTGTTTTTTCTTAAATTCCACATATGAATGAGATCATATGGTATTTGTCTTTCCTTTACTGCCTTATTTCACTTAGCATAATACACACTAGCTCTACCCATGTCATTGCAAATAGCAAGATTTCATTTTTTGATGTCTGAGTAATATTCCATTGTGTGAGTGTACACACACACACACACACACACACACACACACACACACACACCTTTATTCCATTCGTCAGTTGGTGGACATTTGGGCTCTCTCCATAGCTTGGCTATTTTTTATAATGCTGCCATAAACATTAGGGTACATGTACCCCTTCAAATCTGTGTTTGAAAGACATAAATGTGAGATAGGAAACCATCAAAATCCTAGAGGAGATCAGAGGTAGAAACCTCTTTGATATCAACCATAGCAAATTCTTACTAGACACAATCCCAGAGGCAAGGTAAATAAAAACAAAAATAAACTATTAGGACTTTATTGAGATATATAGCTTCTGCACAGTGAAGGAAACAACAAAACAAAATAACAGCCTACAGAATGCAAGAAAATATTTGCAAATGACATATCTGATAAAGCATTAGTAAACTAAATCTATAAAGAATTTGCCAAACTCAATACCCCAAAAATAAATAATACAGTTAAGAAAAGGGCAGAAGACATAAATGGACATTTTTCCAAAGTAGACATCCAGATGGGTAACAGACACATGAAAAGATTCTCAACATCACTCATCATTAGGGAAATACAAATCGAAACCATGAGATCACCTTACACCTGTCAGAATGGCTAAAATCAACAACATAAGAAACAACAGGTGTTGGTGAGGATGCGAAGAAAGGTGAACCCTCTTGCATGTTGGTAGGAATGCAAACTGGTGCAGCCATTCTAGAGAACAACATGGAGATTCCTCAAAAAGTTAAGAATAGAACTACCCTACGATCCAGCAATTGCACTGCTAGGTATTTTCTATAGCTTTTTAAAATTTTTTTCTATTTCATTTATTTCTGCTCTGTGTTATTTTCTTCCTAGTACTAATTTTGGGCTCTGTTCTTTTTCTAGTTCTTTGAGATGTGAAGTTAAGTTATTTGAAATTTTTCTTATTTCTTCAGGTTGGCTTTATTTCCTTGAAACTTAACTGCTTTTTCTGTTTCCCAGAAATTCTGGCATGTTTAGCTTTCACGTTGTTTATCTCAGGTAACATATATCAAATATATTATTTGATTTCTTCTTTGACCTACAACATGCTTGATCAGTTGTATGTTGTTTAATCTCCATGTATTCTGAATTTTCTAGTTTTCTTCATGTAATTGATTTTTAAGTTTTATACCATTATGGTTAGAAAAGATACTTGGTATGATTCAGTGGCCTTAAGTTTATTAAGACTTGTTTTGTGACCTAAAATATGATCCATCTTGATAAATGTTCCATGTGCATTTGAGCAGAACATGAAACTTGCTGCCTTGGGATAGAATGTTCTGTATATATCTATTAGTCTATCTGGTCTAATATGTCATTTAAGACTGATGTTTGTTAATTTTCTGTCTGGATGACTTATCCATTGATAGAAGTGGGGTATTACATTTCCTTACTATTACCGTATTGCTGTCTGTTTCTCCCATTAGGTCTATTAATATTATATATAAATATTAATATATTTTTATTTATATAAATATATAACATGTTATATATTTATATAAATTTTATACACATAAATAAATATTAATTAAATAATATATAATTAGATGCTGTAAGTGGGCTGCATAAATGTCTACAAATGTTCTAGTGCTGGATTGATACTATGTAATTCTCTTGGTATTTTTATATCATCTTTGTTTTAAAGTCTACTTTATCTGATAAAAACATAGCTACTCCAGTTTTTTTATGGTTTCCATTTGCTCAAAGTAACTTTTTCCATCCCATCATTTTGTAGTCTGTATCCTTATGTCCTAGTGAGTCTCTTGTAGGCAACATATAGAGGGGTCTTGTTTTTTTATTCAGTCAGCCACATTATGTCTTTGATTGGATAATCTAGTCCAATTATACTTAAAGTAATTATTGATAGGTAAGTGCTTTTCTCCATTTTATTATTTACATTCTGGCTGTTTTCATGTTTCTCTCTGTTCCTTTTTCCTTTTGCCCTTGTGGTTTGATGACTTTGTTTAGTGGTATGCTTACATTCTTTTCTCTTTTGTGTATTTAGTATAGATTTTTATGTGGTTACTATGAGACTTACAACATATCTATAGCAGTCTATATCAAGTTGATAATAACTTATGCTTGATCTGATTCTAAACTTCGTGATTTTTACTATCTCTTCACTTTTTGTTTTTTATGGCAAATGTTACCTCTTTTTTTATGTATTCCTAAACTAATGATTGTAATCATACTTATTTTTACTACTTATGTCTTTTAACCTTTATCCTAGCTTTAAAAGTGACTAATCTATCTTTATTATATATTTTTTAGACTAGATTTATTCTTATATGTTCTTAACTGATTACTGTTTCTCTTTTCAGCTTACAGAAGTTCCTTTAACATTTTTGAAAGTCTGGTTTAGTGGTGGTGAACTCCTTTAGCTTTTGCTTGTCTGCAATATTCTATCCTTCAATTCTGAATGATAACACTGCACACTAGAGTGTTCTTGGTCATTTTTTTTCTTTTAGCACTTTATTATTTCATGCCATTCACTTCCATCCTGCAATATTTCTGCCGAAGGATTTGCTGATAGTCTTATGGGGGCTTCTTATGGGGGCTTCCTGGCACATAACATCTTGTTCTTTTCTTGATCCTTTTAAGATTCTCTAACTTTTGACATTTCAGTTATAATGTGTCTTGGTTTGGTCTCTGGGTTTATCTTCCTTGGAACACTATGGGCATCCTAGATCTGCGTGTCTGTTTCCTTTCCCAGGTTAGGGAAGTTGTCATCCATTATTTCATGGAGTAAGATCTCTGCCCCTTTCTGTCTCTTTTCATGGCTTGGAAGCTCATTTCTTTTTAGCACTGAATAATAATTCATTGTCTGGATGTACTTTCATTTCCTTAGCCATTCACTTACTGAAGGGCATTGGGTTGTTTCTATATTTTGGTAATTATGAATAAAGCTGCTATTAAAATCTGTGGGTTGATTTTTGTGTGGACATAAATTTTCAATTCATTTGGGTAAATCACCAAGGAGTGTGATTGATCAATCATGTGTTAAGACTATGTTTAGTTTTCTAAGGAATCACCAAACCATTTTGTTCCATTTTGCATTCCTACCAGTAGTGAAAGAGACTTCCTGTTACTCCACATCCTCTTCATCATTCAATGTTGTCAGTGTCTGGATTTTTGTCATTTTAATACATGTGTAGTGATATCGCACTGTTTTAATTTGTATTTACCTGACAACATATGATGTGATACATGTTTTTCTATGTTTATTTGCAATCTGTATATCTTAAGTTTTTCTCCCATTTATAGACAATATTTGTTTTCTTATTGTGGAGTTTTAAGAGTCTTTTGTATATTTCACATACCATCCTTTGCAAATGTGTCTCTTGAAAATATTTCTCCTAGTAAGTAGCTTTTGTCTCATTGTCTTTATATTATCTTCCACAGTTCTGAATTTAACCAGTTTATCATTTCTTGTTTCATAAATCATGGCTTTGGTGTTGAATCTAAAAGGCCAATTCCTTATCCTAGGCATTTAGGTTTTCTCCTGTTGTTTCCTAGGAGTTTTAAAGCTTTAGATTTTACAATTAGGTCTGTGATCCTTCTTAAGATTATTTTGTGAAGAGTGTAAGGTCTGTGTCTAGACTTTCTCTCTTTTTTTTTTAATTTCAATATCCAGTTGTTTCAGCACCATTTTGTGGAAGAGACTATCTTTGCTCCATTGCCTTTGCTGTATTGCCTTTGTTCCTTTGTCAAAGATCAATTGAATATATTTTGGGGTGGTCTACTTCTGGGCTCTCTATTCTATTCCATTGATCTATTTGTCTATTATTTTACCAATTATGAACTGTCACCAGTTATGGATTATTATAGTTATGGATTAACTATCACCAAGCTAATCTTGTTAACTGTTCTTTGTAGTAAGTCAGGTAGTGTCAATACTCCAGCTTCTTTCTTATTAAATAACGTGGGTATCGAACCTTTTGCCTTCCCACATAAATTTAGAATCTGTTTGTTGCTATCGATAAAATAGTTTGCAAGTACCTTGACTGGAATTTTATTGAATCTATAGACCATCTTGGGAAGAAATGACATGTTGACAACATTGTGTCTTCTTCAAGAACATAAAGTATCTCCCCATCTACTTTTTTTATTTCATTCATCTGGGTTTTTGCAGTTTTCCTCATTGAGCTCTTAAACATATTTTGTCCAACTTATGCCTAAATATTTAATTTTATTGGTTGGTAATGTAAATAGCATTATTTTTAATTTTAAGTTTTACTTGTTCATTGTAAGTATACAGGAAATGAGGAGGGGTTTTTTTGGTCATTTATCTCACTTTTTCTACATAGAAGATCATGTCATGGACAAACAAAGGCAGTTTTATCTCTTCCTTCTTGATATACATAATTTTAGCACTCTATCATTATCAAGAACTTCTATGATGATGTTGAAAAGGAGTAGTAAGAGGGAATATCTTGTCTTGTTCCTGATCTTAGTGGGGAAACTTTGAATTTTTTACCAATAAATATAATGTTAGCTTTAGGTTTCTTTGTAGATAGTCTTTATATAAAGTTGAGGAAGTTCCTCTCTATTCCTACCTTACTGAGAATGTATGGCTTTACATTAATTTCATAAGCACATTGAAAAAAATCACTCAGTGAAAATTCTTTATTTTCTAGAATACTGTGTGTAAGATTGAGACAATCTGTTTCTTAAGCACTTAGTAGTAATTTGCCTGGGGTTGTGTGTGTCTGTGTGTGTGTGTGTGTGTGCACATGCGAGTGTGTGCATGTATACGCATTTTCAAATAATTTTAGTTTTCAGATACTCTTTTCTTTTTGATCAGTTTCACTAAGTTACCTTTGACACTTTTTGCTACATTCCTTCTCTAAGCTGTTCTGACTAAAGGCAGTGGCCAGTGACTAGTGAAATGCAACAGACATCTATATGCTGGTATTATATCCTGTGACTTTACTGAATTTATTTATCAGTTCTAACAGTTTTTTGGTGGAGTCTTTAGGGTTTTCTATATATATTATCATGCCATCTGCAAATAGTGAGAGTTTTATTTCTTCCTTACCAACTTGGATGCCTTTTATTTCTTTTTGTTTGATTTCTGTGGGTAGGACTTCCAGATCTGTGTTGAGTAAAAGTGGTGAGAGTGGACATCCTTGTCTTTTTCCTGACCTTGGGGGAAAACTCTGAGATTTTCACCATTGGGTATAATGTCAGCTCTGAGTCTCTCATATATGGCCTTTATTATGTTGAGATATGTTCCCTCTAAACCTACTTAGTTGAGGTTCTTTTTTTTTTAAATCATGAATGGATGTACTTTGTCAAATTATTTTTCTGTGTCTATTGAAATGATTGTATGATTTTAATCTTCTATCTTGTTAGCATGATATTATCAGTCAACGTGTTTTGCAAATATTGAACCACACTTATATCCTGGAATAAATCCCACTTGATCATGGTGAATGATATTTTTAAGGTTTTGTTGGAATATGTTTGCTAATATTTTGTGGAGGATTTTTCCCATCTATGTTCATCAGAAATACTGGCCTGTAGATCTCTTTTTGCTAATGTCTTTACCTAGTTTTGGTATCAGGGTAATGCTAGCCTCAGAATAAATTTCAAAGCTTTGCTTCCTCTTCTATTTGTTTTTTTTTTAATAGTTTAAGAAAAATATGTATTCAACTCTTCCTTAAAAGTTTGGAAGAATTCACCATTGAAGCCATCTGGCCCTGGACTTTTGTTTGCTAGGAAGTTTTGTTTTTGTTTTGTTTTTTTGTTTTTTAATTATTATTACTGATTCAATTTTATTGCTGGCAATCGGCCTGCTCAGCTTTTCCATTCCTAATCCAGTTTGAAAGGTTATAAGTTTCTAAGAATTTATCCATTTCTTTTAGGTTGTCTAATTTATTGGCATATCTTTATTTAATGTTGTTATGTTAATCACCATATGGTACATCATTAGATTTTGAGGTAGTGTTCCATGATCCACTGTTTGCATATAACATCCAGTGCTCCATGCAAGATATGCCATATCTTTCATAATATTCTCTTCTAATCCTTTGTATTTCCATAGTGTTGTTATTTCTCCTCTTTCATTTTTAATTGAGTTTGAGTTGCCTCTGTCTGTCTCTGTGTCTGGCTACAGGCTTATCGATTTTGTTGATCTTTTCAAAGAATCAGTTTCTGGTTTCAATGATCTGCTCTATTGATTTTTTAAGTTTTGAATTAATTTATTTCTGCTCTAACCTTTATTTCTTTCCTTCTGCTGCTTTTGGGGTCTTGTTTGTTTTTCCTTTTGTAGCTCCTTTAGGTGTAAAGTTAGGTTATTTATTTGAGATTTTTCTTCCTGAGGATTGTATTGTTATAAATTTCCCTCTTGGAATAGGTTTTGCTGCATCCCAAAGATTGTGGACCAATGTATTAAATTTTATCTTTGATTTCTTGGTTGAACCAATCATTATTTAGTAGCATGTTATTTCACCTCTGTGTATTTGTGTTCTTTCCTTATTTTTTCTTGTGGTTGATTTCCAATTTCATAGTGTTGTGGTTAGAAAAGATGGATGATTTGACTTCAGTCTTTTTGAATTCACTGAGACTTGTTTTGTAGTCTAAAATATGATCTGTCCTGGAGAATGTTCCATGTGCACTTGAAAAGAATGTCTATTTCACTGTTATAGGATGCAGTGTTCTGAATATATCTATTAGATCCATCTGGTCCAGTGTGTCATTTAAAGCTACTGTTTCCTTGGTGATTTTGTTTGCATGATCTGTGCATTGATGTAAGTGGGGTATTAAAGTCTCCTACTATTACTATATACTACTGATTACATCTTTTATATTTGTTCATAGCTGTTCTGTGTATTTGGGTGCTCCCATGTTGGGTGCATAAATGTTTACAATTGTTACATCTTCTTGTTAGATTATTCCCTTTATGAATATATAGTGTTCTTCTCTGTCTCTTGTTACAGTCTTTGTTTTAAGCTGCTTTGTCTAATATAAGTATTGCTATCCAAGCTTTCTTTTCACTTTCATTTGCATGACAGATATTTTTCTACTGCTTCACTGTGAATCTGCATGTGTTTAGGTCTGAAATGACTCTCTCGTAGGCAACATGTAAATGGGTCTTGCTTTTTTAATCCATTCAGTAACCCTATGTCTTTTGAATGGAGCACTTAGTCCATTTCCACTTAAAGTTATTATTGATAAGTATGCCCTTACTGGCTTTTTGTTACTCATTTTAATGTTGTTTTTGTAGTTTTTCTATGTTCATTTTTTGCTCTCTTCTCTCATGGTTTACTGGCTTTCTTTAATGAGACACTTGGATTGATTTCCTTTATTTTCTGCAAATCTATTACAGGTTTTTTATTTGTGGTTACCATTAAGTCCACATATAACATATTATGCATAAATTAGTCTACATTAAGTTGATGATCACTTAAGTTTGAATCAATTCTGAAAGTACTAAATTTTTACTCCCTTTCCCCCATACTTAGGTGTATGTAGTCATACTTTACATTCTTTTATTTTGTGAATCTCTTGAGTAATTTCTTAGAGATAGACTTGATTTTACTGCATTTGTGCTTCCTTCTATTTTTACTCCTGCTTATGGTCTTTTCTTTCCATTCAAAGAATTCCCTTAACATTTCTTGTAAGGCTGGTTTATTGGTGATGAATTCCTTTAACTTGTGTTTGTCTGGGAAACTCTTGATCTCTTATTCTGAATGGTAGCCTTGCTGGATAGGGTATTTTTGGTCGGAGGTTTTTTCCTTTCAGCACTTTGCATATATCATGCCACTCCTTTCTGGACTGCAGTTTCTGCTGGAAAATCAGCTGATAGCATTGTGAGGCTTCCCTTTCACTTAATTGCTTTCTTTTCTTTTTCTCCTTTTAGAGTTCTCTATCACTACTTTTTGTCATTTTGGTCACTATCTTGGTGTGAACCTCCTTGAGTTGATTTTGCTGGGGCTTCTCTGTGCCTGCTGGATCTGGGCTGTTTCCTTCTCCAGATTTGGGAAGTTTTCAGCTATTATTTCTTCAAATAAATTTTCTGCTCCCTTTTCTCTCTCTCCTTCTGGGACTCCTATAACACATATGTTGTGGTGCTTGATGTGATTGCTGAGTCCCCTTCACGTATTCTCATTTTTTATTACTCTTTTTTCTTTCTCCTACTCATCTTGATTGCTTTTCATTTCTGTTTTCTAGCTCACCGACCCATTCTGCTTTTTCCAGTCTACTATTTATTCCCTATAATGTATTTTTAATTTTATTTATTCTTCATCTCTGATTTGTTCTTTGTTTGTATTTTCTATATTTTTGTTGAGGGTCTCATTGAGATTCTCCACTCTTTTCTCAAGTCCAGTAAATTTCCTTATGACCAGTATTTTAAATTCTCTGTCAGGAGGTACTTGGATGGCTCAGTTAAATATTTGACTCTTGATTTTAGCTCAGATCATGATCTCAGGGTCATGAGATCAAGCCCTTTGTCAGGCTCTGCACTCAGCCCTGAGTCTTCTTTAGGTTCTCTCCCTCTTCCTCTGCCCTTCCCCACCTTGCATGTGCTCTCTTTCTAAAAAAATAATAATCTATGTCAGGCACATTGCTTATCTCCATTTCGTGTAGCTCTCTTGCTGTGATTTTGTCCTGTTCTTTCATTTGGGACATAATCATCTGTCTCTTCATTTTGCCTAACTTTCTGTGTTTGTTTCTATGTGTTAGAAAAGTGATCATGTCTCCTGTTCTTGAAAGTAGTGGCCTTATGAAGAGGTCCTATAGTGTATGGATGTGCAAAATTTCTTGTTCACCAGAACCTGGCACTTCAAGGGAGTGTCTCCTTTACACATTGTGTGCACCTCACTGTTGTTGGCTGAGCCACATTTGCCTTCAGTCCAGTCATCTGCAATGGCGATCTTTGCCTGTTGTGGGCAGTGTTTTGTCCCTGTATTTTGTTTTTTAAGATTTTAATCTATCTATTTATTTGACAGATCACAAGTAGGCAGAGAGGCAGGCAGAGAAAGGAGGAAGCAGGCTCCTCGCCGAGCAGGGAGCCCGATGCGGGCCTCGATCCCAGGACCCTGAGATCACGACCTGAGCGGAAGGCAGAGGCTTTAACCCACTGAGCCACCCAGGCGCCCTTGTCCCTGTATTTTTAATGGGCCAGTCCGAAACGGCCTTGGGCTTGAGTTGTTAGAACAGGCATTCGCCAGAGACGCAGTCCCACTGAACTCCAGGTCAATCTCCCTGTGTTGTTCCCTGAGCAGCTTTCATTGGTGGGCAGGAGGTGAAGTCAAATCAGATGGCTGCCATCAGCCTATTTCTGGGGACACAGTAAAATTGGTGTGTGTAGTTACTGTCCCCTCTCCCAGGACAGGAGTCCCGTTGGAGTGATGCTGGCCACTGTCATGGCTGCTTGCACAATGCCATCCTTTGGCACCACTTTGGATGGGCTTTTGCTGCAGGCAGGTTGGATGGATCTGCATGAGAATGTGAGGGGTGGAAGGCAGGCACTCTCAGCAAGTGAGGTGGAAAATATTCATTTTTGTTCTCACATGCATGTTGTTATGTAGGCCATAGGGTGGGGTGAGAAATGGTGCCTGCCAGCTCTTTTGTTCTCGGAGAAGTCCCTAAAGACCCCTGTCCCTCCAGCACACATTCTCAGTTTAGTAAGTAAGTCTCCTTCTCAAATACCCCAGGTATCCTTCAAACTGCTGTTTCTATGCTGTATCTCAGTGGGGCTATTCGTAATGCTCTGGCTCTCCCAGAGCTGAGTCTGCTGATTTTTAAAGTACCTATGTTGAGCCCCACTGATTGTAAAAACTTGTGAAATTAGGCTCCTGTAGTTTTCAAAGTCAAATGTAGGGATATGTCTTCCCAGTGCTAGTCTCCTGTGCCTGGGGTGCCTGCTGTGGGTCAGCCCACCCCCCTCTGGTTTGCAGTGTCCTTCTCTCCTGAAGACAGTCTTGTGGGTCAGCTGGTTTCCCAACCATGTCTCTGCTCTTCCTACCATTTTCAGTGTGATCTCTTCTCTAAGATTAGCTGTGGAGAGTCTCTCCTGCCAGTCTTTGTGTGCTTTTCTGGGTAATTTACACTGCTGTGGGTGTTATCTAGGTGAATCTGTGGGTCAAAGTGAGTTTAGGATCCTCCTACTCTGCCATCTTTTCTAGAATTTGTATTTGTATTTTTAATTTCCTGAGGAACCTCTATACTGTTTTCCAAATTGGCTGTGCTGGTTTATAATCCCTCCAACAGTGCTCAAGTGTTTCCTTTTCTCTGCATCCCTCACAGCATTGGTTATCTTTTGCCCTTTTGATTATGGCCATCCTAAAAGATATGAAGTGATATTTCACTGTAGCTTTGATTTGCATTTCTCTAATGACTAGTGGTTTTAGTACTTTTTCGTGTACCTGGTGGTCATTCATATATCTTCTTTGGAAAAGTTTCTGTTCAGGTCGTTTACCCATTTTAATTGGATTATTTTTTGTTTGTTGCCATTGAGTTCTATGAGTTCTTTATTTTGGATATTAAATGTTTATCTGATACATGGTTTGCAAATATTTCCTCCCCTTCTGTAAGTTGTCTTTTCACTTTGTTGGTTGTTTCTTTTCTCCATAGAAGCTTTTAAGTTTGATGTAGTCCTGCTTAAATTTGTTTTGTTGCCTTTGCTTTAGATTTGACATCCAAAAATCATTGCCAAGACCCACATCACAGAAGTTTTTCTTTATGTTTTCTTTCAGGATTTTCATGGGTTCAGGTCTTACATTTAAGTCTTTAATCCATTTTCATGCGTATATAAGATAGGGGTCTATTTTCATTCTTTTACACGTGAATGTCCCATTTTCTCAGCACCACTTAATGAAAAGACTGCCTTTTCTCCATTGAATATTTCAGGCGCTTTTGTCAAATATCAGTTGACTGTATATTTCTGGATTTATTTCTGGGCTCTCAGATCTGTTTCATTGATCTATTGGTCTGTTTTTATACCAGTGTCATATAATTTTGACTAGTATAGCTTTATACTAAAGCTTTAAATCAGAAAGTGTGATGCCTCTTGCTTTGTTCTTCTTTCAGAGGATTGCTTTGGCTATTTGGAGTCTTTGGCAATTCCATACAAATGTTACACTTGTTTTTCTACTTCTGAAAAAAAAAAAAGTGCCATTGGATCCTTGATACAGATTCAGAGGGACACATATACACTGATGTTTATAGCAGCATTATCAACAGTAGCCAAATTATGAAACAACCCAAATGTCTATCAACTGATGAATGGATAGAGAGGATATAGCATATATTTGCACAATGGAATATTACTCAGCCATCAAAAAGAATGCAATCTTACCACTTGTGGTGATGTGGATGAAGCTAGAGTGTATTATGTTAAGAGAATAAGTCAGAGAAAGACAAATACCTTGATTTCACTTTGATTTAAGAAACAAAACATATGAACATAGGTGGAGGAAAAAAAGAGGCAATCCATAAAACAGACTCTTAACTACAGAGAACAAACTGAAGGTTGCTAGAGGGTAGGTAAGTGGGGGGTGGGTTAAATGGGTGATGAGTATTAAGGAGGTCATTTGTGATGAGCACTGGGTGTTATATGTAATTAATGAGTCACTAAATAATACTCCTGAAATTAATGTTACACTATATGTTAACTGGAATTTAAATAAAAACTTTAGAAAATGTATTGATTCTTTAAATGGTTTTTGGTTGTATTAACATTTTAACAGTATTCTTCCAGTACAAGAATACAGGATACCTTTCCATTTCTTTAATGGGTTCTTCTATTTATTTTATCAATGTCTGGTAGTTTTCTAAGCAGAGAACTTTCACTTGCTTGGCTAAGTTTATTCCTAAGTGTTTGTTTCTGATGCTCTTATAAATGGGGCCATTTTATTTCTTTTTTCAGATAATTTGTCATCAGTATATAGAATAACTATTGATTCTGTATGTTAATTTTGTTAATTTTAATTTAAATCAGTAAAGCATTTTTTACTGATTTCATTGTTTAAATCGGAGGGGGGATTCTTTAGTGTTTTCTCTATATAAAACCATGTTGTCTTCAAGTAGGGACATTTTTTCTTCCCAGTTATGATGCATTTTATGTCTTTTTCTTTCTTGACTGTTCTGACATGGACTTATACTATGTAGAATAAGAATAGTATGAGTAGGGACACTTGTCTTGTTTTTGATCTTAGACAATAAGCTTTCAGCCTTTGATTATTAAGTATAATGTTAGCTGTAGGCTTATCCTATGTAGCCTTCATTGTGTTGAAATATTTATCTTCTATAATTTAAGATTTTTTTTTATCATGAATGTATGTTGAGTCTTATAACGTGCTTTTACTGTGTCTATTGAGATGAACATGATTGTTTTTCATTCATCCAATTAATGTGCTATATTACATTGATTGATTTGCATATGTCCAACCACCCTTGCATTCAAGGTGTAAATCCCACTTGGCCATGGTGAATCATCATTTTGATGTGCTACTGAATTCGGTTTGCTAGTATTTTGTTGAGAATTTTGGCATCTTTATTCACCAGAGATACTGGTCTATAGTTTCTTTTCTGGTAGTGTCCTTTTCTGGCTTTGGTATAAAAGTAATACTGGCCTCATAAAATGAGTTTGGAGGAGTTCCCTGCTGTACAATTTTTTTTTTTTAATTTGAGAAGAACTGGCATTAGTCCCTAAGTGTTTGGTAAATGAAGCATTTGGTCTGGGCTTTTCTGTGTTGGGAGAATTTTGATTACTGCCTCCTTACCAGTAATTGGTCTATTCAGGTTTTCTATCTCTTCCTGATTCAGTTTTGGTGAGTTAGATGTTTCTCAGAATTTTTCCATTTCTTCTAGGTTTTCCAGTTTGTTGGCATAGTCTTGTTCATAGGAGCCTCTCATGATCCTTAAATTTCAGTGGCATTCAGTTTTAACGTGTCCTTTTTTATTTATAATTTTGTTGATTTGGGTCATCTTTTCTTATCAAGGTAAAGTTTGTCAATTTTATTTATCTTTTCAAAAAGCACTCTTAATTTGGTTAATTATTTGTATTATTTTCCTATTCTCTATTTCTGCTCTATATTCTTTATTTATGCCCTATATTTTATTATTTTCTTTCTTCTAGCTTTGGTCTCTGTTCTTTCTACTTCATTAAGATATAGAGATAGTTTTTTTGTTTGTTCGTTTGTGGGGTGGGGGTGTCTTTCTTCCTAATGTAGGCATTATTGCTATGAACTTCTTTCCTAAAACGACTTTTGCTGCATCCCATAAGTTTTGGTATGTTGTGTTTCCATTTTGTCTCAAGATCCTTTATTTTTCCCTTTACTTTCTTCTCTGATCCATTAGTTGGTCAGGAAAGTGTTGTTGAATTTCTGCATATTCATAAATTATTCAGTTTTCTTGTTACTGATCTCCAACTTCATACCATTGTGGTCAGAGGATACATGGCATGAATTCAGTGTTTTTGAATTTTCCAAGACTTGTTTTGTGGCCAAAAACATGGTCTCTTGCAGTAAATATTCTATGCGCACTTGAGAAAAATGTGTATTTTGCTGTTGTTGAATAGAGTGCTCTGTATCTCTCTATTCCATTTGGTCTAAAGTGTTGTTTAAATCTTATTGATTCTCTGGATGATCTATCCATTGTTGAGTGTGGGGTATTAAAGTCCTCGACTACTATCATATTGCTATTCATTATTCCTTTTATTAGTTTTTGCTTTATGTATGTATTTAGGTGATTAGATCTTGGTCACATGAATATTTATAATTGTCATATCTTCTTGGTGGATATATCCCTTTAAGTGACCTTCTATCATTAAGTGACCTCTTTATGCCATTTTGAAAGTCTGTTGTGTCTGATATAAGTACAGTTATCTGCTTTGTTTTCTTGTTACTGTTTGCTTGAAATATCTTCTTGCATCCCTTACTCTTAGTGTATGTGTGTCTTTAAGGCTAAAGTGAGTCATAGAACCAGAAGAGGTAATGTGAGTTCCAGTTCGAAAGCAGGCAGGCTCAAGATTCAAGCTAAGAGACACTATTTCAGTTTGAGTCCAAAGGCAGAAAAAGGTGAATGTCTCAGGTCAAGCAGGCATGAAGGGTTCCCCTTAATTCACAGAGGTCCCACCTTTTTGTTCCATCCAGGCCTTCAACTGAAGGAATGAAGCACACTCACACTGGGGAGGGCAATTAGCTTTACTCAGTCTACTGATTCAAATGGTAATCTCATCCGCAGATGTCCTCACATACCAGAGTAATATTTGACCACATATCCAGGTACCACATAATCCAGTCATGTCAACACATGAACATCACACTGGGCCAGGGCATTTCACATGATCTTCACCCTATTCAAGAGGTGAATGGTTAAACTAACTGTGGCACATCCATGCCTTCGAATACTGATCAACAATAAAAAGGAACCAAATATTTATATGAACAATATGGAAGAATTCCCAGAGAATTATGTGAGTGATAAAAGCCAGTGCCAAAAGGTTACATACTGTACAATTCCATTTACATAACAATCTTGAAATGACCCAGTTATAGAAATGGAAAACAGGCTGGTGGTTGCCAGGAGTTAAGGAAGTGGAGGAAGCTGGAAGGGAAGCAGGTGTGGTTATAAAGGGCAATGCGAGTGATCACTGAGATAGAAACATTATTTACCTTCCCTGTGTAGGGGATACACAAACTTCACAGGTGATGAAATTGCATAGAACTGAATAGAAAAACACACATCCAAATATATGGATGCCCAGACAAATCAGAATCGCCGTGTGCTGTCTGGTGTCTGTACATTTTTACAGTCACTCCTCAGCTGATTCTAATGTTACATCAGGATTAAGAGTCATTGACCGAGGTATTTTCAAAGAAATAACTTGATAAGACTTTTACAAGACATTTGCAACACACTGCTGGCAACAGCAGTTCTGTGTAATAAGACATTAAATTCCCCAAATTATTAATTCCTATTTAGATGTAAATGGTATGTAAATCTATAATAGCCCTTCAAGGATTCCAAATCCTTGCTACTCAGACAGCTTCCAGGACATCATCTGGGAGCATTTTAGAAATGGAGGATTTCTCATCCCACCCCAGACCTACTGAATCCAAATTTACCTTTTATGGATAACCCCGGATGATTCACATTCACATTAAAGTTTGAGAAACACTCATACAGAGCCTCCCTTAAATGCACACGCTCAGAATCTTCTCATAAACTTTTCAAATACAATTGGTAGAGGACATAGTTGTAAATAAGTAAATCTGTTGTGATGAAAATTTTTTAAGATTGATTGATTTGAGAGAGTGAGTGCACATGTCCTCTTGTGCACAAGTTGAGGGAGGAGCAGAGGGAGAGAATCTCAAGCAGGCTCTTGGCTCAGTGCCCAGCCAGATGCAGGAGGGGCTCGATCTCACAACCCTTGAGATCATGACCTGCGCTGAAACCAAGAGTCAGATCCTTAACCAACCGAGCCACCCAGGTGCCCCTATAGTAATGATAATTTCTATGAGGAAATTAAATATCTTAAACCATTAAATGGCATTTCTAAAAACACAAGATGTTGGTAATAGTTAATATAACATATGGTGGAAAATGTTCTGTCCAAAAATGCTGCAGTGTATACACAAAATAAGGAGTGGCTTTCACAGCACAAAGAAGTTTTAATTGCATCAGATGAAATCTCATTTGTGATTCATCTTTCCAATGTGTGGTGTTTGACTATATCTTTTATGTGTAGACAATTTCAGTTTGTGTCATCTTGGGCACAAAGACAAAATATTTTGGGTAAGGAGTCTTGATGTTTAGGTTCTTTTCACAGAATTACTGCTCAACTACTTGAATGACTTTGGAGGTGTCAACTTCTTTGTCAGTAAAGGACTGGCCTAGATGGGGCTGTCTCACAAGTACTTACAGAGTCATAGAGGAGTTTACCCTTGCGGGGAAGAAGGACAGGATTCTTGGGTAGGGATCTATAACCTTCCCACTTCCCCTCCCGATTTTTAATCAGAGAGTTTAATCAGTGATCTGTTTTACCTATTGTAACTTTCATGCAACATCTTTGAATAAAGAGTTTTCTTATTTTAAAAAAAAAGTTGGAAATAATTGCTAATTAAGGATTCTGGGAAATACTTTGATTTCAAGTTTAAGGACCATGGGATATTGATGTCTACTGGACACAAAGCATGAACAGCATTTAGAACAGTGATCTGCATGTAGTGGGCACTAACCGAACATCTTATTTTTTTATATTTTATTTTTTCAGTGATCCAAGATTCATTGTTTCTGCACCACACCCAGTGCTCCATGCAATCCGTGTCCTCCTTAATACCCACCACCAGGCTCACCCATCCCCCCCCCCTCCGTAACCCTCAGTTTGTTTCTCAGAGCCCACAGTCTCTCATGGTTCATCTCCTCCGATTTACCCCAATTCACTTTTCCTTTCCTTCTCCTTATGTCCTCCATGTTATTCCTTATGCTCCACAAGTGAAACATTATGATAATTGACTTTCTCTGCTTGACTTATTTCTTTTTTATTTCTTTTTTTTTTTTTTTTTTATTTCACAGAGGGAGAGAGATCACAAGGAGGCAGAGAGGCAGGCAGAGAGACAGGGGGAAGCAGGCTCCCTGCGGAGCAGAGAGCCCGATGCGGGCCTCGATCCCAGGACCCTGAGATCATGACCTAAGCCGAAAGCAGAGGCTTTAACCCACTGAGCCACCCAGGCGCCCTGCTTGACTTATTTCAAAATTGATTCTTACCAGCGCACCAGCCATCCTCAGAGTTGTGCTGCTGGGCCTGAGTGAGCCTGGAGTAGCGTGTAGGGACATTCAAACACCAGTTCTTCCATCAACTGTTTTACGTGAGACCATGCAAGTTATGTAATCTCCAGATAGAGTATTCATAGATAATAATGAGTCCCACAGTCCCTTAACCACAACTCCAAAGTCCAAACCGTCTGAAAAATAGCAGGTTTTGTAAATGGATTAGAGGCAAATCAGGCCTGAATGTAGATGGGGCTATGAGTAGTTCTAGGTAATCCACTTAAATTGATGTCACTGAAGAGATACTGGGTTACAGGCTGCTGCCCCCAGGTTGCACAGGGGGTGGTACGCATCACAGTACTTTGTGTCGGGTGGGCCAGCAGGTAGCTGACCTGGCAGGGGTTAGGAGATCCAGAGTCTTACTGGGGATAACTCCTGGGAGAAATACAGGGGGGACGAAGCAGGATCCTATAAGGAAAGCCTGCAGGACGCCTTGCAGACTCTTGTATTAGCAGGTTAGCTGGGTTCCTGAGCCCCACTGGGCTCAGGTCTTGGCTGGGGTCTGACTGCCCAGAAAGAGCAAGGCCTTGGCTTGAAAGGATGAGGCCAAAGTGCCGACCATTGGAGGCTGGAGGCTGTCAGGTAACTGTGCTCATTACAGCTGAACAGAAGATTCTTTGTCAAGTGCGATCCGAGAGGTACTATGCCACAATTGCCACACAACTGTTTCCTTCTTTTAAAAAGCTTCAATGATGTATAATTTACATACCGTAAAATTTTCCTGGGGAAAGTGTGCCATTCAACAATTTTAGTAAATGTATCTGGTTGTACAACAAAAATCACGATCCAGTTTCCGAACATTTCCGTCACCCCAAAATGTTAGCTGTCTCTTCCCACTCCTACCTCCGGTACATTTCATCTGAAACATTCATCTGTCTTTCTGCATTTATGGTTCTGACTTCTCTAGCATTTTTATCTAAATAGCATCATATTAACATGTAATCTTTTGAGTCTGGCTTCTCTCACTTGTTGTATGTCTTTGGGGATGATCTGTGTTGTGGCATGCTCTCTCTCTTTTGAGATTGTATTTATTTATTTATTTGACAGAGATCACAAGTAGGCAGAGAGGCAGGCAGAGAGAGAGGAAGCAGGTTCCCTGCTGAGCAGAGAACCGGATGCAGGGCTCGATCCCAGGACCCTGAGATCATGACCTGAGCCGAAGGCAGAGGCTTAACCCACTGAGCCACCTAGGTGCCCCACCTGCTATCTTTTGTATGTATGTACACAATTTGTATATCCATCTCTCAACTGATGGATTGCCTCCAGTTTTTGGCTGCTTTGAATAACGTTGTAAACATTTGTGTACAATTCCTGGTGTAGACACATTTTCATTTCTCTAAGAGTGAAGTTGCTAGGTCATATGGTAATTCATGTTTAATTTTTTTTTTCTATTATTATTTGCCCTAGGGGTACAAGTCTGTGAATCATCAGGCTTTACCTTTCACAGCACTCACCATAGCACAAACCCTCCCCAATGTCCATAACCCAGCCACCCTATCCCTACCCTCCCACCCCCCAGTAACCCTCAGTTTGTTTCAGGAGATTAAGAGTCTCTTATGGTTTGTCTCCTTCCTGATCCTATCTTGTTTCATTTTTTCCCCTCCCTACCCCCCACGACACCCTACCCTGCCCCTCAAATTCCTCATGTCAGAGAGATCATGATAATTGTCTTTCTCTGATTGACTTATTTCGCTTAGTATAATACCCTCTAGTTCCATCCATGTTGTTGGAAATGACAAGATTTTGTTTCTTTTGATGGCTGCATAGTATTCCATTTTATATATATACCACATCTTCTTTATCCATTCATCTGTTGATGGACATCTAGATTCTTTCCATAGTTTGTACAAATAATTATAAGAACATATTATGGTTTAATTTTTTAAAGAAACTGCCAAACAGATTTCAAAGGGACTGTACCATTTTGTAGTCACACCAACAATGTATGAGGGTTCTAGTTTTTCCTCCTATGGTATTGCCACAATTCTTGGTTATAGCCATTCCGGAGGGTGTGTGGGTATCTCATTGTGCTTTTAACTTGTTTCTCCAATGACTAATAATGTTGAGCCTCTTTTTGTGTTTATAATCATTTCTGTATGTTCTTGCATGAAATGTCTTTTGTCCATTCTTTATCTTCTTAATGAATAGAAGTTCTTTACAGTCTAGATAAAATTGCTTTATCAGATATATGGTTTGCAAACATTTTCTCCTAGTCTGTGGCTTGTCTTTTTATTTTCTTAATGATTTCTTCTGAAGAATGCAAATAAAAAGAAAAAAGGAATTTCGAGGTCCAATTCATTTGTGAATTGTGCCTTTAGTATCTATTTCATATTTAAGACATCTTGGCCTGACCTAAGGTGAGAAAGATTTCTTGCTGTGGTTTCTTCTAGACATCTTATAATGTCAATTTTATGAACGTCAGTGGTTCTCAGATGGGAGTTTTGCTCTCCAGGGAATATTTGGAATACCAGGAGACCTTTTGGATTGTCAGAACTGGGTGGGGTGTGTTACTGGTGTCTAGTAGGTAGAGACCAGTGATGGTGCTAAATGTACTACAATGCATGAGACAGCTCCCCAAGAGCAAAGAATTATCTTATCCAAGATGTCAGTGGTGCTGAGGTTGGCAAGCCCTGAGCTGGGTTTCTGGTCCACTTCAAGTTAATTTTTGTGTACGGTGTGAGATAAGGATTTACACACATTTTCTTTTGTTTTTGCATGTGAAGGATATACGTGCATTTTTTTCTTTTTCTTTTCCATGACCATCTGTTATAAGGAATATATTGCATGGCCTGGCACCTTTGTTGAAAATCAACT
This sequence comes from Ailurus styani, assembly GCA_002007465.1. Lineage (NCBI taxonomy): Eukaryota > Metazoa > Chordata > Mammalia > Carnivora > Ailuridae > Ailurus > Ailurus styani. The sequence continues at coordinate 2,766,451 of LNAC01000093.1, read as the reverse complement.
GACCATAAATATTAAGATTTATACTTAGATTCTCTATTTTGTTCCCTTGATCTACATTCCACTTTTATGCCGACACCACACTTCTTCGCTGCTCTAATTTTATAATACATTTTGAAATCCAGCAGTGTAATCTTCCAACATTGCTTTTCTAAAAAAAATTGTTTTGTCTACTAGGGGTTCTTTGCATTTTCATATCCATTTTTAGCATCAGCTTTTCAAACTCAACAAAAAAAGCCACCTGGGATTTTGATGATTACATTTAATCTATAAATGAATTTGAGGAGAACTGACATCAATATGGAGTCTTCTAATCCAAAAACTTGGCATATTTTGCCATTTTTCTCAGCAATGATAGGTTTCGGTATACATGCCTTACATTTCCTAAAATTTTTTCCTGAGTTTATTTTTAGTTGCCATAGTAAATGGAATTGTATTCTTAATTCCATTTTTGAGTTACTTATTGCAGTGTACAGAAATGCAGTTTTGTATATTTATTTTGTACTGTGTAAATCTTGCTTACCCTGCTCATTCATTCTGTATTATCTTTGATTCCTTATAATTTTCTACATGTAGTAGTAACCTTTGAGAATAGTTGTACTTCATTTCCAATCCACATGCTTTAATTCCTTTTACTTGCTGCTTTCTCTAGGTGCAATCAGCAATACAATCTTACATAGAAATGCTGAGAGCCAGATCTTTGAGTCCAACCAGGAAACTTCAGGGGTTCTTTGATCTCAGTAATAAAACAACTTAAGTGAATTCCCACTCTTTATTTAACAGGATGGTGCTTCCATGACCAAGGTTCTGTGACCTTTTAATCACGATCATCACTAAAATACTAAGATCGGCGTTACATAGAAAAGGCCCAAATAGGGCTGGTCATTGCTTCTGTAAAGCACACATTCAGTCATCAGAAAGGCACATGGAGGAGACTCTTTATATAAAAACCACAAGGCACACGTGTGATGATATAAAAAGGCATCGTTTCTACGTCCATGCCTTCTCTTGAATGTCTGCTCATGTCAGTGTCCAAAGACAACTTTGCCAGCTGTTGGCAGCAGCCCCATGGTGTTGACTGATGGCTCCATCATTGCGGCAACAGGTAGCTGTCCAAGGCACAGACCTTGTGCTGAGTGATTGAATCTGGAGAAAGAGAAAAGCAGTTCGGTGTTTACAACAGCTGACCGTACAGCAGAATGACAACCTTTTTACATACACCCAAGGTCCTACTTTAAAATCTTAAATGGCTTAGAGCTGCCTTGTCTATACATCCACATAGCACATGTGGGTATTTAAAATAAAATAAATAATTCAGTTCCCCGTCACACTAGCCACATATTCCTGTAGATATTGGACATACAGGGTGTCACTGTAGATATTGGACATAGAGGGCGTCACTGTATCAATATCAATATGGCAAGATAGTGTGTGAGGGTGGAAGTTTGCCAGTCTGTGGCATGAGAGACCAGAATTCTAATCTCCGCCAGCTACAGAAAATCCTCTCTGGTGTGAGGTAAAGTCTATATGGTATGAAAGTTGTCCAGACAGCACTACACATTCTAGGCTGTGTATCTACCACATCTACCTCGTGGAGCACCGTATTCAAAGTACAGTTAGTAAGCACAGTTTCTACAGCTCAGGTCTTCATCTTTCAGTTGAAGAAGCTGGACTAGTGAGCTCTAAAGTCCTGTCAGTTTGAAGGCCTGTCATCTCATCCAGGTCACAAGAAGTCCCCTGGTCCAGGATAAGCGACAGATGCAGGAGAAGGTACTGCTCCCGGCCCTGCTTGTAGGAGGTCGAGAGAGGAACACGGTGGGTTGGCAACACCGATGGGATTCCAAACTAAATTACAGTTAATGTGATAATTACTAGTATGACCCACAGGGATGGACAAATTATATTGAAGGATCTTAAGATGCCACAATGATGAGCGATAGCACATAGAAAGTCCAAAAATAGGTTTGTTCTGTGAATACAGGAAGACAGTGGAACACAAAGTGGTGCATCTTAGTTGTAGGTCCCGATAGTGTCCCAGAATTTAGTTGTGACCTGCCCAGGACAAAGGCACTTTCTGAACCAGTGGAATGAATTTCAGAGGGGAGGGGCACTAACACTTGTTATGTATATTATAGACATGATGTAACAGTAAAATTACTATACCTGACATAGCTTTTACAACCATTAGTAGTACTAAGCACAACCACTTCTCTCCACAATGCAGTGAAGTGACAGTATTATAATTTACATTTTAGTGTTAGTCCTTTATTTGTGGTATGTGTTGTACATATTTTCTGTCATTAGCCTTTTGACTTTTCTTTCGCAAAGTTTTAAGTATGCATTAATATTATGTAAATCTTTTACTACATCCGTACTTTGAACCATAGGTAGAAAACTTTTCCCTTTACCCAGTTTTAAAGCAATTCACTCATATTTTCTTCCAGGTGGTAAAACTCTGTGGATTCAATTTTTACGCCTAAGATTTCTGATAAGATGTCATTTTTGAAAGCTAGAAAAGATTGCAGAAAAGATGGCAGTCTTGTATAATTAATCAAAAATTGAATATAACACAACAATGTCAAATATTTTTTAAAAAGTGACACACTTATTAAAAAGTAACACACTTATTCTGATGTTTATATGAAAGAAAAAATACATAGCAAGACAATTTTGAAGAAAAGGAAGAATGAGAATTTCATATACTAGATACCAAAACACACTATAAAATTACAGTAGTAAAATAGTATGTAATTGGCAAAGAACCAGATAAATGATCAATGGGAAAGTCCAGAAACATGCCCATGCATATATGGGAAAGTAACAGATGAGTCAAAGGGCATTCAAAATCAGCAGAATGGGTGGGTTACAAACAGATGGTACAATCCCTTCACATCACACAATTAATAAATTGCAGATGAATAAGCTGTAAACATGAAAAAAAAAACAGTGGAAGTATTAATAGAGGAGGTTAGTTCTAAAGCTCAGGGGGTAGAGCCAACCTTTCAAAGTGAAACCCAAATTCACGTGCCTTGGGAAAAAACAGGCATTTGAATCCACAGAGATTAATAATTAAGTACTAAAACCTCTGTAACACAGAATACACAGTAAACAGAATTAAAGATGGGACAGGTTGAGAGAGTAGTACACATAGAACACAAGATTGGGGACCGTATTACAGAAGTATTCTGCAGGACAGTGTGAAAAAGAAAAATTGCCTAATTTCAAAATAGGCCAGGGATGAGGTCAGGCAATTCACGAAATCTAGATCCCCTAAGACGGTCCTACTCATCAGTAATTTAGTTAGGGAACAACAAATTAAGTAATGCAATCTATTTGTCCAATTCATCATTGGGATCTCAGCTCATACAGCTCTTCTGCAAGAGGCCAAACCTCTCTGTCCCTGAAACTACCCTGTTTTCTTTGTAGCATTTATCACCAACAGGATTTTTTTTTTTTAAATGTATTGTCTTCATTAGAATGTTAGTCCCACAGGGCAAGTCCTATATCTACCTTGTCAATTCCTATTCCAGTAATGCCTAGAATATGCTAAGTGCCCAAAACAAATATAAATTGAATGAATGAGTGAATGACCTGACATCATGTGGTATATTTGAAGGAAATTGCTTGGTCTAAAATAATGGAGAGATTTTCTGTCTGCTCTGATACTAGGCTGGACACATTCACATATTGGAAACTCTTCCAAGAGTATACCAAGAATGTGGGCTGTTTACAAACAAGATAGTTGACTAGTTTATTCCTAGTATACCAACGGTCACTTCTCACCCAAGAAATAGAAGTAAAATGATATTATTAGGGGATTAGCCTTGAATTCAGTAGTTTTTCTATTATGTGTTCTATTTATTTACTACTGGATATAGAAATGCTAATGATTTTACCAAGTGGATCTAATAAAGACCAATCTCACTGAATCAGTTATAATTGTTTGATTGTCCCAGATTTTTCTATGTAAGCAACTGTATCACATGCAAATATGAGAATCGGTCTCTTTCTTTATATTTCTTATATTTCCTTCGTGTGTCTCATTCCTTTTATTAGGAAACTCTAGATCTCTGTTGAAACAGAGTAGTCATATGTATTTTGTACTTGCGTAAACCTTAAACTAAAGTTTTCATTATTAAGTAAAAGATGTAGGTTTTCTATAGATACTTGATCACATTAAGAAAGTTCTGTTTTATTCCTAGTTAAGAGTCTTTATCATGGCCAGATATTGGAATTTTTTCTCTTTTTAACATCTGAGAAAATTAGTGGATTAGAAAAAAAAGATTTAATGACCTCTATCTTTACATTCTTTGGTTAAATTCTACTTGACTGCATGTTTCGTAGCACACTGCTAAATCTAATTCACAAAATATTTTATTTTGGAATTTTATATCCATATTCACAAATGAGTTTGGGCTGCAATTTAAGTAGTATTAGTTCAAGATCATCCTAGCCTTATAAAATGAGGTAAATAGTTTCCCTCTTTTGTTTTCTCTGCAGTAATTTTGTTGTTGTTTTTGTTTTGTTTGCTTTTTATTATTATTATTTGCCCCAGGGGTACAGGTCTGTGAATCATCAGGCTTACACCTTTCACAGCACTCGCCATAGCACAAACCCTCCCCAATGTCCATAACCCATCCACCCTATCCCTACCCTCCCACCCCCCAGTAACCCTCAGTTTGTTTTGTGAGATTAGGGGTCTCTTATGGTTTGTCTCCTTCCCGATCCTATCTTGTTTCATTTTTTCCCCTCCCTACCTG
>LNAC01000093.1:2555696-2760800 GCA_002007465.1 Ailurus styani | reverse complement strand
ATTTTAGCCATTCTGACTGGTGTGAGGTGGTATCTCACTGTGGTTTTGATTTGTTATTTCCCTGGTGCCCAGTGATGTTGAGCACTTTCTCATGTGTCTGTTGGCCATTTGGATGTCTTCTTTGGAGAAATGTCTGTTCATGTCTTCTGCCCATTTCTTGACTGGGTTATTTGTTTTATGGGTGTTGAGTTTGAGAAGCTCTTTATAGATTTTGGATACTAGCCCTTTATCTGATATGTCATTTGCAAATATCTTCTCCCATTCTGTCAGTTGTCTTTTGGTTTTGTTGACTGTTTCCTTTGCTGTGCAAAAGCTTTTAATCTTGATGAAGTCCCAATAGTTCATTTTTGCCCTTGCTTCCCTTGCCTTTGGTGAGGTTCCTAGGAAGAAGTTGCTGCGGTTGAGGTCGAAGAGGTTGCTGCCTGTGTTCTCCTCGAGGATTTTGATGGATTCCTTTCTCACATTGAGGTCTTTTATCCATTTTGAGTCTATTTTTGTGTGTGGTGTCAGGAAATGATCCAGTTTCATTTTTCTGCATGTGGCTGACCAGTTTTCCCAACACCATTTGTTGAAGAGACTGTCTTTTTCCCACTGGACATTCTTTCCTGCTTTGTCGAAGATTAGTTGACCATAGAGTTGAGGGTCCATTTTTGGGTTCTCTATTCTGTTCCACTGGTCTATGTGTCTGTTTTTGTGCCAGTACCATACTGTCTTGATGATGACAGCTTTGTAATAGAGCTTGAAATCTGGAATTGTGATGCCGCCAACTTTGCTTTTTTTTTTCAACATTCCTTTGGCTATTCGGGGTCTTTTCTGGTTCCATATAAATTTTAGGATTATTTGTTCCATTTCTTTGAAATAAATTGCTGGTATTTTGATGGGGATTGCATTAAATGTGTAGATTGCTCTAGGTAGCATAGACATTTTCACAATATTTATTCTACCCATCCATGAGCATGGAATGTTTTTCCACTTCTTTGTGTCTTCCTCAATTTCTTTCATGAGTACTTTATAGTTTTCTGAATACAGATTCTTTGCCTCTTTGGTTAGGTTTATTCCTAGGTATCTTATGGTTTTGGGTGCAATTGTAAATGGGATTGACTCTTTAATTTCTCTTTCTTCTGTTTTGTTGTTGGTATATAGAAATGCAACTGATTTCTGTGCATTGATTTTATATCCTGACACTTTACCGAATTCCTGTATGAGTTCTAGCAGTTATGGAGTGGAGTCTTTTGGGTTTTCCACATAAAGTATCATATCATCTGCAAAGAGTGAGAGTTTGACTTCTTCCTTGCCAATTTGGATGCCTTTTATTTCTTTTTGTTGTCTGATTGCTGAGGCTAGGACTTCTAGTACTATGTTGAATAGCAGTGGTGATAGTGGACAGCCTTGCCGTGTTCCTGACTTTAGGGGAAAAGCTCTCAGTTTTTCCCCATTGAGAATGATATTCACTGTGGGTTTTTTGTAGATGGCTTTGATGATATTGAGGTATGTACCCTCTATGCCTACACTATGAAGAGTTTTGATTAAGAAAGGGTGCTGTACTTTGTCAAATGCTTTTTCAGCATCTATTGAGAGGATCATATGGTTCTTGTTCTTTCTTTTATTAATGTCTTGTATCACATTGATTGATTTGCGAATGTTGAACCAACCTTGCAGCCCGGGAATAAGTCCCACTTGGTTGTGGTAAATAATCCTTTTAATGTACTGTTGCATCCTATTGGCTAGTATTTTGGTGAGAATTTTTGCATCCGTGTTCATCAAGGATATTGGTCTGTAATTCTCCTTTTTGATGGGGTCTTTTCCTGGTTTGGGGATCAAGGTAATGCTGGCCTCTCTGTAGTAATTTGTAATGTTTGGTAAAACTTACCTGCTCTAGATAGTTTTAACAGTATATTAAAAATATTTTTTGTAGTAATACAGACATGACATGAAATTTACCAGTGTTTTTTTTTTTTTTTAACCATTTTTAAGTGTATTGATTAAGAACATTCACAATGCTGTGGGACCATTACCACTACTCATTTCCAGAATTGTCTCATAATCCCAAATAGAATCTCCACAGTCATTAAATAATCACTTGGCAGTCCAATTCCCACCTCTTCCTGGACCCTGGTAACCTGTAGAAGCTCTAGCTCTATGGATTTGTCTATTCTATGTAATTCATGTAAGTGGAATCATGTAATATTCATCCTTTTGTGGCTTGTTTCACAAAATGTTTTTAGCGTTCGTTCACTTTGTGGCATGTCTCAGAATATCATTCCTTTTTATGGCTGAATGATACTCAATTGTATGTATAGACCACATTTTGTTCCATTGATGGACGTTTGAGTTCCTTCCACAGCTTGGCTATTGTGAATAATGCTGGTATGAACACATGTGTATAAATATTTGTTCAATTCTTTTAGGTATATAACCACAAGTAAAATCTCTGGATCACAAGGTAGTTCTGTTTAATTTTTTGAGGAACAACTATACTGTCTCCCACATTGGCTTCTCCATATCCTCAACAGTGCTTGTGTTTTGTCTTTATTGTAGCCATCCTAATGGGTTTCAAGTGGTACCTCATGGTTTTGATGTGCATTTTGATTTTGATCTGCATTTCCCTAATGATTAGTGATGATGAACATCTTTTCATATGCTTATTGGCCATTTGTATATCTCCTCTGGAGAAATGTCTAGTCAAGTCCTGGGCCCATTTTTTAATCAGATTTTTGTTGTTGAGCAGCATGAATTCTTTAGATATTGACCCCTATTTTAGCAAACATTCTTTCCCATTCCTTAGGCTGCCTTTTCACTTGGTTGATTGTGTCCCTTGATGCATGGAAGGTTGTTTATTTTTGTTGTTGTTGTTGTTTTAACCTATTTTTATGTTTGTTGCCTACCTTGTAGCTTTTAAGAGCAGTTTCTACCTTTTTTCCTGCTATTTTCCATTATTCAAGACGAATAAGCAAGTCAGTCTTTTCGGTATCTCCCAAACAGGTTAGAATAAATAAGGGCTGCATTTGAGGAGAGGAAATGAAGACGGCGGGGCACGAGTAAGGAGCCACAAAGCTTCTGTACTGCCCTGAACATGCTTGGCTTGATTGGCCTTTGTCCTGGTTGCTGTAAACTTTGTCTGTTCTCCAGGACTCAGACAAGCTTGGTTCAGACAGAGTCAGTTCTGTTTGGGGGTTTTTTGGTGTTTCCGTGGGGAAGATGGGAGCCTGGATCTTCCTAGTCTACCATTTTGCTGACATCACTCTGTGCAGGGGTCTTTTTCGACAGAGGAAGAGAGGCATACATTTACCATTTAGGTTTTTAAATGGTTGAAATTGCTCAGATTTTCTATTTCTTGAGTTTATTCTGGTAATATTTTTCTAGAAATTGTCCATCTTACGTATTTTCAAGTTTGCTAGTATAAATTTATTCAGCGTGCTCTCATGATTTCTAAATACCCTTACTGGATCTATAGCAGCAGCCCCAGTTTTGTGTGCAGTATTGTTCACGGGACCCTTTTCCTTTCTTTTTTGATACTCCTAGGATTTTGATTACTGATGGTTTTTCCCCCCAAAGAATTTTTTCTTCTCTCAAAAACCTTTTTTTGCTTTGATTTTGTTAATATTTGACACATTCGTATTATTCATTTCCTCTGACACTCTTGTGTATTTATTGCTATGTATTCATTCACCCTCGAGTACCAAAATTTAAGAAATAGCGAATAAAAAGAGAACTTCATCCAAGAATTCTTTCTCTTCCCGCAAACTGGGAACAGCATCTTGCGCTTTCGCTTGGAGGTCGGATCCTTCAGCGTCAGCTTCTGTAGCGCAGCCTCTGAGAGCCGCTGCTGCTAGTGCTTGTGCACAGAAGCTGCACTTACTGACAGCGGCATTAAGATCTTGCTTTTCACACAGGAAGAGTCTGAACAGAGCAGAGGGTGCCTGGGAACGCTGGGTCTTCAGTTCACCGAGGGCTCTGGTGGGGAAACTGAGATCCCTGCGTTGATAAAAGGCACGGATTTCTACCGTGATCTCAGAGTGTGTTTCCAGCAGTGCTCCTCGGCTGCGGTGTTCGCAAAGCACCACACGCTGGGAGGCTTGAACGACAGGAATTTATGATCTCACAGCCTGGGGAAGCCAAAAGCCCAAAATCAAGGGGCCAGCAGATTTGGGTTCTCCTGAGGCCTCTCTCTCTCCTTGGCCTGCAGATGCTGGTCTCCTCTGTCCTGACGCGGCCTTCCCTCCGCGCACGCGCCGCCGGTGTGTCTTGTCCTCTCATGAGCTTTCCAGTCTTGTGAGATCAGGGCTCCCCCGTGATGATCCTGTTTAATTACCACTTGAGGGGCCACTGTCTCCAAACACAGTCACATTCCAAGGTCCCGGGGGTCAGGACTTCAACATTTGGATTTGGGGGGACATAATGCGGTCCGTAACAAAAGGTCCATCGCTTTAGGTTCTACGACACTCAATAGTCACTGCCTAGCAAGTGACACTGAAAGAACTGAAGCTCCCCAGGCTTCAGAGACACATGGAAACTGTACCAGGTCAGTAAGCCAAGAGCCTCAGCTGCTGGCAACGTCCCACTCGGGGGCTGAGCTGTGCGGTTTCTTGTACGGCCACCGCCCCACCCCCAGCCCCAGGGGCAGGGCTGGAGTTGACAATTGAGCCCTCCCCTCGTGCAGGGGAGCACCCACGAATCTGTGCACGAGACGGTCTCGTGAGCCTGTCCAAACCCCAGTGCTGGCGTCCACGTGGCCAGTGTCACTCCCCAAACCAAGGGCGGCGTTTCTAGTGCTGGATAGAGAATGTCGCCATGGTCACACTATTTCCCCCTCTGAGTTGAATACATAGCTGACTGTCATCTTCTACTTTGTTGTTCGTTTTTAAGTGAGGCTTGAAAACTGTGCCTTGGCTAGTAAGGTGCAGGGCAGGGTCTTTTATTTTCCACTTTGCTTGTCAAGATGCTTCTTAACTTCTGTATCGCTGATGATGCTCACAACCGGTGACTGGAGGTCAGTTGGCATAAATGTAACAGAGATGAGCCGAATGAGACAGGTTAGGAAAGTTCAAAGGTCAGCATCTAGGACCACTAGTTGACCAGTGAATAGAATTAAGGGAAAATCTACTTTCTGAGCACACGCTTCCCCTTATCTCTCCAAGTTAATGCTTGCTATTTCAGCAGCTGGCAGTTAATTAAAAAATAAAGCTATATATGTATATTTTTTCCTTTAAGTTATATATATGTTTTTAAAACTTAAACACATGAGATGTTGAAATTACAGAATTCCACCAGTTTTAGTTCTCATTCACTTCTATTCTGGTAGATGTCATCTATCTGAGAGCAACTCAAAATAATCCATCGTATCATCTGTGATTGTGTCTTAAGAGTCTGCTGTCACTTTCTGACTGGTTGCTGAGCTCGGGGTGAGGACGGTGTCAGGCAGTGTCCTGAAGAGGCGGCGGGCTGGGGGCCAACCTGCCCCCGGTTCCTTCCTTTCTCCCCTTAGCACATGGACTTACCACCTGTGACTCGTTCCTTCTATCTTCTATGCAGTAAAATGTGAACGAAGAGATCTCAAACACTGGCATCATCGGTTTAATCATGCACCTGAAGGGCTGAGGCCCCCTGAGCAAAGTGCCACGTTCGAGAGCTTTCTTCTAGGCCTAGTTCTGTGGTCAGCCATCCGGGGAAACAATGATCTAGGCTAGCCTGCAGAAGGCCCGCATGCTATCACAGATCTTTTTCCTTAAAATGTTGACATGGGGAGACAGTCAAATCAAAAGCTTTTTATAAGTTATAAGGAAATCATGCAGAGGCTAATTTTTCCCCCTTTGGCAACGCTGTGGAGCGTATTACATTATGTTCCCACAATAGCATAAAATGTATGTCTTATCACTTGAACATAGCCCAGACAATAAAAGGGCGCCCGAGACTGGAAATATGTCTTCTGTGAAAGGCCAAACCAGCCACAAGTGATAACACTAACGTGGGGGGTGGAGAGAGTTAAAAGACAGGGCTACAGCACACAGTCTGCCAACCAGGGACGAATGCGCTGGGCTCTGGGGGCTCCCGGCCCCTCCCCAACCCCTTCCCGAAGAGGCAGCAGAGTCACTTGGGACTCTGTCCTCGTACTGTCTTGCTCTGTAAAATGGGAATTCTGTTCTAGGGGTGTGCTGAGGTAAGTAAAATTACTGGAACTTGCTTCCATTCTAATGTCAGGTAAAGGTGACATTTTGTTTCCTGGTGCCGGGAATTTGGTTTTTGTTTTCCTGTTTATTTTCATACATATTCAAGTGCCCACAAATATTTTCTCTCTCAAAAATCCCCATTTCTCCTTCTGGTGCAATGATTCATCGAGAATCTTGGCCTAAGTATACTGCTGTTTCAGGGAAAATGGACTCTGGGGAATGAATTGGGAACATAATCATGACCATTCAAATGGCCTCGTTATAAGGCAACCCAGCATGAAGGAGACTCTCCACGGAGCAAATGAGTAAGACATGGCTTAAATTTCACGTGGTGAGCCCTGTTGGGAGATTTCATAAATTCACACCATCCTATGCCAACAATACAAGGCAGCAGCCAGGAGGGGAAGCTGGCCGAATGCTCCATTGTCACCCCTGACCAGGGTCCCCCAAAGAAAGAGCTGGAGGTTACAAGAAAGTCTTATGCTGGAAGAATCATTTAAGAGTTTTGTTTTTTAATATAAATGTTGGGTCAGATGGTCAAGGGATAAAAAGGCTTATCTGAAGGAATATAGTGCTAGGATGTCAGAGGTCTTAGGGAAAGAGACTTTTCTTTTTTTTGATGGTGATCATCTTTCCTTCTGCCAAAAAACAAAAAAACAAACTTCTCAGAGGTTTCTAATGGCTAAAAAAAATCTGCTTGTCCATCCCCTGTGACTTTATTGTGTCTGCATAAATAAAGATCCCATAAAACATAGGAATAAATATAAAGGTACTAAAAAAAACTTGGAATCTTTTATTTTGGAGAGCAAATGACAAATCTGAAACTGGATACAACGAGCTACTTTTTAAGACTTAAATACTTGATTCAAACTACTCTTAAGTCTCAGGGTGACTTAACTCTTACATACTGATCTTCTAGTTGGAACAAATTAGAGTATTGCTTTTCATAATTTGTCACAAAATAACTTTCTTTTAAATCGATGCCTTAACATGGTTTTAATTTTAACTTATAAGGGATTTGATTCCAGATTTTAATTGCACAACATTTTGGGAATAAAATATTGTCTAGACATGCTCCCGGTGGAAGCTCAGGGGAAGGAGAAAAGTCTTCAGAAGAGAAAATGTTATGGTGTCAGTGGATACAGTCACCCAGGGTAGTGGACTGTGCCCACTGTGGGTGGGAGATACCGTGTACTCTCTTGTGCTATCTCCTCTGACCATCACAGAAGTAAGCAGGGCAGGGGTGATCACCCTGTGTAACAGATGAACTAAATCAGGTGCAGAGAGAAGAGGTGGTTTGCCTCAGTCCCCGCTCGGAGAACAAGCCAGTGGCAGAACCCCGATGGGAAAGGACATGCAGTGCTCGGGACCATGTGTTATGTGGGTCTATGTGTATGTGTAGAGACATAGAAATGAAATCTCCTTTATTGGCACAAAGCTGGAGCTATTGTATTGTCACTTGATTTAAAAAGAGAAGAATATAAACTCATAAACATGTGAAAAATGCATGTTCTAACACCCAAGTCACCAGAAGCGCCCTAGTGCAGATAGGGCAGCAGCCAGAGAGTCAGGGGGACTCACCTTAGGGGTGAGGATTTCACCACGCCGAGAGCCAAGGATTCCAGGACACACAATACCCGGAAGTTGCCAAGGGCACACGCAGATGGTGTAATCAATGACAAATCAGAAACAGGACATGAATTATGGGAGAGGAAAGAAACTTGGGCCCACGGCTCCAGCTCTCAAACCCAGAGAATTCCACGGGGCATTGTGGAAGTTAAGCCTGGGGGTCAAGCAGGTAGAGATTTGCCTCCTAAAAACCCACTCGCAGGAGAGCAGAGTGGCAAAACAACGGGAGGAACTGGGCCAGCAGCTGAACTGTACATGATCTACGCACAAAAGCCACGGGCAACAGGAAGGGGCGACAGAGTTCCCCAACCTGGAAATAATAATCGTGCGGGCCCAGACGCTGGCCCTGTGCACAGTACACAATTTTTAGACGCTGTAAAGATTAGTTGTTGATATGCATGGTTGATATCAATCGTGTGCACAGTTCCGTTAGCTGAATGAGACATTTTTTTAAAAAGCAAAATTCTGGTCTCCAGTTGGTGTCATTTTGATCCATGCACTTTTCTAAAAAAAAAAAAAAAAAAACAAAACAAAACCAAGAACCTCTGTTTCAGAACATAGGATGTTTTGAAGGTTATATTCTTGGCGTTTAGAAAAGAGTAAACAGCCTCTTGGCTTTTGAACTGTAGCTAAAATTATGGGTTTTTTGGTTTTTTTGTTTTTGAAATTGGTTTCCAGGCAGAAGATAAATTAGTTTGCACCAGAGAGTAAAAAATTACTCTTGATGGCCATACTTTTAAAATATATCAAAGGATGACCATCAGTCATTTAAAAGATATTCATCGAATGTCTGTTTGATAGACGACTGCAACTTGGACACCCTATCTACTTATCTGCTGAAGGGTATTGTCTAGGACAGGGGGAGAGAAGCCAGAAGTTTGGGATTTAGAGACCAGGGGAGGCCAACAGGAGGGAGACTCTGGAACAGGGAAGCCGGAAGGGAGAGAACACACTTCTCAAGTCTCAGGAGCCAGGTAAAGACCTCGGCTAAAGGTGCTGGCACAGAAGGAAGAGTGGAAGAAGGAAAGGTTTCAGGAGAACCCAATTCCAACGTCCAGCCTCCAGGCTGCAAGGGGGTAAGTCCTTGTTTAAGGCCCCTGGCCTGTGGGACTTGGAAGGAGAGCCCTGGCACACTACTGCCTTCCTGAAACCCAGGACAAGAAGGTTTATCCCCAAAGCGGGTCCCCGAGTGCGTCTGCCACGCCCAGCCTGGACACCGCACGAGCGCCGCCTGCCTCCCCCCACCTGCTCCTCCCGGCTGTGCTCCTGGCCTGCGGGTCCCACATCGCAGACTTGCTTAGCCGCCGCCACCGCCTCCTCCTCCTCCTCCCAGAGCTGGGCTCACAGACAAGCGTGTCTATCACCACACTGTCCGCCTCCTGGAAAGCGGAGCCTCTCTTGAACCACCCCTTCCCCTTCGGACTCCAGTGAAGTGTCTGGTGTTCTCCATGCTGCCATCGATGCTAGTTTGTACATTACAATCATGTCTGTTTTGTTTTTTTTTTTTAAATCTGTAGCTCCTTTTGCATGAAAGGATACCTTTCTGAGCACATGAACAAATGAGTGTCAGGAGCAGGGCACACGAGAAAGGGGTGGGAGACCAGGTGGCAGGTCCTGGCGGCTGGGCACGGGCCCACAGCCCTGGAGACAGAGCAAGCCAGGCAGCCGGGAGAGAGAGCATCCGAGCGGGGTGCACAGGCCCTAAGGTCCGGGGCAGCTGTGGCTAGGCTGGCTCTTTCGCACTAGCTAGTGAGGTAAAGTAGGTAGAGTCTAATGAGAACCATCCTTTGGTTGTCGGTCAGCAGGAGAAGGGGCTGGGCTGGCTTGTGACTGACAGCATCACAGATTCTGTTAAGGCAGAAGCGTGCACGCTGAGTGTCCGTCCCAAAGCCCCAAGGCTACATCGCCGGGGGTGTGGGCGTCACGCTTCCCCCCAGAAAAGCCTGTTTGTGGGGCCAGGAGCCCGGAACAGTGGCTCTAAAGGGGACAAGCAGAAGGCACCTTCCCCCATCGATCCCTGGGCAGAGTCTCCTACCTAAGATCCATGTTTCTGACAGGTACTTGGTGCTCGCCTTCCTCTTTCCTTGGGAGGGTCCGATGAAGATGCTGGCCTGGCGTGGGATTCGCGTGATCTGACCCCCACACAGGAGGACCAGTTCCCGCAGCTTGGTTCTGGGGGGATTGCTGGCCGGGGTGATGAACATCACAGGCTGGTCGGCAAACAGGGTTCCCTGGTACCGCCCCGCGGAGAGACGGCGCTCCAGGCGGCACAGCTATGGGGCAGAGACAGGGAGCATTAGCCAGGCACGGCATGGTTTCATCATGTAGGTAGGTCAACCCTGAAGTTCACTTCCTTTTTTGGAAGACGACTAGGCCGAATGTAAGGCTGCACATTCTGAGATGAATTCTGAGTTTTGAGGATTCAGGGGAGAGCCTAACATTTAATGATAATGACAGACCACGAGCACAACTACAAACGAATTTCTAGTCCCCCCCTCCCCCAAAAAGGTTAGGCAGCGAGAAGGACTCAACGGCTCCGTTGAGTGAGGGGAAGAGCATCGGCATCGGTCGATCCCAATCCGGCCCCGCGGGTCCGTGCGGCAGGGAAGACGGGGGCAGAGCGCTGGAGAAGGCGCTCCAGGCCCCCGTGGAGGTGGGCGCGGGGGGGGGGACGCGATGACGTAAAGCAGAGATTCTAGAGTCTTCCCTGGCTCCCGAGGTGGTGGGGGTGGGGTGGGAAGGACGCAGAGGTTGCTTTCAGTGAGTCATCGTGGAAATGGTGATGAGGAGTATCGGAGACGGTGGGAAACATTTCAGAAATGGGGATGTTAAATTGTCCTCCTTTTTGTTCTGATAAAGTTGTGGTCGGCGGGCTGACCCAAGGGGCGGTGGGAAGGCCCGCTGATTCTAAACAAACGTTGCACTAACTGCAGATTAATAAGGCTTCTTTTTAAGTGCAAATACCCTCTGGGAGATGTCGAGGGTAAACTGTCATCCACATTTTGAGTATTTTACTCAGCTTGTTTCCCCGAGGATGGAACTGAACATTTGAGATAAGTGGGCTCAGAGAAACTAAGGCTTTTGATGGGAGATATGTGGGAAGCGAGACTGAGGGGTGCATCTCAGGGGAGTGCAACCTGCAGGGGGCAGCGTGGAGACGGGCTGGCTCTCGAGGGTAGAGGGCAGCCAATGATCCGCTCCTCTACCCATCTCACTAAGTCCAGTGACGACTTCTTCCACTAGGTTGCCGTACCCAGAAAAGAATCTCATGATGAAAACATCTGCGCCAACATTAACAGAACCAACTCAATACACTTAAATATGGCCCTGGAATTCTCTTCACTCATCACCAGTTTTGAATTATGCAACGTAAGACACCACATTAAAGCACCTTCATCTGATCGGGTAAGTGAAATTTAATTGTGAAACTGACGATGAAAGTCAACAGTTCTACTCATGGGTGAACTTTGTTTAATGCTTCTAGTAATTTCTAATATTCCTCTGAGGGGTAGAAAGGGCCTCATTTGATTTTTGAAGATTTAATTTTGCAGACACAGAGGTAGAACCCCATTAAGATACCTGCTTTGGCTAAAATGGTGAGTCAAGCTTAAGAAAAAACCATGATCTCTCAACTTGGTGAGTCACTGGACCATGCTGCATTGTAACCAGAGATCAAGAAAGAATCTTTCCAAGGTTGATATAATCCTGCATTTAAAAAACTAGTTATAAAATAGTTGATTATTGAAATGATACAAGAGGGTATAAAGTAAAATGAATTTTCCTATGTTAAATACTGCTATATGTTATTCAAATTCATTCTTCTCTTTTCCTCCTCAGTGGCAGGGCACAGTCTCTTTGCGGGGGTGGGGGGTGGGTACTAACCTCTGCAGATCCATGTGTTCAAGATAGGGACCCCTTCCCTGCCCAAGGTAAGACTCAGGATTGGTGCAAACAAATCATGGTGATCTCCTTTCCCTTGCAAAGGACTGAGTCAAGCATGGGCTGGACTTGATCATGGTCAAAGGGATCTGAGAATAAGTCTGCTGAGGGCAGTCTTTTCTCACTAACATAAACTGATGCATAAGCAAAATTACCTTTTATTGGCTGGACTCTGTCACATTGACAGTAGGATACCTGAAATTACCGAAGCCACATGAGGCCATAAACCATGCTGAAAATGGCCAAGTGGGAAGGCCTGGATTACCTTTCTAAGTCACTGGATTGACCAAGCCAGCAATTTTCCTTTTTTTTTTTTTGTTCTTTCTACGTCCAGCAGGGGTGGGGGAAGGGGAGGTTTCATCTCTCTAAGCTACTTATTTGTCGAGATTTGTGTTTCCAGGAGCCTGAAGCAGACAGATGCCACAGTCCTCAAACCCTGCCACCTACCAGAGGAAACTCCTGGTAGGTGTTTGCTGTGTTTTTCTAAACTCTGTACAATGTTCACACACAAAACCATTCAGGATACAGTTGTTCTTAAAAACAAACAAACAAAATAGGATCAAGGATATATCTTGGTATGTGCATAAGCAGTAAATCAAACCCATATTTAACCCAAGAGGAAAGGACATACGTAAGCCTTTCAAATGGTTCGAATGTGACTTGAGTAGCTGACGGCTCTGAGTCTCCATTCCCCCCCATGCTGACGGAGGGCTTACTGTCCACTGGGCACGAGCAAGACGCTGGGGAAGCAGAGAGGATTAAGACACGGTCCCCAACCTCGGTGTAAAGCACATAATGCGAAAGTCAGCAAATGAAAATACTTCCTTCTATTTATTTATTCAGCTTGAAATTAAAGGAGGCAAAGAATTACAAAAGTCGTATTCTTTACTCAAAATAACTGAGACTATGTGCATGCTGACTTTCTAATCCTAAGTAAAACAATTTCTGGGAAAGCTTAATCAAGATTTAGGTTACCTAAAATTAAAAATTAATTTGGGAATCTGTCCTAGGAATACACTCCTCAATGTATATGAGGACACGCATGGACTGGAGTTCATTGCCATAGAAACGGTGATTGGCAAGTTCTATTTATATTACGAATATGGTAGGACCCACAATTCAGTTACATGCATTCCCTACGGGAAGGTCTCCAGAATGTGATCCTTCCCCAATACTGCCCTAGGACAGAGGGCCCCTGTTCCTCAGCCCCATGCCCCCTGGGCCTTTCACACCTTCTGTCCACAGGGCTCTATAAACACGAGTTCCAGCGCAGCCTCACCCGGGGACCACGTTCTCTCTTAAGGCACAGGTCAGGCACTGGCTTTGCTGCCGGAAGTGCCCCTGCCTTCAGAATTCTCACCGAGGCCAGCCAGCTTCACTCTCTAGCCCCGAGCACCGCTGTGCCCCCACTGGTGCGCGCTATAGGTGCCAGATGACGCCCTCTGACCACACCACCGTACCCCGAACGGCTTACAGCTTATTATCATTACCTTCTCCATCCCTTCTGTAATAGCAATTCACAGCAATGTGCTCCGAATCCTGATTCCGTTTCAAACTTGTCAACACACGTGCAGTACAATGCTGTGAGCTGCAGCAATGGGTCTGGGTGGCAGTGGGAGGGCATGGACGCACCGCAGGGGTGAGCCTGGGGAGCTATTCCTGTCCTTAGAGACAGCCTCAGCGATAACCAGGTTCACCAATATTGACCCAGAAATTTCTTGCTAAATGTGGTTAAAAGTTTTTAAATAAAATGAACCATAAGAGTTTTGATTAACTCAGATGCTATGTTTCCAAGGAGAATTAACATGTGGATAGATTGGGAATATGGAGAGGAGCCTACAAATGAGCCAAACAATTGACTTTTCCATGGGGGTGGGGCCTTCCCTCCACCAGACAGGATTCAGCTCATTCCCACAGACAAGACGAGATGGCACTGCCAGCAGATCGTTACAATTTACAGAGCTGAGAAAGATTCAGAACAGTGTAAACTAGAAATGGGCAGTCCAGAAAGGTGACCACAGTCTAAGAAAGTACAGTTGTCCAAGGAAGCACTAAATGTTTCCTACGAAGGCCAGGGTGTCAGTTGAAAAGAAAAGGGGATTAAGTGGAGATAAGGGACTCCTCCAGGCTTAATTATCATCCACCTTAAACAGGACAGGTCAGGAATCTGGGTGAATTTGGGGAAGAGTTCAGAAGAGTTCCCACTTTTCTCTATGGTAATGTACAATTAGTTCATAAATTCATATATGTGTGTGTGTAAGCCAAGGAGAGGGCTGACAGAAGGCAGAAATCTCTCTCTGCCAAGAGCTCTTCATTCGAACCCTTGGCTGCAGAGATGAGGACTACGGAGGAGTCTCCGTAAAACAAGGACATTAGCTGTGCTTCATAAAATGTTGCCTTTGGATTTATATTTTCATCAAAAAAATACTGATTTAGTAGTTCAGAACCTTCCAATCTATTTACAAGGCAGACAGTACTGTTGACAAAGCTAAAACGAACAAAATCCCCCGAGCCCCCTGCCATCGCTGCGTCTAGCTTGGATGACTCCCAGATACTTAGCCCTGACCAACACGTCTAACCCCCGTGCGGACGGCTCACTGACTCCAGACATGGGCTTAGAGTTCAGTTGGTGACTCTGCCTTTCCCTCCAGGTACAGCTCACCTTGATGAGGATTCTGAAGCACTGACGGCTTCCGTAGGTGCCGACAAGCCACATACAGGAGAGGAGGTACAAATCCGTCCTGAGGAAATTCTCACAGCAAAGTGTTCTACATGAGAAGCAGCAGACGCTCGGGGGGTTGGCTTCTTTCACTTTGCCTGACCTTGTAGTGTTGTTGGGTTTTAAGAGGGGGTTTCGGGCCCCAAAGTCCTACCCTTTTCCCTAACTTCACGTGGCCTCGGTTCCTCAGGGGTAACAGATGGATAAAATGCCTGTCCCCACCCTGTACCCAACAAATGAAATAACGCGACGCCTCTTGAGATCTAATGTCTTCATTTCTTTCAATTCCCCATGCTTAGGGTGGCTATACAAATCACAGAACTGAATATTTTTAAATGTCCAAGAGAAAATAAAAAATTAAAAACGTTTTTATAGTCTTAACTTCTCCTTGAAAGGAAAATGGGATATAGATAAATTTAAGTGTTTCTTCTTCTATGAAGCCATTTCTGAAGAATAGGCTCTAAAATCTTATCAGCTCCCGGACAGGTCTGCTCGCTTGGAACTCAGCGCGGACCACTGGCTAACAGCTCGCACGGAGAGCTAACCCCTGGCGGTGCAGAGAGGGGGCTAACGATTACAACAGTTAATGCGTGCCTTCATAGCTGTCGTCAGCAGTGGGAAGGGCCTGGGAGATCACAGTGACCATGGCTCGTACTCGACAGACAGGGAAACTGAGGCCTGGAAAACAACATTCCTTATCTGACCTCCGAGATCCTGCTTTCCTGTGCTCCCTAAGATGCAAAATCCTCTTACCCCTGGCCGTCACTGCTCAGCTTGGGATGGACCTGAAGAACCCCCATCTCCTTCTGTCCCCTCATTAACACATTTATTCATTAATCTGAGTCTCAGGCTAAGTTCTAAAGCTGCAAAAATCTAAGGACACAGTGTTTGCTTCCCCAGAACTTTCTAGAACTTCCAGTATTAACAACTATCACACGGCATGTCAAGTCATGGGGTGAGAGCCTGGGTTGATTCACAGAGGTAGCTTTTGGCTTGGAGAGTGAGTAGAAAGATGTTTGCTCTGAGAAAAGCACACAGAGGGGCACTTCAGGTCAATGGGGTCCGAAAGATCATCGTTCAGGACGACCGCGGGGAACAGGTAAGGGGCGAGGGGCTTGGCAGGTGATCACAACGACACAAACTAACCGCTAAAAACATTTAAGTATGTGCCACGGTGATGAGGCTGACCAAGCAGGGGCCAGCCGAATCCTGATCATACAGTCCCTACCTAGTTCATGGGGAGCCATGAACCCCGCGCGTAGGGAAGATCACGGTGCAGACAATATGGGGGTGAGGGAGGAGAAACAGACCCAAAGGAAAGAACTGCAGTAATTTCAACAAGAACTGACGCAGGGCAAGGCATGGGGAGTGGGAAGGAAACGGGACTCAGGAGGGAACAAGAAGGCAAATTCAACAGGAATCCTGTTGTCTTGTTCACTTCCTAGGATACTGGGGCGGGTTAGCTCCAGAGTCCCGAACAGAGCCGTGCACGCTGCCGTAGCAGAGCTCAGCCGTTGCGGTGTGAGGGTTCCGGTAAATCCTACTTCTCTTTTCCCCCAGTTCAGCTGGGAGAAAAGATACAGATACCAAACGCAGATCAAAGCCACTCTCATTGGGCCTTGGACCCATGGTCATGTGAGTTCGCTAATACAGCCCTGGGGACCTAGGAGGCGCCCCCAAAGGCACGGCTGGCTGCGCACCGAGGGCCTTCCTCAGGAAGGCAGGTGGATGCGAAAGGGGTGCAGAAGGAGCTGAGTCAGGATGCCCGTGGGGCTTCCGCTGCTGAGCCGGGTGGGGGAGGGGGCGGCAGGAGCCCCAGGAGCTCAAGGCTGCTCTGAACAGCAACGGGAGCGTGCCGAGAGCTGAGACACAGTGCGGCTGCTCACGGGAGGTCACCTGGGGCAACCAGGCTTGAGTGAAGCCCCCAGGTCTGCAGGAAGCACCGCAGAGAACACACCCCATGCTGTCCATTGCAAAAGAGAAGTGAGACCCTGAGACAGCTGTTTGCAAAGACAAAATAAGTTTCACCTTCCAAACATGCCAGTGCCTACACCTGACTGTGCTCTATAGGTGGACCACATCAGAGGTAAAATGAACTGGTTGTCATTGGCACAGGAGAGAGAAAACAAGGTCTGTGGTCCTGGGAAATTAAAAACTACTGTGTTTAACTTTTATGGGATTTAGGCAAATGTATGAATTCTTACAAAGTCTTCAAATGAGGACATAGTGACTCCTGACACTCTGCATGAACCCCCTCAATTTCCAATAAAAGGCTGTCCTTGCTGCTCTCTGCTGCTTTCAATCCCCCCTCTCCCTCCTTAACTGGCCCACAGCTTTGAGTCTTACGCGCTCAGGTAGCCTGGCCCTCACCTCTGCGTCCGCCCTTCCCCTCACGTCCCGATCGCTATACCGAGCTCATGCTCCCTGCCGTCCTAACCCCTGGAAAGTTAAAAAGACACATAAGTGAACCTTTGAACACCCCGTATGGTCCCAAGTGCCTTCAGGCACTCCTCATTTCATTCATTCATTCAGAAGAGCTGAAACCCTTGAGCTAGGCACCATGACAACTGCTTCCCACTTACCTATTAGCACCTTCCTCCTTGTTCACTCCCCCCGCCCACTTCCTTCTCTGCTGTTCCTGAACACACCAGAGTACTTGTGCCTCAGGACCTTTGCACCAACTGTCCCCTCTGCCTGGGATGGTCTTCCTTCAAATGGCCACATGGCTAATTCTCTCACTTCTTTCAAGTTTTTACTTAGCTATCAGCATTTCAATGTGGCGTACCCCACCAACCCTACCCAAAATCCTAATGCCTCTCTTCTTTTTCTCTTGCCGCACATTTCATTGGCTTCTAAGATAACATACAATTATGCAACATATCCCTGACACTTAAACAGAGCACGTAGTAGGTGCTCAGTTATACTTGTTGATCAGGGAATTTATTGAGTGACTATGGAGAAGAATGTTTGGGAGTTTGATTTCAGGACAGCTTCTATTCTAGCTACTGCCCCCCCTAGTGGGATATCAGAGCAGCAGTGACAAGACAAAAAGGATTTCCAGAAAAGCGCAGGAGCAGGGTGGGCGGGTACCCTGCATGAAGGTTCCATGGGGCAGTAGGGCCTTAGGTTATGGATGCACAGATGGGAGACTAAGCACCTCAAGTCTGGGAGGAACAAAAGCGCAGAGGAGGCGGACAGGTGGAGACAGGACGGTGGTCGGCCGAGGCAGGAGCGAGCACCTGTGTCCGCAGCAGACCAGCAAAGAGAGGGCAGAGGTCGGGCCAGCTGGGAGAGCAGGCAGAGGGTGCCGGGGCGCAGGTGAGGATCTCGCGACACGACGCTGGGCATTGCAGAGGATGCACAGGAAAAGACAGGTGTGGTGCTGGAAGAGTGGGGTGGGGGCACAGGGGGTCAGGAAGGGGTGGTGCATCCAAGGGAGACCCTGAAGGCAGGAAGGTAAAAGCTGCTGAGGGCAGCGTGTGGAGGACGAGAAAGCAGGGGCTCCCGAGGGACTCCGGCCAGGAAGGCAGGAGCGCTGGTTCCACGGAGCACTGGACCAGCCGCGCGGAGGGCGGTGCAGCAGGGGTGGGGGCAGGGATGGGGCGCGAGCCAGTCGGCTGCCAGACCCACACAGCTGCCCCTGGCGTCCCACACTCCTGACTCGTGTCCTCCTGGGACGCACGGAGGAGCCCAAATCTCTGCACCAAGGATAACTTTCCTTTCCTTACAGTCTTGCATGGTCGCTCCACCCTGTAACACATCTGCTTCTCCTACTACTGACGTGCTCCCAATCCTTATCGATAAGTAAGCACATCACAGGGAAGGTCAGGTCAAGAAACAGCCGGAGTGACGTCTGGACGCTGCTCACATTTGGAATGAAGCACCCCAGCATCAGAAGGATTAGGTACATGCAAACTCTGCATTCTATAAACGAGCAGACCGAAGGCGGAGTGAGGAGGTGCCGGGGGCCGCGCGGTGAGTGAAACCCGTGGACTGCAACAGAGCGACCCAGGAGCTCGCGTTCCCAGGAACCGAGCAGGAGCGGTGCGCGGGGCTGGGGCGGCAGGGAGCACGCGCGACCCGCCAGGCAAGTCCCCTCCCCGCTGCCGGCGCCACTCCGAGCTTCAGTCTGCGCTAACCCGACTCGGCCGGGGACGTGCGCCCAAGACCGGGACCGGAAAGCACGGGGCCCCGCAGTTCAGGCAGGTCCTCCTGCCCTCCCCCGCCTGCATTCTCAGCAGCTCTGGGCACTGCTGACGACACCCCCGCCCTCTGAAACATCAGGCCCTCCTGCTCTGGGCCGCATCATCCCTGGCTTTCTCCCTCGGCCCCGCTCTTCTCTCCAACTCCCAGAGGCCGACACGTCCTCACAGCGCCGTCCTCTACCTGCCCAGAGTCCCTGCAGATGGAGCAACGTGCCCCACTTAGTACAGACCTCTCCTCTGGCCTCTGCGATCGGTAACAAACCGCCGGCCAGCCTTTCCTTCTGGAAGATTCACAGGCCCTGTACACTTGACACACCTAAACCTTAACTCACGCTCTTCAGTACCAAACCAGGTCCCACTAAATCACAGCTAACAGTTACTAAGAGCCCACTGTGTGCAGGCACTTATAAGCACCTCCTAGGAGTTTGCCCAATCCCTGAAATAAGCATCTTGGGCACCTCGGAGGCTCAGTTATCAAGCATCTGCCTTCAGCCCAGGTCATGATCCCAGGGTCCCTGCCTTGGGCTCCCCACTCGGCGGGAAGCCACTCCCCCTGCTGGTGTTCCCTCTCTGTGTCTCTGTCAAATAAATAAATAAAATCTAAAAAAAAAAGACTGAAATAAGCGTCTATGAGACACTCACTGTGTGCAGTTGATAGCAGAGAATGAGAGTCAACCTCCATGAGGTCACAGAGCTGGGAGGGGGAAGAGCTTGGAGGCTAACCCTGCCAAGCTGTGTGTCTGCGTTCAGAATCTCAGGGAATGCAACCGGCCACCTGGACGTCATCTTTGACTTGCTGCTTGCCTGTACCTTCCAGGCCCAGTTTAGCACCAAGTCTAGTGGGCTTTCTCTCCTGAGCATCG
Organism: Ailurus styani; assembly: GCA_002007465.1. Taxonomy (NCBI): domain Eukaryota; kingdom Metazoa; phylum Chordata; class Mammalia; order Carnivora; family Ailuridae; genus Ailurus; species Ailurus styani. The sequence goes on along the minus strand of LNAC01000093.1, from coordinate 2,741,278 downwards.
TCCCAAGTCCTTCCTCTTCAAGAGCCCCATCACCAGCCTCGCCAACCTGCAGCTCACACACTGGGTCGGGACCCACTTGTGCCTCCCACAGGAAAGTGCCTAAAGCGCGCTAACCTCAAGCTTACGGTTTACACGTATGCCACGTAACCGTGGCCGCTGTCAGGACACTGGCCATCTCCAGCTCTCCGGGGGATGCCCCTGCCAGGGAGGGCTGCCACTCTGAGTGTGGTCATCCTCAGTGACACAGCCCTGCTCTAGGGCCGAAGTCCAGAAACGGGGTCATGTGGTACATACCCTTCTGTACCTGGCTGCTTTCGCTCAGCACAGTATCTGCACACATATCTTCTTAAAACCCTCCAAATAGCTTCCTAGTACTCGGAGGGGAAAAAAAATCTAAATGGCCTACGAGACCTCCCATGACCCAGTGCCTGTATTTGCCTGAGGCTGAATTTGGCATCGTCCTCTCCCTCCTCTCTGTCCTGCCTCAACAGTCTCCTTCCAGGTCATGTGCCCTTGCTGCTCCATTCTGGCCACAGGGCCTTGAAACATCTGCTGCCTCTGCTAGGATCCCTTGTTAGTCAGACTAACTCCTACTGACCATGTGCATTTTGGCTCCTTGTCTTCCTGGCGGGGAAGCCCACGCTGTTCCCCAGCTAAACCAACCCTGCATCATCCTTTTTTAGTCAATAAACTTAGTACTAACAAGGTGCCAGCCACTGTTCTAAGTGCTCTATAAATATTAGCTTATTTAATCCTCATAAAAATTCTGCAGTGTAGTTACTCTTGTTATCCCTCTTTTTCACAGGAGAAACTGCAGACCCAAAGAAGAATCCTGCCTAAGGTCACGAAGCTCAGGGATAAGGAGCCAGAGCTGGGAGCGCTATGCTGGCCCTGGGGACCTGTCCTTCCCCCGAGGTCCCGCCACTTCTGAGTCCTCCCAACACTGCACCAGTTNGGGGGGGGGGGGGGGGGGGGGTAGGGGTCCCAATAAATGAGTGAATGAACAGATGTCGGCGACTATATTTAGAAGATCCATCTCAGGTACGACTAGTCGGTGGTGCATGTGCGTACTGAGTATGTGTCAACAGTCGTCCGCCCCGCACCTACAGCTTGGCTTTCCACAGTTCGGGTTCCCTGGGGTCACCTGCAGGCAGTCCCAAAGCAGATCCTCTGCCTGGCGTGTTATCGGAAGGTCAGCAGTAACCCAGGGCTATGCCTCGAGATGCCTACATCATTCGTCTCGCTTCCTCGCATCTCGTAGGCATTTTATCATCTCACATCAGCACAGGGTGAGGTGATAAAATGTCTGGACAGAGAAGAAAGACCACATTCATAGAACTTTTATGATGGCGTACCGCTGGAGTTGGTTTTAGTGGTTGTTAATCCCACACTGTGTCTAATACATGAATTAACTGTAATCGCAGTATCCACGTACAGGAAAAACACACCCCCCATCCAGGCTTCCAGGGCATCTGTGGTTTGAGCGCCCACTGGGCATTTTGGAAGGTGCTTGCTCAGATAAAGAGGGGACTACTGTATCCGTCTTCAGTATCTGTTCATGTTGCAGGGACAGTTTTGTTTTTTGTGAGTGAGATCGTCACTTGGAAGCTGAAACTACAGAACCAGCCACGAGGCGACAGCTTTGTTACTAACTCAGGTCTGTGCCACACATCCCCAGCCTCTGCTGGACAAGCCCACGAGTGTCTAACTTAGAGCATCTGCAGGATAAATCATCTTCCCTCCTAACCTGGTTCCTGCTTCCCTTACTGTCCAGTCACCCAGTCTCGAAACTTCAGAAGCACCTTTGATTTCTCCCTCTGCCTGGCCCCGCTACAGCCCCATTAGCCAAGTGGCCAGCGCTGCACAGTTCCCATGCAAGAGCCCAAGTGATACAGTGGAGTCCAGGCTGGCCTTGGTTCCAGGAGGGACCTGGGTTTAAAGCCCAGCTCTGTTGCTTCGGCTCTGAGTGGCCTAGGATAAGTCCTCAAGGACCCTAAGTCTCAGCTTCTGCAAGTGTAAATAATCATGACATCTACCCAGCAGAAATGCTGGAAGGAAGGGGCGCCCAGGCGGCTCCATCAGGTAAGCATCCAACACTTGATTTCAGCTCCGGTCATGATCTCAGGGTCGTGAAAGCGAGTCTGAGAGTGAGACCTGCTTAAAGATTCTCCTTTCCCTCAGCCCCTCCCTGCTCACACATTCTCTCTTAAAAAAAAAAAAAAATGTTGGAAGGAAGTACAATATATGCAAAGTACAATGCCTGGCCCCTAGGGAGTTGATAAGTAAATACCTGCTTTTATGTTATTACCTTCATCCAGACACCTTCCCTTCCACGGGGCCCAGTCTCTCTGTTTAACCTCCCAGAGAGCAGGACTCTGAGGATTTTGGCTTGCACAACTTAATAGCTACCGGTCCCCTTCATTGTGATTACAAAGACAGCGGCTATTAGAACTAACAGTTAAGATATTAAATAATAACTGTTAACATTTACTGATCATTGCATGCAAGCGCATTTGCTAAAGTATGCTAGGTACACTCCATGAAATACCCAATTTTAATTATTACAAAAACCCTGTGAGGCAGAGACCATTATTATCCATGCTTTACAGGTAATGAAACTGGGACGCGGAGTCGTTTGCCCAGGGTACCTGGCGTGTGGAGGGCCAAGCATCCAGACCACGTCTGTCTGACACAGAACCTGCGCCCTTCACCGTGAAACATACTGCCTTAAAGTTCACGGCCCACAGAGCTTAGGAATGACTAACAACGTCTAGATTTCTAAGCACAAATAGTTGTACATCCATTAGTCCCTGAGATGGTAACTCCCTGAGCTTCAGGTCTTCTAGAACCATCTTTGCCTTTCAGATAGGCCTAACTTCATTCAGTTTCTCTAGTTCAAATTGAAGCTTGATTTCTCAGCTAACGTGAGGTTTGGACTTACAAAGATTGCACATGGACTCCCGGCACCTCCATCCTGTAGCTCTGTGATGTTGTATGACATGAGCCTGGTGGAGCTGGTTCCTTGGGTGCAAAACACAGATGATGCCCCCCTCCCAGTTACTGTGGGTCAGTCACAACCCCCAGCTTGCTATTTTGCCATCGGATGCGTGCCCAACAGCACTGAATGGATAAGAGGCGCTGTGACTGATGAGCCCCGTCCTTAAAGAATCTTCTACAATGCCCAGTGGGATAAGCAGATTACATTGAAGCAGCTAGACGGTAGACAACTGCCACCCCATGTCTGCGCCTTCCCAAGTCTGAGCTCTGGGGACAGTGCAGAGTGGCCTCTGTCCCCACCACGCTCCTACAGATGGGCTGAGACCCAGTGGCAAGGCAGCCCCCACAGCTGCATCGACTTAGGGGAAGTGGGCGCGTGCACTTTTAACAGCCTAACAGTGGGGAGACCCGAGCCTGTCGAAGCAGAGAGACTCCAAAGACCAGTAAACACGGTGCAAAGGATTCCAAGAACCGTTATGGTTCTCGGCAGAAAAAGCCTCATGCAGAAACGAGTGTTGTCAGACTGGGGAGATACTCAGCACTGGTTTTAATTTTTTTAAATTATTTTTAATTTTTTCCTAGCCTTACTGACATGGGACGGACACATAAACAGGACTGGCTCTCACATTACAGTCCGAAACTGTTTTGGAAGTAAGAGTGAAGAGAATGTGCCAAGAATTTATCCAAAAAAAAGAAGGAGAAGAAGAAACAATTCGGTAAGGGTGAAGGAGGGGTGGGGAGACGAGCATCTGACCGGCTGCCTGGCCAAGCCCGGGGGACGTTTCTTCAATCACGAACCTCCCAGGAAAAGTCAGATCCAGGCGCGGGGAAGAGGGGACGGAAAGGCCTGTCCGGCGGGAAGGGGTTCGCGCTCCTAAGACGTTTTCGTCGACGCCTCATCTCGGGCAAGAAGGTGACCGAAAGCACCTAAGGAGACCCCCTGTCCCTTCCCAAAGTGCCACCCAGATGCGCCCTGCCGCCCGCGGGCCGCGACAGCCGACAGCGACAGCGTAGCCAAGGCCTTGGAAGGCGCTCCTCTGTGACTTTCGCTGCGCGCTCTCGGACCGCCGCGGCCCTGGAACTCCGTGCGCTGAACTCGGGGTTTTTTTTAGGGCGTCACTTGAGTTTAAAGGCTACGTAAGTGATGGGAACATCATCGTCTTGGGAATCCACAAATAACTTTTCACAAAGTCATAAATCTGCATCTCATGCCTCCTAGTTTTCAACAACTGCGAGAAGCGGGTCAAAGCTCGAGGCGGCAGGTTCCCCGGGCCGCAGCGCTCGGAGCCCGCAGCTCGGCCGTGGCCGTGCGCTTCCGTGGGACGTGCCCAGCCCTCCGGCCGCGCCGACCCGGCTGCTTCCAGTCCTCGTTTTTCAAAATCGCGATAAAACATCCACGCGTCTTGGTTTTACAGAACCTTTTCCTTGACCCTTTTAACAACTGTCTGGTATATGGCAAAAAACAAAAACCAAACCAAAAAAACTCTAACCTTATAAAAATTTTAGAGCAATCCCACCATGTAATTTAAAGTTGGGCGGTTCTGAGTAAAGTTTGGAGAGGGCCGCCAACCAGCCACAGGGGGCTGACAGGCACGGGTTCTAGCGGGTTCTAGCGGGTTCTAGCGGGTTCTAGCCGCGCGTGGGAACCGCCCACGGCCCGAGCGGGTTAAGTGCCGAGGCCCGTGTGGGGGGAGGTGCGGCCTGAGCGGGAGGCGCTTTAAAGCTCCGGGAGGACCAGGGGCTCTCGAACCGGACCGCGAGCTGCAGCCCCGGGAAGGAGGAGGCGGCCTGCGGGTCCCCGACCCCCAGACATGGTGACTTGGTAGAGGGCTGTGGCCGGGGAGCAGGAGTTCACAGGCCTCCCGGTGACTCTAGAGCAAGACGCGCCCCGTTGTACTCCAAGGGGCTCTGACCGGAAAGCAGGGTCCCCGTGGCCTGTGCCAACACTGAGAGTCGACGAGACAGGGCCACACCGTTCGCCTTGCACTCATCTGTCTCCCAAACAACGACATGTGTTCGCGGCCTTCAAAGCTTGAGGGCTGAAATAAATCATGAAAGCAACTCGGTTTGGGGGATTGTAATTGCAATTCCAAAACGAGTCAGCCGCCCCATTAAGGGACGAGCCTCTGTTCCGGAGCTGGCCTTGTCCCGGTTCTCTCCGGATTCCCCGGAGGGGGCCACCTGCCTTCCCGCCCCCTTCCCTGCGGGCCCCAGCCAGTCCCACCGCGCGGAGACCAGGGGCTGGGGGCTCGGGGCGGCCCGGGCGGCGCTCCCACCTCGGCACGGAGGCCTGCCCGTCCCTCCTGGCTCCATCTCCGCTCCCACTACCGACGCCGGCCGGGGCTGGAGCGCGTCCTGCCGTGGCGACGGCTCACCAGGGGGCTGACCAGTGTGCCACGTGGGGGCCTCCCTGCCCCAGGCCCTGGGCGCGGCTGCCAGCCTCCTGCTCCGCCGCCCCGTGCATCCTGGCCAGGACCCAGCTTTACAATGCGGGCTTCTCAGTTTCCCAGGCTTGCAGTCTTTTTTGTTTGTTTTCTTTTGGTCTCCACATTTTCTCATGGGCATCCTCCTCCCTCGGAGGTACCCCCGCGGCGCACTGCTGCTCAGGGTGGAGCGGGGAGAGAGAAAGAGGCGTTTCCTCGGTGTCCCCGCGTCAGCCACCGGTCCCCAGCTGCAGGGCTCAGGGAAGGCCCGCCAGATGGGGCAGGGATCTTGTTTTATAGCAACGGACCAGGACGCCTCACAAAGATCAGGCTTTTTAAAGAAGCCTTCGTGCAAAGCCATACTGTGGATCAAGATTTATAAAACGACCTATTGTGAATTTTACTTTGAGGCCCCTTTATAGCCCACTACTGTGAATGTCCAAGTTGGAATGCCTTTTGATCACTCAAAAGCTTTTTTTCCCTCCTCTTAACTGAAGGTTCCCAGATAGTTTAGATATTTTAATCTCTATACAAGTAAATGAAACAACTTTATCATTTGAAGGTTTCAAGGACTTGTTTTTCCTTATAATCAGACATATTCTTCAAAGTATGAGGGGAAAAAGCCCTCTCCAGAGTCCTGTAATACTTCTGGACTTAGCTATTCATTGGCTGCCCATAGAAGCCACTGAACTAATCATATGTTTAAGATCTTGTTTAGAAGTTTTTTCTAGTAAAGCGAAATTTACCAATCTGAATTTATAATTTTTCTAAAAAGCAAATTAACACTTTTGTATTTTACAAAGACAATTTCTTTAATTTCCAGTGGTTGAAAATGAAATTTGATATTCTCTATATCCTTCAAATGAACGTGCAGGCCACAGGCAGTCNTGTCCCCCCCCCCCCCCCGGGGTGTTCCCAGACACTCATCCTAGCGGCGCACACATGGTCTCCCGCTGGAATCCAGCACACATGGTCTGGCCACTCAGCCATAAGGAGTATTTTAGAAGAAACAGTGGTTTGTGGCGTTACGTCTCAGTTTAAGGACATGTCCTTGTTTGTATCTATGATTTATTTGCTGCTGAGTCTTTGGTCAGAAATGCAACCCTGGCCATAACATTTTCCTGAAGATCCGCCTTATAGTGTGGTTTCTGGGAACACATCACAGGGAAAGGCCAGGGACTCCCTACTCTTAGGCTTCAAGACACTTCCCCCTGGGTGAAACAAGTTCTTTTTCAATGAATATGAAGTCCCAAGGGAGTAGGGGTACAGGGAGGGAGGAGGAAAGGACAACTGACAAACTCTTGGGAAGGAAAGATCCTATCTGGATGTCAACATTTGGAAGAAGGGATAAAAAATGCCCCTCCCCCGCCATGAGTGAGTGACCTTTGTAGACTTTAGGAGCCTGGCGAGAATAGGGGGCGGTGGGGTGCCAGGAAGCCTGGGTTCCTTCTGGTTCTACACTCATAGCTGACTGTGAGGTCATGATCTCAAGGACCTCACTCAACCTCTACCCCACCTTAAAGGGGAGATATAAGATGGAAAAAGGAGGGCACCCGGGTGGCTCAGTTGGTTAAGCATCTGCCTTCAGCCCAGGTCGTGATCACAGGGTCCTGGGATCAAGTCCCACATCAGGCTCCCTGCTCTGCAGGGAGACTGCTTCTCCCTCTGCCCCTCTGTCTCTCATGAATGAATGAATGAATGAATGAATGAATGAATGAGAGGAAAAGCAGTAACAGAAAGACTGCTGTTGGTAAACCACTTCTCTATGCCCAAGTTCTTAGCCTATAAAACAAAGGGCCAGTGCTAGGTAATTTCCTAATCTTTCTTGTGTGGAGATTTTTGAGTTGACAGTTCCTTCTGATCAACTTCTTAGCTCTTACTTCTTTGTACTTAGCAACTCAATTTCCCACCCAGCCCACCAGCTAATTTCAAAAGCTTTAGTGAACTTGACTTTAAAATTCTAAGAAACCGGGTCCATATTATAAAAATATGCTGGAACGTATCACTGGAACATTCCATTGTATTTCAACCTACTCAGTCCTAGAGGGTTATTAGGGGTTTGGGGGGGGCTTATTGTTCTTTCTGATGCTGTTTTTTTTAATGAATCATTAGGGTACTGGAGTCCAACCCAGAAACCATTTGAATGGTTCAGTTTCTACTTTTCTATTGGCTGTGGGTGTGCTCACCATCCTTGTGGAAGCACTGTCCCTGGGAAGACAGACAGCAGGAGTGATTCAACACCTGAAAGCTACTCCACCTGGCGCTGTGGCGGCAGGCAGTGAGGACAACTGAGGGCGGGCGGGGGGGGGGTTCCAAGGACCAGCCTCTCCCCGCTCCTCAACCAGACAAACTTTCCAACGAAGCCTGTTTCCTACCTGCTAGAAAAGGTGTGAGAACCAAGAGAGACAAATGCCATAGGGCCTCACAAAAGTAAAACTTCACATAAAAGTAAGAGAAAAAGATCTCAAACGTAAAAAAAAAAAATCTTGGTTGAATACTGGCTTGTAATCTTATAAATGTTTGATACCAACAAATAATTTTAGCCAAATAATTTTTAAAAACTGACATGCAAATCAAGCATTATAAAAAAGCACACCTACTTTCACAGAGCTCAAATACCTCAGTAGAACTTTTTACTGTAGCGTAGAATCGCCACATTCAGAATACAGCCATACCGCCAGCATAGTGCTGGTTCCAGACCACCACAATAAGGCAAATATCGCAACAAAGTGAGTCAAATGAATTTTCGGCTCACCTAGTACATATGAAACTATGTTTATACGTACTGTAGTCCACTGAGTGTGCAACAGCATTATGTCTAAAAAACCAATGTTCACACTTCAACTTAAAAATACTTTATCACTTCAGGGCACCTGGGTAGCTCAGTGGGTTAAGCCTCTGCCTTTGGCTCAGGTCATGATCCCAGGGTCCTGGGATCGAGCCCCGCATCGGGCTCCCTGCTCAGGAGGGAGCCTGCTTCCTCCTCTTTCTCTGCCTGCCTCTCTGCCTACTTGTGCTCTCTCTCTCTGTCAAATAAATAAAATCTTTAAAAAAAATAAAATAAATATTTTGTTACTAAAAAATGGTATCATCTGAGCTTTTGGTGAGTTGTAATCTTTTTGCTGGTAGAGGGTCTTGCCTCATTGTTGATGGCTGCTGTTTGCTCAGGATGGTGGTAGCTGCAGGTGGGATAGCTGTGACAGTTTCTTAAAATAAGACAAGGAAGTTTGGCACATCAATCAACTCTTCCTTTCATGAATGACTTCTCTGAGCATGTGGTGCAGTCTGACATCATTCTTTTTTAAATTTTTATCTTAATGTCAGTGTCGTTAACATACAGTGTTGTATTAGTTTCAGGTTGTAGAATATAGGGATTCAACAATTCCATATAGCCATATCCATATTCCATATATTTATTCCCTATCAGTGCTCATCATGATGAACGTGCTTTATTTTTTAAGACTTTATTTATTTGCCAGACCGAGTGATAGAGAGTGAAAGAGAACAAGCACGAGCGTGGGAGAAGGGCAGAGAGAGAGAGTGAGAGGCAGGCTCTAGCTGAGCAGGGAGCCCGATGTGGGGCTCAATCCCAGAACCCTGAGATCACGACCAAGGCAAAGACCGAAAAACTTAAGCCAAAAGCAGATGCTTAATCAACTGAGCCACATGGTGCCCCATGATAAGTGTACTCTTAATCCCCTTCACTATTTCAGAATATTACCACAATGGAGTATTACTCAGCCGTAAAAAAACAATGAAATCTTGCCATTTGCAACAATGTGGACAGAGCTACAGAGTACAATGCTGAATCAGTCAGAGAAAAAAAAAGACCATCTGATCTCACTCACATGTGGAATTTAAGAAAGAAAACAACTGAGGAGTTTGACAGCATGTTACCCACAGAACTTCTTTCAACTTTGGAGTCAGACCTTCAAACCCTGCTGCTGCTTTATCTAAGTTTACGTCATGTTCTAAATCCTTTGTTGTCACTGTGAAGACGTTCATAGCATCTTCACCAGGAATGGAGTCCATCTCAAGAAACCACTTTCTTTGCTCCTCCACAAGCAGCAGCTCCTCATCTGTTCGAGTTTGACCCTGAGAGCACAGCAGTGCAGCCCCACCTGCAGGTCCTCTTCTGATTCTCATTCTCTGGCTCCTTCCACCCCATCTGTGGTTACTCCCTCCACGAAGTCTTGAACCCTGAAAGTCATCCATGGGGTTGGACTCCACTTCTTCCAAACTGTTATTTGTGTTGATATTTTGACCTCTTCCCATGGGTCACAAATGTTCTCACTGGCATCTACAATGGTGAATCATTTCTGGAAGGTTTTTTATTTACTTTGCCCAGATCCATGAGAGGAATCACCATCTATGGCAGCTATAGCCTTATGAAATGCATTTCTTCAATAATAAGACTCGAAAGCTGAAATGACTCCTCGATCCTGGGCTACAGTGTGGATGCTGCCTTAGCAGACATGAAAACAGGATTATTCTCATTGTGCGTCTCCATCAGAGCTCTTGGGTGACCAGGTACATTGTCCGTGAGCAGCAGTATTTTGAAAGAAATCTTGTTCTCTGAGCATTTGGCCTCAACAGTGGGTTTACAGTATTCAGTAAACCGTGCTGTAAACAGATGTACTGTCATCCAGGCCGTGTTGTTCCATGTATAGGACACAGGCAGAGTAGATTTAGCAGGATTCTGAAGGGCCGTAGGATTTTCAGGATGGGACGTGGGCATTGGCTTCCACGTCGAGTCACTGGCTGCATTAGCCTCTCACAGGAGAGCTGGCCTGTCCTTTGAAGCTTGAAGCCAGGCACGGACTTCTCTCCGGCTGTGAAAGTCCTAGATGGCATCTTCTCCCAACAGAAGGCTGTGTGGTCTACACTGACAGTCTGTGGTTGAGTGTAGCCACCTTCCTGAATTCTCTGAGCTGGATCTTCTGGATGACTTGCCGCAGCGTCTCCATCAGCACCTGCTGCCTCACCTCGTCCTTTCATGTCATGGAGACGGCTGCTTTCCTTACTGCTCTCCAGCCAACCTCTGCTGGCTTCCGACTTTCCTTCCCCACCTCCCTCAGCCTTCACAGAACTGAACAGAGTTAGGGCCTCGCTCTGGATCAGGCTTTGGCTCATGGGAATGTTGTAGCTGGTTTGATCTTCTGTCCAGACCACTCAGACTTTCTCCATATCAGTGATAAGGCTATTGCCCTTTCTTACCATACATGTGCCACTGGCATAGCCCTTTTACTGTCCTTCAAGGACTTTTCCTCTGCATTCACAGCTTGGCTGACTGTTTGGCACAAGATGCTTAGCTCTCAGCCTGTCTCGGCTTTTGACGTGCCTTCCTCATTAAGCTCAATCATTTCTAGCTTTCGATTTAAAGTAAGAAAGGTCATTGCATGGTTATTAATTGGCCTAATTTCAATATTGTAGTGTCTCGGGGAATACGGAGGCCCAAGGAGAGGGAGAGAGAGACAAGAGCTGCCGGCTGGTGGAGCAGTCAGAGCACACACATTTGTCAAGTTCACTGTCTTATAAGGGTGTGAGTTCGTGGAACCCCAAAACAATTATAGCAGTGATATCAGAGATCACTGATCACAGATCACCGTAACAAGTATAATCATAATAAAAAAGTGTAAAATGTGACAAGAATGACCAAAACGTGACACAGAGATGTGAAGTGAGCAAACACTGTTGGAAAAATGGTGCTGACTGCTTGCTCGAGGGAGGCTTGCCACAAACCTTCCATTTGTGTGGAAAAGAGTGAGTAGTGATGGTTTCAGACTCAGTGACTGACTGAATCTCAGGTTAGATCTCTTATAACTGAACACAACCTATTTTTCACTGATTTGTTTGAACCCCAGGTCAGCGTTATGAATGCATAGTTGCCTACATCATTTACTGAGAGTGGGGGCAATGCTTCCATGCCCAGATCCACAGCCCATACCCCCCTGCTGATGCCTTTAATACCCGCGGCCTCTGGAGACGCAAATGCTGCTGGTGGAGGGAATGCACTGGCCTAAATTTGCATAAATACATAAACAACTTACGGTCTCATTTTCCCAGCAGTGTGAATGTGCTTCTTTCTTTCTTTTTTTTTTTTTAATTCATTTGACACAGAGAGAGATCACAAGGAGGCAGAGAGGCAGGCAGAGAGAGAGGAGAGAGGAGGAAGCAGGCTCCCTGCAGAGCAGAGAGCCCGATGTGGGCCTTGATCCCAGGACCCTGGGATCATGACCTGAGCCGAAGGCAGTGGCTTTAACCCACTGAGCCACGCGGGCGCCCTGTGCTTATTTCTTTATGCTTAACTTTAAAAATCAACTTTATGAGGTATAATTTACAAACTATAAAAGTACCCATTTTAAAGGTACAAAGTTAGATGATTGTGACAAACACACACACCCATGTGGTCACACCTCAATCAAGATCAGAAAGCTTCCACTGCCCTGAAAAGTTCATTCCTGTCCTTTTGCATTCAGTTATGGCCCCGGCCTCTCGACAACCACCGATCTTCTCCGTCACCTTGAAGTTCACATAAAGGTAATAATACAGCACTGATCCTTTGGATCTGACTTCTTATGCTCCGTGTGATATGTCTGAGACTCAGCCATGTTGCTGTGTGTAAGTCGTCTGTTCCTTTTTACTGTATTCATTGTTGCATTATCGAATGAATAACCACAGTTTACGTCCATCGCCCTGTAGACGGGCATGTGGGTTTTTCCACCTGTTACATATGATGAATAAGACTGCTATGAACAGTTGTATATGAGTTTTTTGGTTGACAGTTGCTTCCCCTTTTCTTGGCTAACTACCTATCAGTGGAACTGTTGGGTCATTTGGTGAGGACACAGTAAACTTTAATAAGAAATAACCAAATAATTCTCTAAAGTGCCTGGACCATTCTAGACTCCCACCAGCAAAGTATGGATTCTGCTAGCTCTGTGTCCTAGCCATAACTCGGCATATTCATTTTGGCATGAATTTGGGCAGAGTGGGTATACAGCCCTATTTGACTGTGGATTTTATCTGCATTTCCCTGATAACTGATGGTGTTCAGTATCTTTTCTTGTGCTTTTGTCCCACTCACCTAACTTGTTTGGTGAAGTGCTCTTATGTCCTGCCCATTTGTAAAGAACTTCAATTGGGTTGTAAGAATTCTTCATATTGGGGCGCCTGGGTGGCTCAGTTGTTAAGCATCTGCCTTCAGCTCAGGTCATGATCCCAGGGTCCTGGGATCAAGCCCCGCATCAGGCTTCCTGCTCAGTGGGAAGCCTGCTTCTCCCTTTCTCACTCACCCTGCTTGTGTTCCCTCTTTCACTGTGTCTCCTCTGTCAAAGAGATAAATGAAATCTTTAAAAAACAAATACAAAATCCAATTAAAAAAAGAATTCTTTATATTTTTTGAAAACAAATTCCCTTTCAAATGTATGGAGCAGGACTATTTTCTCCCTGTCTAGGGCTTGCCTTTTCATTTTCTTAATGGTGTCTCTCAAAAAACAGACCTGCTTGGGCGCCTGGGTGGCTCAGTGGGTTAAACCCTCTGCTTTCGGCTCAGGTCATGATCTCAGAGTCCTGGGATCGAGGCCCGCATCGGGCTCTCTGCTCAGCAGGGAGCCTGCTTCCTCCTCTCCCTGTCTCTCTGCCTGCCTCTCTGCCTACTTGTAGTCTCTCTGTGTCAAATAAATAAATAAAATCTTAAAAAAACAAAACAAAACAAAACAGACCTGCTTGTTATTATCAGGTCCAACTTCCCAATTTCCTTTTACACCCAGCACTTGTGTTTGGGGTTGAACCAAGGGCTTGAAGACTTTTTCCTAAAAGTGTTATCAGCCGGTATTTTTTGACAAAGGGCAAGGGGTGGAAAGCTCACTAGAGAAGAGGCACAAGATGGGGAAAAGGAAGATAAAATGAAAAAGAAAAAGATGAACAATGAAAAACTTACAGACAAAACAGAGCTGGCCCTTTGGATAACTACCCATATCGTGGAACTGTGAAAACAACCGCAATCCCATACACCCAAAACCTGACAGAAATGGCTGTGGACTAATGGAGAATCAGACAGTCAGCCTTTATCACTGCCTGGGAGTCTCAGAAATTTAGGGTGGATTCATTCCTGGAGGAACTGGAAGAATACAGGCTGCAGACTCGTGGCTGGGGAGAGCGATGGTGAGAGCAGAGACCGGGCTGATGCCTCGGGTGAAGAACACACTCGCTCACACAAGGTACTGACACACTCGCCCACACGAGGCACTGACACACCCACATGATGTACTGACACACTCACCCAAACTATGTACTAACACACCCACACCCACACACTCACTCACCCACAATACACTCTGTATTAGCACACCCACACGTACTGACACACTTGCACCCACGATGTACTAACACATTGTACTAGCACTCGCACACAGGATGTACCGACACACTCACACACACTATGTACTGATACTATACACGTTCACACACTACACACACTCACACAGATTTTTATACATGTGTATATGTATATGTGCTTATATATGTAATTCATTAATTTTTTTCTACTTCAAGACCATACTTGACTTGCCAAACCATTTTTAGTTTATCACATCTCTTAAAATAATCAAAGTGGAACGAAATCCGAAAATAAAAAACAAATATCCTTCAGCAAGTGGCAAGAGGTCAGACCCAGGAGCAGAGTCTAAAAGAGTAAACTATGCAGAGTTGGGCCAAGAGGTGACTAAGAGGGAAGGAGATAAGATCTGTCTACAAATACCTGGAGGCCGCAAACAACAAGGAAAGCGACAAACCGAGCCAGCCCACAACAAAGGCTGACCAGGAATTTGCTGCGTATCAAGGAAAGGAAGTGGACGAGGGCAAGGAAGCCTTCCCACTCGGGGTTCTCTGTAAGCGGGAGAGCACAGGCCGCCTCCTGCCTCCCCCTCCCAGCCCTCTTCCCATGGCGCCTGAGGCCTGCCTCGTCTCGTCCTCCCCCCGCCACCCCCCTGCACAGGGTTCACCCAGCTCTGCCCGTCCCATCCACACGAGGAGAGAATGCCGGACCCTCCCACCCGGACTCTGAGATCTAACCACATCGGCCTGGAAACCCGCAGAGAACTGCAGACCACGTCCCTCGCTGCCCCGAACGTCCCTCTATCCTTCCCAACTCTTGCCAAATCTTTTGCTCAAGGAAACCAGCCTTCCTAACCTCTTTCCATACAGCATTTAGTACCTTGTGCCCTCCTTCCAATCAGATTCAAGTTAAACTCAAGATATTTTTGTCTTCAATGTATGATGCAGGGGATTAAAAAGAATGACAGAAATATGGACCTTGCTTTCAAGAAGTACATAATCTAGCAGAAGACACATATATAAACAATTGAACCATGTTACATTATCTTTTTTACACTATAGTATTTATGCTGGTGATATCAAAACAGTATTATAAAACCATAAAAGAGAGTGAAATGAATTTTTCCAGGAAGGTTTGGAAAGTACATCCCAGAAAAGCCTGTCCTTAGAATTAGGAAAAGGGTATGTGTGAGTCTGTGTTGGGTGTAAGTATGTGCTGGGCATGTGTGTGTTGGGAGTGCATGTGTATGGTGTGTGTTAGGTGTGTGTGGATGAGTGTGTGTTGGGCATGTGTGTGTAAGTGCGTCCTGGGCATGTATATGTTGGGCGTGCATATGTGTGCAGGTGTGTATTGGGCGTATAAACATATGTGTTGTGTGTGTTGGGCGTGTGTGTGTGCTGGGTGAGTGTGCGTGTGTGAGTGTGTGTTGGGCGTGATGGAGAGACAGAGTGAATCTGTGGTCACGGTGGTGAGACCTGGCACGAGAGTCTGACTTAAACACTTGGTTTCAGGCCGATGGGCAGCCCTGAGCAGCCCCGTTGGCACTAGGGGGCAGGAAGGGAAAGGAGTGGGTGGAAAGGAGGGCAGAGAGCAAGCCCTGGGAAAGGGTTCATGTCTTGCTACATAGTTTAAACTTGATCTTGCGGGCAAAGTGAAGTCACTAGAAATTTAATGGCAGAATGCAGCATGAGACCAGAGCTGTGTCTCCCACTCTTTCTCTCTTTGAGACCTGTGTTTTCTAAAGATGCATTTGTAAGGATAACTGAAAGCAGCGCCAGAAGCAGAGGGACGGGGCCCAGGGCTGAGGTGTGCCGCGCTCCAGCACAGTGAGGACCAAACAAGACGCGGGGGCACTGGTTCGAGCCGCGGCCTGGGTGTGGACGGCCCTTCACGGGAGCCTGGCTGCAAGCCCAGAACGAAGACGGAGCTCAACCCTGTCCTGCCCAAGGACGTGGGTGCCCACAGTTCTTCCTTCTTACCTCTCAGGGGCTGTTGGCTCCATCTCTCTGGGGGCACACTTAGCAGCTATGAATGGACACTCTTTTTTTCTCACTTCCGAATATGCCCATCACACTGGGGTGACAGGCAGTGTGGTGCTTTCCTAGTTGGAGCTGGCCACCGTGGAGGTTAGGTCTCATCAGTACAGGCACCCTGGGGGGGGGCGTCTGGAGCTGTAAAAGCTGGGGGTCTTTCAGACCTTCCACGTAGTGCCTTGAAGCATTTCTTGAATTACCTTGTGTTGTTCTTACACTGTTTATCAATCCAAACAATGTTTAAAAAAAATAAACAAGCAAAGCAGGATTTATACACACTCACAGAGGTTCAATTCTTTCATTCCCTAGTAATATTGTTTTGTTCAGTGTTAGTCAATAAAAAAAAGGAAAAACCTAACTAAAACAAGTATTTCAAAATAAAGCCATAAAGTTTTGGCCTTGTCGCATTTAGTCTCAAGTGAGTCTAAAATCTGGAGATGTAACATTGGACGGGCGTGCCAGCTGGGCCCCGGCAGGTGCATGCGCGGTGCTGGGGGCGCCCGAGCTCGGGGAGCAGAGCCCGCGCTCCCACGCTGACGCCCACAACGCCGGGCAGTCATAAATGTGCCTACGCTGGCGGGCGGGAGCACGTCAAAGAGAGACCACCTCGACTGAAACCTGGACCACAGACCTGAACAGACCCCCACGCAGGGAGATACGCGGCCGGCAAGGAAGCACAGGGCAGGTGCCCGCACGTCCTCAGGGACATGCAAACAAAGGCCACGGTGAGAGAGCACCACAGCCCTACCAGCACGGCCAGAATCCGGACGCCGGCCATGCCAGATGACCACAAGGATGTGGAGTAACGGGAGCTCTTACGCATTGCTGAGGGAATGCAGAACGGTGCGGCCACGACAGAAGATAGCTTGGCAGGGTTTTGTTCTGTTTTGAAAATTTATTTATTTGAGAGAGTGAGAGAACAGGAGCAGGGGGAGGAGCAGAGGGAGAGAAGCGGACTCCTGGCTGAGCTCGGAGTCTGCCTCCCTAGGGCTGAATCTCGTGACCCTGAGATCATGACCTGAGCCGAAATCGAGAGTCAGATGCTCAATCGACGGAGCCACCCACGCACCCCAGCTGGTCAGTTTCTGATAAAATTGAACATATTCTTACCATATGATCCAGCAATCCTGACCTGAAAACTTACGCGCACACCGCTTATCTGCACACAGATGTTTACAGCAACTTTTCCGTAATTGTTGAAAGCAACAAGATGTCCTTCGGTAGATGAATGGCTAAATAAACAGCTGGTCCATCCACATGATGGTGCATTATTCAGCACTAAGAAGAGATGAGCTATCAAGCCATGAAAAGACATGGAAGACCCTTCAATGTATTATTACTAAGTGAAAGAAGCCAATCTGAAAGGCTACCTAAGGTATAATTCTGGAAAAGACACAACTATGGAGATAGTAAAAGATCAGTAGCTGCCAGGTGTTGGATGGGGGAAGAGTGAACAGGGGGAGCACAGAGGATTTGGGGGGCAGTGAAACTACTCTGCGAGATACCGTATGGTGAATATATGACATCGCATGTTTGTCCAAACCCACCATGTGTCCAACACAACGGTGAACCGTATTGTACACTGTGGACTCCGGGTGACGATGACGTGTTTGTGTCGGTTCACCAATGGGAAGAAACGTCCCGCTCTGGTGGGAGAAACGGGCTGTGGGGGAGGCTGTGCGTGTGTGGGAGCAGGGAATATATGGGACCCCTCAATTTTGCTCTTTAAAAAAAAAGCCAAAAAATCTTCATGTAGAACACGAAACAGAGAGGCACTACAGCTACTTGCAGAAATACCACCTGGCAAGCACTTGCTCCCCACAACCCCAAGCCTCCCGTCACCCTGTACCCCAGCATCTCTCTGACATGCCTTTCAGTGGACTTGCCCGAATTTCGCAGAGTGATGAGACTGCCAGACCAGGGCAACCCAAGCAAGAGAAGAACTAGGAGTCAGTGGCAGGGACCCCGATTCCCCAAGCACACTCCCCCAGCCTGGCTCTGTCCTAAGTTCCCTTAGAAGTGGCACCTGACCTGTTGGTGTGCCGGTAAGTGTTCAAACCACTGGACTCTTGATGTGGTGGCTGCAGTCTCTGCATATTTTATTTTATTTTTGTTTTTTATATATTTATTTATTTATTTGACAGAGAAAGGGACAGCGAGAGAGGGAACACAAGCAGGGGGAGTGGGAGAGGGAGAAGCAGGCTTCCCATGGAGCAGGGAGCCCGATGCGGGGCTCGATCCCAGGACCCTGAGATCATGACCTGAGCCGAAGGCAGACGTGTAAGGACTAAGCCCCCCAGATGCCCCAGTTTATGCGTATTTTAAAAGAGCACCCTAGTGTAATCTTTCAAAAAAGGGCAGGAAATTAAAACCCAAAGGTTTCCATGTCCATACCAACTCAGCTCAAGTCACTTCTGTAAGTTTTCAGTACACGTACCCCTCAGAGATAATGCAGATAATGCAGGGTCCAGGCCACCACAGTGAGTGAGTATCACGATAAAGCAAGTCAGATGAACTTTTCAGTTTCCCAGGGTGTATATTAAAGCTACGTTTATATTATAGTGTAGGCTAATAAGTGTGCAATAGCACTATGTCTAAAACAATGCATATACCTTAATTAAAAAATACTTTATTGCTACAAAATGCTAACTACATCTGAGCTTTCAGCAAGTCAAAATCACTGATCGCAGATCATTATAACAAATACAATAACCATGAGAAAGTTCGAAATATTGCAGAAGTTACCAAATGTGACATGGAAACATGAAGTGAGGAAATACTGTTGGAAGAATGGCACTGATAGACTAGTTTGATGCAGGATCGCCACAAACCTTTAATTTGTAAAAAAAAAAAAAAAGAGAGAGAGAGAGAGAGAGAGAGAGAGAGAGAGAGAGAGAGAAAGAAGCAGCACTCTCTGCAAAGTGCAATAGAATGAGCCATATCTGTATTAGGAATCAAACTGTTATGTCGCTTCTGCTGTGAAAACATTTACTTTATCAAACACTTAGCAGCAAACAGACCATAAATCCACAATGCTTTTCATCTTTATTAATGTCGAATCCATTCCCCTAATGGTTAGTGTTGAAATAGCTATAGCATTGATGTAAATGAGTGCTTCACTCTGGCTTCTCTTCTTTTAAATGTATATGCCTCTATGTGTGTGTGTGTGTGTGTATACAAACACACACACACACATATGTAAAATGTATCAGGAGTGAATTCCCCCCCTGCTTTATTTAATCTTGACAACTGGTTCATTTATTTTAAATGCACACACTCTTTAGTTGAATCGCTAAGTAACTTCCTAGTCCTATCTACCCTCACTGCTTAAAAAGAAAAGAAAGAAAACAGAAAACCAAAAAGATAAAAAGTAGATCCAGGGGAAAACTACCAGGAGACTATTTCCAACAGCAGATGACTCAACTAGCACCTGAGAATCTGTTGTACTTGTGTGTGCCGAGGTTCTGAACTTCCTGTTTCAATGAAATACCAAACAAGTTGTGTTTCCTTTACAAATAAGCCATTACATCAAGCCCTGTTCCTATAATTTCAGGGTCTTGTCTCCATTCCAACATTTTCTTTGGCAGATGTAGAGACATTCTAATTAAAGTGGAGAGGAAAACAAGCATGATTCATCACGATAAGAATGATGCACAAAAGAACATCCTCGTTTTTTCCTTCTTTCGCTAAGTCATGCTCTACTTTAAACAGTTTGGGGACTGGCGTCACTTAGTCCCAGACTAATTCCTAGGTAATGACTGAAAGCAGGCCTGAGTCACTTAAAAAAAAAAAAAAATTCCACAGGTATCAATAATTCCTGTCACAAGTTTAACATTCTCTTAAAAATATCCTTCCGGGCTGGAGAGGAAGGCATTCCTTTAGGTAATCACGTAACAACATCAAGGATCAAGGATTCTTTTCAAGATCCTGAGATTAGAAGAGGCCTTCCTATTTGGGACCGTGCAAGCCTGAGTTGAAAGGAATAGTCTCACTTCCCAGGAGCTCTCCAAATGTCCACTTTCATCAGAACTTTTGAAAGCCGTATATTCGCTCTAAGAAGTACCATCTAAACAGGTTTAATGCGTTTTCAAATACACGTTTGAGTCAGAGGTCATCTGGACCTTCTCGCTGCGTGCTCACGGCCCCCGCCCCGCCACGGAGGGGAGCGCGCGGGAGAGACAGCGCGGCTTCACCCACGCGGGCACGCACGGTCCGGGGGTTCCAGGAAGGGCCAGAGCGCCTCTCCTTTCCACGTGAAAGCACTGGGCTTTGGAAAGCCAAAGTCTGAAAGGCACCCCCAGGAAACTTGCAGGAAGAAACGGTCAAGTCTGGGAGGTGTAAGCTTCTCCGGTCTCATTTACGGTTGCTGAGCATTCTTCTCAGGTGCCAGTGAGGTTGGTTTGGTTTGTTTCCAGTGACAATGGGCAGGAGAGACCCCACCCCGCGAGCACGCTCCTTCTTCTCGAAGGGGTGCGTTGAGGCAGCAAAACCCAACAGTGCGTCCCTCCAGCGCCAGTTGTGAAGCCGCCTGCAGCCCCACCGCTTACCCCGCGCACAGATGCGCAGGCAGCAGCAGAGAACAGCCGCGGGGACAGGGTCGCGGGGGGAGGGGGGCACAGCATCCGTGACCTTTTCGAAGACCTTCCTGACAGCTGAGGAAGGGAGTCCTGCTTTCACTCACTAGGAGAAGCGACCTTTGAGGGCAGTCTTTCTTGGGGGATATACTCTCCAGCTCACCACTTTCTCCACCTGGGTGCTCTCTGATGGGGTCCCACCAGCATCCCAAGGTCAGGCGCCTGGCCTCCTTTCCTGTCCCCTGCGTATCAGACGCTGGGCACTGAGCCCTGTCTCTAGTTTCAGGGGCTTCTGCTTGGCCTCCTACATTCTGACCCTTCCGTTCCCTCCAGGAGCTCTGCCCCTGACAGGGACTCTGAGAGGCTAGGTCCTGTGCCCCTTCCCAGACTTGTAGGACGCACTCTCCTGACCCTGACCGCCAGGCTAGTGTGCGAACCCACCACCATCTTTCCGACGCACATGTCCAGTCTCCAACAGCACTCTGAATCCCCTCCTTCCTGCCCCTCTGCAAAGTCTGTGACCCGAGGACAGACTTATTTCACTGTGGGGGACTTAGGTGCACCTTCACACTTGCAGACGTGCTAAGCTAATGTTGGCTGGGGAGCCACCTGGAAATGTGACTATTGATTCAGCAGCAAGACAAGGATTTACTGCGTGTAAAACTCTGTGCAAAAGTGCCAGGGGAAGAAAGACCAAAAGGCTCAGAACTTTGCCTCCAATGAGCTCATGCTTCTTCCAAAGAGACAAAGGAAGGTGGGGTGAACATCCATCTACTGTGGTGGTTATGTGGGCTCACTAAGGGAGAGTGCAGCACATTTAAGAAAGCAGTGAGTTCAGAAATAGCAGAGTCCCATCAGAGGCTGGGGACAGCAGTACTGTCTTGAAGGCTATGTCGCCAGGAACAGTATGAGGAGGAGAGAGCAGCTCCTTCTCCTTCTCTCCCTCCCGCCTGCAGACACTGTGTCTCTCCTGGCGGCCGTGATCTGTCTGCAGCCACAGCTCCCAGGGAGGGCCTGCCAGAATCCCTGCCCCGGGAAGTTGAGCTGGGAGTGAGCCCCATGCCCCAGGGCTGTTTGTTGCTATTCATCTCTGGCATCACCAGAAGCAGCTGGCACCTTCGACACACAAACTAAGTCCATCTGCCAAGTCAGATTTGTGCCCTAAGAACCAAGCAGCTAATCCTTGATCTCAAGTTCTCATTCCAGAGCTAATTCTATGGAATCTCCTCCTAGGGGACCCTGGGGGGCTCAGTCAGTTAAGCATCTGCCTTCAGCCCAGGTCATGATCTCAGGGGTCTGGGATTGAGCCCTGAGTTGGGTTCCTTGCTCAGCAAGGAGTCTGCTTCTCCGTCTCCCTCTCCCTCTGCCTGCCACTCCCCCTGCTTGTGCTCTCTTTCTCTGTCACATAGATAAATAAAATGTTTTTAAAAAATTAAACAAAAAAGAATCATCTCCTAAGAGGAGGAGGAAAAAAAGGGTAGAAAAAAAACATTTGAAGAAGGAATTGCTGACCGCTTAGCAAAGGGGCATAAGGAAGCTCTCAGGAGCGATGGAAGTGATCTGCATTGTGATTGTGCCGGGGCTTCATGGGCGTATACATTCATCACAACCCACCCAATTGAACAGTTTAAGTGGGTGTGCTTTACTGTACATAAATGATATCTCAATAAAGTTATTTAAAAATGTAAAAAAAAAAATCATCTTCTAGACATCGAGCATCCACCTGAGGCAGAGGAAGACTATGGTAGAAAGCACTGTGTCTTGCTTCTGAGCCTTTCCGTCCATATTCTTCCCTCTTGACAGTGACGATGGTACGGATAACCTACTGGAGCCTGTCTGGGCCCCGGCACGCGGCCCGGGACCGAGGCTGACACAGCCGCCCACTTCGTTCTTCAGCAGGGGAGACGGCCACCCTCGCTGGGTGAGGGGAGTGATGGGAAGTGCCCAGAGTCACACCCGGGAGCTGACAGGACCAGTGTCCGGCCTCAGCGGGCTCAGCCTCATGCCCTCAACCATGGTCCACCATCGCCCCCCTCCTACCCTCCAGCCTAGAGAATTCTTTCAGGTTCTCTGCAGATTTAATTTACCTGTGGAACCATGCTAAATGCCAACTCTTACCAGATCATCCGTACAGAGCCTTTCACGTCCTTCTATCCCCCCAGATATGTGTACCTGACCTAGGAAAATTATCTATATTTAGGTGGCCCATGTGATGTCTTGACACACACATGCTGAGATGGTCACCCAGTCAAGCTAATTAACATATCCACCACCTCACACAGATACTTTCTCTTTTTGGGTAGTAGTGAGAACACTGAGGAACTACCATTTATTCTATATCTTTTGTCCTCCTGCATGTTCACAGTTGGACCTTGGCTGTGACACTGTTGACAATGATGATTATTCTCCCCTGCGCTGTATCACCTTTCTAAAAGCCATAATTCCAGCACCTGAGGGGGTGTGCTGGCGCTGGCCTGGCTGGGTTGTTTCAGGTCGAACTTGTCGGCATCTACTCTGTTCCAAGCTCTGCAGTGCCCACTGGGAACACAGTGTCAAATGCCACAACCCTGTCTCCTGGGAATCCCCCCGGGGCCCCATCTGCAGCCACACAGTCCACATGGCTGCAGACTTGTGGCTTCCTTCCTGGCCCGTCCTAAGGCACCGGGTCAGCTGTGCTCCATCGCCTAAGCCTTTCTTGGCTGCCGCGTGCAGACACATCAGCACCTAAATTACAAGCAACGGGGCCAAAAGTCCTGAACGACGGGGTAACTGTCCTCAGCGGATCAATACCCTCGAATTCTTCAGTGCTTCCAGCCCGTGCTGATGGAAACAGGAGGCCCACCGCCCCGTAAAGGCATTGCAGAGCTGGCTGGGCTACCTCACATCCTTTCCTCTCCCTTCCGAGGAGGGAAACTCAAACCCAGAGCAACGAAGAACTTGGTAAAAGTCACAGTTCCCATTAGAGGCAAGGGTAAGACGTGAGCCTCATACAATTATGAAAATAACTTTCAGGATCCTTTTCATTTAGACAAAATGTGCCACTTGTGGTTTGTTCTCTTCAGTGTGAGAAACACACAGAGAAGCAGCACTTTGTGAACGAGTGCCAAATACCTGTGAACAACTTTGTGGAAAAAAAAATTTTGCCCCATGACCATTCTTATCACTTAAATTCTTCATCCGACTTTCTTAGGCTCCTTTTGGGAGAGTAATATCTTCCCTTTTTGTGAAATGAAAATAACCAAGCCAACCACCTTCATGGGGCTTTGTCGCTGTAAAGTGATTTTTTTTTTTTAAGATTTTATTTATCGTATTTGACAGAGAGACACAGCGAGAGAGGGAACACAAGCAGGGAGAGTGGGAGAGGGAGAAGCTGGCTTCCCGAGGACCTGGAAGCCTGATGTGGGGCTCGATCCCATGACTCTGGGATCATGACCTGAGCCGAAGGCAGATGCTTGACAACTGAGCCACCCAGACATCCCTAAAGTGATTTTATCGATGCGGTTTTATCTGCCTCCTGATGACGGCATGACTGCTGACTGTCCTCTTCTCTCGCCCCCAACAGCCTCCTACCTAACCCTGCGCCACGGCCGTCCTCCCCAGACCTGAGCCCCACGGTGTCCCCCTGAACTCACGCCCGCTGGGCTGTCCCGCGTCGGCCTCGGGCCTCACTGGCTGCTCTGCGTCCCTCCCGGGGAGGGTCGGGCCTCCCTCTTGGTCCGCAGACGCAGGCAGCCCCTGTCCGGCACTTGCTGCGTGGTCGGGAGTGCTCTCTGCCTGCTGTGCCCCCTCCTGAGCCCTCCGCGCCCCCGGCCCCAGCGAGAGGGTGCCGCGCTGTGCGCCCCGGGTCTCCTGCAAGCTTCCCCACACGGCTTCCGTCCCCAGCACTCACGCTGCCTGCCTCTTGTGTTCCTGCGTCCTTGTCTGTCTCCTCTGCCGGAAGGGAATCTCCATGAGGGCGGAGCTGTGGCCTGAATGCTCCTATCCCCCAAAATTCACATGTGGAACCCCAGCCCCCAAGACGCTGGTGTCAGGGGATGGGGCCTCGGAGGGTGCTGAGTGGGGCTCGCGCCCTCACGCAGGAGACCCCATAGAGCCCCCGCAGCCCTCCGCCCTGTGAGGGTCCCCCACGAACCAGGAAGCAGCCCCTTCGAGACACCCAGTCTGCTGGGCTCTGACCTTGGACTTCCGCAGAACCGGGAAAAATAAACGTTTGGGGTTTGTAAGCCACTCAGTCTGTGGTGTTTTGTTACAGCAGCCGAACGGACTGACACAGACAGGGATCCTTGACTCTTCTGTTCCCTGACAAGTGCCAAGCCTTCAGAGCTATGCCTCGCACCGAGTGGGTGTGCAACAAAGGCTCCTGAATCAATGAATCACCTGTATTTTATTCATGAGGGACTACGGATCCGAAAAGCAGACCAGTTTGTCTAAAGTCACTAAATCAGCAACAGGCCTGTCCTCAACTCACCTGTTCTTGACAATTCTATAGTCCTGAGACTCATGAAGGTGCTTCGGTGATATGTAAGTTAAAAATAGTTTAGAAAAACTTTGCTCTGAAAAAAAGTCTTAAGACCAGGGACACCTGGGTGGCTCAGTTGGTGAAGTGTCTGCCTTGGACTCAGGTCAAAATCTTGGGGTCCTGGGATCTAGTCCTGTGTGGGGCTCCGTCTCAGCAGAAAACCTGCTTCTCCCTCTGCCTGCTGTTCCCCCTGCTTGTGCGCGCGCTCTCTCTCTCTCTCTCTCTCTGACAAATAAATAAATGTAATCTTTAGGGGAGGAAAAAAAGGCTGAGACCATTCCGGAGCCACTGAAGAGAGGGAGCTAAGATAGTCTCGGCCCCTCTCCAGGCTCAGTCAGAGGACATGGAGCTGCTCAGAGTCCTTTCTTTCTTCCCCAGAAAAATGCCCCGTCGTGTGCTCCCATCAACCTTCTCCAGGAAGCTGGCCTGACAGCAGAGGGCCCCTCCCTTGTGCACGGACGAGTCCTACACTCACTCACTGTTTCAAATCTGGACTTGACCAGTGGCTCCTGTTTCTTGGTAATGCCTTAGGAGTTTCTACGAAGGGACCACGAGTGCGTTTTTTGGAAAGATGTGCATGATCCATGCGAGTGGTACCCTATCCTGGGCTGGACCATAAGGAAAATATGGTAAAACTCCACATCATGATGATCTGTGCTGGTCAAACACCCACATGCCATCACCCAGCTCACAGCCCTCTGCTGATTGGCTTCGTTGGATTTTCTTGCAACAAAGAACCCTTCACCATAAACACTCTCTGGGATCCCACGCGAAGAATGCACCGGACAACGTGAGCCCTGAGCACGCAGTGGGGAGGCAGGCCGAGCACGGTCCTCACCGCCTCCCGCTGGGGCGCGAAGCGGCCCGGCCCGCACAGCTAACTGCCCGTCGCAGCACTAACTATGACATGACAGAACGTGCGCTCACGTCAAGGAGGACGTGGGGGAGAGGGACAGGGAAGCTGTGTGTGGCACGGCGAGCCTCCCGTTTGCGTGCAGACTGCGTGGGGCACGAGCTAGCTAGGGAATGCCACGATCACCTGAGAAGAAAGCAATGAACAGACTCTGCTCTTTTCAAATGACTACAAAGTTGGCAAGAGAAAAGCCTCCACTAGGGAAAGGCGATCTTTGTCAGAGAGGTTGTGCCACAATTTCACAGCATTACTCAGGCTCCTAAAAACATCCTCACAGCATCCCCCATACCTGGATTTATGAAGGTGCCCGCAACAGCTTCTCCATCTGAGCTAGGACCAAAATCCCTCAGTAAAACCTAGAATCGGAACCTCAGCAATTTGAGAAGACTAGAATAAAACTGTTTATTTGGAAGAAAAGAGAAGAGATAAAGACAAGTGCCTAGATCTCTTTTAAAATAAACAAGTACAGCCTAAACATTAGAATGACTTTGATTTAAAAAGAGACAAGAGGGCGCCTGGGTGGCTCAGTGGATTAAAGCCGCTGCCTTCGGCTCAGGTCATGATCCCAGGGTCCTGGGATCCAGGCCCACATCGGGCTCTCTGCTCAGCAGGGAGCCTGCTTCCTCCTCTCTCCTCTCTCTGCCTGCCTCTCTGCCTACTTGTGATCTCTCTGTGTCAAATGAATAAATAAAATCTTTAAAAAAAAATAAAAAAAAAATAAAAAGAGACAAGAGAGAAACGGACTCTCGCAGGTTTGCAGGAAAACCATTACATGTTTGAATTAAGAGCAAATGGGATTTATAACACCCCTCACACTGGCGGTACGTGGTCTGCTGCGAGCGGGAAGCAGGAGCACCAGGGAGGGGGTTTCTGGGCAGAGGTGTCCTCACGGGGCGGGCGGAGGTGGGACGGCGTGGTGTCAGGGTTCAGAGCCCTGAGGGAGTTACTGTCCCAGCCTATAAGGCCACCAACAGAAGTCTGAGCGGGACTGAAGCGAGCCCCTTCCCTTCTCCCGGCAGCAGAGATGTCCCCAGAGGCACCGTGAGGCTCATGGTGCTCAAAGACGCTGTTACGGTGCTACTGCTTCTGAAATGACTTGAAATACCTGCAACTTTGACCTTCAACCCTTTAGGTGCTCATCATCCTCAGGAGCCCCCGAATGCCTTCCAACATCCCCATTCATCCTCACACCATCCCCGAATGCCTTCCAACATCCATTCATCCTCACACCAACCCCGAATGCCTTCCAACATCCCCATTCATCCTCACACCATCCCCGAATGCCTTCCAACATCCCCATTCATCCTCACACCAACCCTGTGCGGCGGGATTTTCTTTCCCACTTAACAGAGAAACCGAGGCTCAGAGGGACCTCATCCACCTTCTCGGAGGCACTAATGTCTGCATTCCCACCTGGTGACATGTGACTCCAAGCCAGTGCCCCTCATTGCTGTGCATGAAAGCTTCCTGTCTAAAACACATCGAAATTGTGTGATGATGGGCGGATTCAAGATTGCTGGTACCTTCACGTGGGGGGAAGGAATACAGAATCAGGTAGGGAAGGACATAAAGGGAGTTTTCACTCTGCAGTATTTTGTGAAATTTGCAATGTTTTACTTAAGGAAAGCTCACAAAAGATGGCAGGAGTGGTCATAAAACATTAAGATTTCATAAAGCTGAATGGCGGACTTGTACTGTGCAGTACTTCCTCTTCCCCATAGGCTCAAGACGCTTGATTAAACATATGTATAAAGGAAAAACATTATAAATTTAAAAAAAATATTTCCTGATATTCCAGCAAAGGATCACACAATTTTCTTTTCTCCATGTGTTTCCCAGAATTTTTCCCCACTTCTGTCCCACAGATTCCCCGGGCGTTTTATCATGAAAAATTTTAAACACACAGCAAAGTTAAAAGAATTTTTACCATGAACACAAGGTACCTGCTGCTGGGAAGATACATACATAGAATCACGTCCCCCTGGCTCTTTTGCATGTCAATAAACATACAGTTGACCATGGACCAAAATTAGGAGCCCAATGGGTTTCAGACTGTGTTATCCCTAGTAGAATTTGAACGCTCTTCTACTCAAATACCATGCAGAGGCTAAGAGGCTCTTGAGGCCAGTTCTATAAAATTCGACCTTCAAACTTCACAGGAACGCTGAAGCAGGAGGCATCAAAATTGCCTGTTTCTCTAAGGGCCAGGTGACCTAGAATGTAGTGTATATCTATAGTCTGTTCCCCAACTGACAAAGCAAGCTGGAAAGAAAATAACGAAGATGTTTCTAAAGGGCTCTTAAAATATTGCTGAATTTATGAACATTCAGGGTTTTTAAAACCTGGAGAACAGAAGAGAAAAATACCTGTTGGCCTAACCATGCATCCCACACAAGGGGCGATCTCAATGGGGAAAGTCTATTATTTATGTAGAAACTGGCTTCGTGGGCTAGCAGAGGAGATCACCGTTACCAGGGTTGATCATTCAACATCTGATCATCTATACACACAATATGAGATCAAGACCCTAGTAAACAATGTCCCTAGGGGTCAGTTATGACATAACCCAGAGAAGAGTAAGCACACTTACTACAAAGAGTAGGCACATAGCAATCACTGCACTGAGCCAGGCAGCCCCGGGGGTAGGCAGGCCCAAGACGGCGGCCAGGCTTCACTGGCCGGTGAGGGGGTCTCAGGGACCTCACACAGCCTCAGGGTCCTTGGCTGCACAGCACCCATCATTCGAACACCTGCCTCACAGGATTACTGGAGGAACGACTTGGTTAACATAGGGGAACAAACTCTGGGAACTCTGAACCACCCTTTAAAGTCCGCATTTTTTAAAGTGTATAGTTTTAAAACACTTTTTGTTTTGAAAAGCTATCTAGTCATGCAAAGAACAAACAGAGAGACCTTCTCAGAAGATAAGTGAGGAAGAGGCCTTTCCTTTCGTTCACTTGGAGAGAGGACGAGCCACTGGCAGGAGTGTCCCAGGCTTTGGGCACCAAAGCCTTCCCCTCCATTCCTGAGCTCCTCTCTCATGTACCTAGGACAAGTCATTGCTTCTGACAATGTCTCCACACAGCTTGGAACCCAACGTGCCCCACAAGAAAGACTGTCTCAGAGCCACATTCCAGATTAAGCCCCTTGTCAGTGGGAACCCACAAACCATCTCCAGCGGCTGCGAGCTGGAAGAGCAGCCAACCCCTCCCACTTCCCACCCAGGATGTCTTGCTTTCTGCATCCGCGGCTTCATCTTTGGTTACGTTGGCTAATGACCCGAATCAGAAAACATAAACCAAATGTGTTTCGCTCTCTTCGCGCATGAAATGAGTACGGGCTGATAAATATTTAAGCAAAGGCTGCTATCCCCTCCCTTCTTCCCTCCCATCATCCCAGCTTTATTTTTCGTTATTTCTACATATAATTCTGACACAGTGGGAACCTTAATTTTCTCCGCTGAAGTTACAATGCACTCCCATGCTACTGAAAAGTCTGTAAAAATTATTTTTCGACTCTACATCATTTATTCATACTTCTCGCACTGCGGCTCTGTTCCTCACTGCCCCCCACATCCACTTTTCCTTGAAGAACTTTCTCACGCAAAAATGTTTAACAAGGAAGGTAGCATTTGAAACGCAACAAAATGAGATAACGTGTGGGGACAGGGTGTCTTTTTAGGCATGTCTTTTAGATATGTTAAAGGAAAAAGAGCTATTTGTGAATGGAGACTTCTATTTATTATTTTTACATCAATAAGCATAGGTGTGGATTATTCACTACATACTGCTGCCTCTTTGCATCTGGACTTTATGACAGATAAGATATAAAGGCATTTAAATGGCTACACGATGGTTTAAAAGTTCGTCAATCCTTGATTGTGTGCCCAGTAGTGCACACAACTAATGCAGTTGCCACAAACAGCAGAGCCACAGTGGAGGAGGACTCAGTACTTCGGGCGGACGGGGTCCGGGGTTTTATTTGTTCCTCTTGCCCAGCTTAGTAAAGCACGACTTCCAGGCGGAAGATCAAAGTGCCTGGCACATAGTAGGTACTCAGGGAAGTCTCGTTTCCTTTTCCTCCCCCACCAGCTTGTCTTCCTGAAAACAAAAGCTTTGTTGTTCAGGATTTCACCGTTTCCAGATGCCTGCTCTTCAAATGACATCCACAGCAATACACACTGATGTCACAAAGCCTGGAATTTCTGGTGGGAAATCAGCAGTAGATGAACTCACTGGATACTAAGATCCTGTTTTCATGTCAATATCCTTAGTAATAAAATATGAGGAAAGAGAGGAAGTATAACATATAAATAAATATTCCTTAGTCATTATCACAGTCTCAATTTATGCTGAAAAATATTCCCATAAACTGAGGTATCAGGTGTTCTTCAAGAAGGGGGGGAAAGCATGCTTCATAAGTGAAAAAATAGATCATTAAAGCCTGAGCTCTGTAAAACAATTTTATGTCTGTGTCACTGCGTTTCTCTAATATCGGTTGCTGTTGAACCAACCTGCCTTCCCTGAGACAACAGGATGACCATGTCCTGGGAAAATTCTGGTTGGTGAATATATCTTCTAGGTATTTTGATGATCTTATGCTTTAATTTTCATACACCCATTATTGAATAAAAACTACTTGTAAGAGTCTATTTTCACTGATTACCATTTTATCCTTTTAATGTGATTTCTGCCTGTTTACCCTTTGGATCATTTCTGTCCTCATGCTGTAAAGGGAACAACTCAGTAATAAACTGTGTGAAGTCTCCCATTCAAGTCTTTCTCATTAGAACGTCCATCCTTCATGGCACTAGCAGAAGGGGTGGAACCCAGCCCTGGACAGAAGGCGGCCAGAGGGAGGTGGGCAGGAGGAGGAAAGGTGAGCGGAAGGTCTGACGAAGACTCAGAGGCGTCCTGCATTGGCCAGGAGTGCAGGAACACTGCACACTGATGCGCACTCACTGATGGTTGTGTTCAACGTCCCTCCGGCGGACGGCGAGAGCGGCGGGGCTCAGAGTGGTTCTGTCCTCCCGAGCAATTCAGTGCCGGCCCAAGCACGCACATCCCATCGGCAAACTGACCAGACGTACTTTCCTTCAGAAAGTAGTCTGCCCATGCCTTGTGAGCGTAGCACGCCCCTCAGGGACAGGGTCCCGGCCTACCCATAAAGAGCCTGTCAAACTATTGCTTCCAGCCACAGTCTGTATTCCAAGGCGTGTTCTCACGAATGCGATTTTCTTTTCAGAGCTTTCCTTTTTTAAACCTTTTTATTTTTCTTCCTTCCTTCCTCCCTTCCTTCCTTCCTTTCTTCTTCTTCTTCTTTTTTTTTTTTTTTTTAGTATAGTAGTGAATTTTTAGCTCTTGCTCCAGTAAAGGTCAGCATCTTCTACTGACAGCTTCATGGCTGGCCCAAACCTTCTCCTGGCTCCAAACCATCAAGTTGCCCCGACTGCTCCAGCTCCAGCTGCCTCCTCGGGACGGTGAATGGGGTGCGTGGCGTCCCTGACTGTAGGTTGGTTCTACAGGTCAGATACCTGGCCCACAGCTGCTTTCAGCACCCCCCTCACTACCACAAATGACTCCTCAGCCTCATGCCCCTATAGACCCTTCCATCAAAGTGAGACAATTCTTCTTGCCCCTCTGTTTCCCCCAGATGGCCAGACTTCAGAAAGCTCAAAACAAATGCCTCAGAGATGCCTGGGACTGAGGACAGCCTGCCCTCCATGGAACTCTGTCCCTGGAAGGGCTTTTTCAAGTGGGCTCTCCTCCAGCACACCAGTCACTGGCCCGGAGAGCTCAGACTCACAGAGCACGGATTCTATCACCAGCACAGGTGACAGAGAAGTGTCCCCTGTCATACGCGTCTGGGGATTGCTCATTCATGGCCTTGTGACGGAGTGTAAGCCTGAGCTCTCTGCACAGGGTCTCCACAAGCATCTGCTTGTTTACCAAGGCCCCCTTGCAAGGAAGTATGCATTCTTATCAGGAAGTTCTGGTTGCAACCTTATCATTGTGAACTTTCAAGATCATACTAAACCAAACAGGCCCCAAGATTGCCGTTCTCCTGAAAAATTACCAAGTGATGTGTAACTATATACAAATACATGCCAAAAATCATCATCAGATCCAGAATCAACAACTAGAAACAATCCAAACATCTACCAATCGCCAAATGAGAAACAAATAACGTTCCATATCTTGAGTGCAGTGATCATAGAATTGTACCAGTTGCCAAAAGTCATCCAACTATGCACTGAAAGTGGTGAATTTCATTGTATAGAAATCATACCTCAGTGAGGCTGCGAGAAAAAAAAAAATCATGAACTGAAACAAACAACAAACAAAATCTAAACCAGAAGAAGATCGTGTGATAGCAAAGTCGAGCTGGAATTCAACGTGACTGAGTTAGAAGTCAGTTCAGAGTACTCTGTATTTGCCAAACTTCGGTGAGTCATTTTTCCTTTCAACTTATTTTTACAAAAGAAAGAGGCATTGTAGAGAGTTCTGGTCTATATAATTCGGACCACCACCAGAGATGGGCAAGCCTGCTCCTACCAAATCAATACACATCACGGACAACAAAAATCAGTGGCCACTGCCAACACCGAGGACCTGAAACAGATGTCTCCAGCCCAGAATGAAAAGTGCTGGGTGTCCAAGAAAGGAAAATTGGTGGTCCCAGGGCCCCCCACCCAGAAAGGCCGCTCCCCTGGCCCTCCTGTTGTCAGGGGGAATACTTCTGTCAGGCACGAATCATCACAAGGGATTTCAAGTCAGGATGCGTCTGATACAGGTTTGTGTGAGCAAGGTGTGCTACTTTGGCCAAAGCCACTTGTGACATCCAGAAGGCATGTTTCCAAATTTCTTATCCCTTCTACCCACCCCGAACAGTCCTGCCAGATTCATCTCACTAATACCTGTACACTGGTTTGCAAAAGCCCCATTGCCCACGGCCATGGACAGCTCTGCGGCTGAGTTCCATCTTCCTTTGCCAAATGCATCCCTGTCCTTTGATCTGTAATGGAGTGCGCATGGTTTCCTATACTACCCTGGACTTTTCTTGCTTGCTTTTATTTTGTTCCCTTGGCCAGAAGTCCCTCCTATATGTATTTCTGATGCCGGTGAGCGGCCTGCCGTCAGCTGCTCGGTGACGGCTGAATGAGTGGTGGCTGGTTCTGCACGACGGGAAGTGATGTCCGAGGACTGAACCCCGGGAGTCTCGGCACACGGACGTCATTTACAACGAAGAGCATGCGGGCGGGGAGAGGTCGAGCGGGCAAACCCCAGAGGTAAGCGGCAGCCCCAGGATGGCACCTTAAAGGCAGGCAGACAGCAGGGACCACACGGGGGCTAGACAGACTCTTCTCAGAGAGGCTGCAGAAATCCGGTAGGTCCCAGCTGTATTTGTGCCCAACCATTTGTTTTAAAGAAAGGATGCCTTTGTTTGTTTTGAGGAAGACTTTTAGAGTTAATGCTACCAGTGAACTTGTGTTAACATAAAGATGTGCAACAGAAACCTCATGCCTTTACCGCACGGTTGGCCAGCTTTTATGTTATAGAAACTGAAGGTACTGTTTTTTGGGTTTTGGGGGGCTTTTTTTCCCCAAAAA
Source organism: Ailurus styani (assembly GCA_002007465.1). NCBI lineage: Eukaryota > Metazoa > Chordata > Mammalia > Carnivora > Ailuridae > Ailurus > Ailurus styani. Next base: position 2,707,872 of record LNAC01000093.1, on the reverse strand, counting down.
TCTGCTCTGCAGTCCCATGACATAATTAGTCATGAAGAATAAACTGCAGACCAAGGTGTTCGGCTCCTGGGCTTTATGTTATTAAAGAGGAGGAAACAGCAGCTCAACGTAATCTCCCTGTGGGCAGTGCAGAAGGGGGGACATGTAAGTGTGCGCGAGAAACCAGACGAGAGGCATGAGCTGGAAGTGGTGCCCGCTGTCACAAATAAATTTCAATAAAAGAGAAAAAAATCCCCACATTCTCTTATTTTGTGACATTTGAAAAGGCAAACCTGGGGGGGGCGGGCAGGAAATGCTTCCAGAGCATCCTATTCATGTGACTTACTCACGTGAGAAACGGAGGTGGGAGACAGGGGTGGTCGGAGGCTCTGGCGCAAGGATGAGCCAGCGTCCCGGGCAGAGGCTGTGGGACAGCTGTGGCTGGGCCGGGTCACGCCTCCAGCTGCGAGGACCACAGTCAGATTCCACTTCCCGGTCGCGTTCACCCCAACGGTCTCATTTAAACAGGAAGCTCGCAGGACAACTGGAGGACACACTGCTGTGGGGGACACAGCCCCTGCCTCGCATGGTGCTCCGGCCACAGCGCACCCTGGGTCTGCGCTCCTGAGACCCCCACCACCTTCCCCCTTGGAGTCCCAGTCAGGGACAGAGCTTTGTTTGCCATAGGAAAATTCAGAACCCAGAGGGTTTACTCATCTGCAAATACCAGAGAAACCGAGTTTCACCTCCAAGATTCGAAACTGACCTGCTGGAGGACAGTTTACATTCACGAACTGCTGCTGCTCTGCTTCCCGGAAAGCTGGCGGAGGGGGGGGGCGGGCAGTGGGGTGCAGGAGGGGTTTTATCTATCGATTCCTATGGCCTCATGAATCAGGTCTGCCAGTTAGACTCAAAAAGTTCCTTATATTTTCTTTGGACTTTTGGAGTCTTAGGAATTTCTGAAATTGTCTCCATTGTGCTATCTGTTCATCAAATGTGGGGTGACTGTAACCAGGGACACGGCTGACCCAACCTGTTCAGCAGAACTGTGTTTACAGCAAGGGCTCCCCAGAATGGCTGTATCTTGTCAGGATATCACTGTGTTTCGAGAATGCCAGCAGGACAGGGAATTTTTATTTTAAAGTCACTTTAAAAAGTCACTACAAGTTACTTTGTGTATTGTCAAATTTTGGAAAAGATTAAGGGACACTGTGGCCAACACGGAGAGATGTTTTGTAAGATAAGTCCAGGTTCCAATGGTCTGGAAGAGCACGGCCTGGGACGGGCTGTGTTCTGGTAGTAAGATATTATAGACAGGGAATGTGTCAGGGCGCGTATGCAAAAGGATGGAGATAGAGATGATAATAAAAAAGGATCAGTCTGGAAAGACTTTTTAACAATAATCTCCATCAACTATGTCTCCTTCTAAATCCACTGAAAATATTTTTGTGGGTGATTCTGTTTGCACTAACTTCTAATGTTTTATGGTTTACTAAACCCTAGATTGTGGTAGGAATACAAACAGTAGGAAGAGGAAGGATTCACATCTCAGATGAACTTGAAAGTCCTTCCTCCCCAACATTCCAGTTCTGTAGAATTAGTTTTACAGTGTGTACTGATTCTCAATTCAATCTGCAATTTTTTATTACAAATTTGATGTACAAATATGAAGGTTTCAATTACACACAAACCTGGGAAGTGGCCAGAGGTCTGAGAAGCGACCTTGGCAGGAATGTCAAAAGGATTCAAGGAAATCAGACCCAGTGCTAGTCTTTCCAAATGACCAGTGCATCCATTACACTGGTGGGAATTTCAAGGTCTAATCAAGTTTATACAATAAACCTTGAGAGAGAGCAAGCAAAATCAAGTCCACCCCCCTGGAAGTAGTAAAAACTCAAAATTTAGGGCCACAGAAGGTACATGCAAAGTGCCAAAGATAATGATGCTAAAAACCAACCGACCCTAGTAACAGCCTAGAAGAAAGGGCCCCCAAGAAAATTGACTGTGTGTGAGACCACCTCATTGGGGTCAGTTAGCCCATGGCCTTTTCTACAGAATAACCCACTAAGATAACTCTAGGGCTATTTATAAAATGCAAAAATGACCACTGCTGCCCGAAAGCTTGGTTTCTTGCTCATTCCCAGCTTTTTGCAAGCTAGCTTCCTGTTCCTCCCTTACATGACTTACAGGTTTCTTCCTGAGAACTCTCCACCTACCTCACTCCCGCCCTTCATCCACATCACATCTGAGAGATGGGATCCCACTACATACGTCAGCTTCTACTTGCAACACTTTCTATTCCTTTAGCTGGCTTCGTTTTGTAAGGACTTTTCACTCTTGACAATATGTAGAATTCATATTTACTCACATTTAAATTTATATGTTATTTATTAAATTCATATATAGAAGGTGCGCGTGTCTATCTTCTCCACTAATCCGACATGCATGTCTCATGACGGTAGGGGTTTTTTATGTCCTACTCACTGCTACAGAGCCAGTCAGTGTCTTGCAGGTACATGGAATGTGTTTAATAAATATTTATGTGTGTTCATGTATACTCATGACATCTAAGGACTCTCACAGGACATGCAGTCAGTTCCTGGTCTCAATTCTTTCTCATTGTATCATGCTTACAAAAACTGCTGGGCACCTAATAGTTAGCAAGGCACTGTGCTAGGCAAGATGAAAAGTGACATTTCCCTGAAGGGGTTTTCATTTACTACAGAACACAATGACCATGGGTGCATGGGTGCATGATTTCAATCTGATGAATACCGAATGCCTGCAGGGTAAAGTGCAGACCTTCAGAGCAGAAAGAGACTTCTCCTCAAGGATCATGGCCCTCAGAGAAAACTTCACGGAAAAGCATTTTATGGGGAAAAAAAGTAGAATCTTAAGGGCTGGGGAAGGCTTTGGAAACAGCCTCATGTGGGCCAAAGACTCTAAGAAAGACCAGGAGGAACAAATGCCACAGAGATGGGAAGTGCCACGCTTTCTGAGAAACAGTGTTTGTGATGGGGACAAAGCAGAGAGAACACGGCTGGAGAGAGCCACCCTCTGGAAGGGCCCCAGTGAAGAGGACTGCGGACCATGTGTCCTCGGATGGGGGGTGGCGGGCTGTGAGCAGCACAGGACACGGGGACAGAGGCCAGGTATCAGTGCGCTAGTCCCTGTGTTGAGTGGTAAGTTCAGAGTATTTATTAAATAAATATTAGTATTAAAAGACAAACAGACAAAAACAATCCAGTGATAAAAGAAGCCCATGCGTGGAGCACTAAAGAGGATGTGTCCTGAATCAAGGGTTGTGAGTAACCCGATTGTGAGCATCTGAGGTTACACAAGGAAATATGCGGACGGACTGGTATTTTCTTTGGAGTCGGTCTGGGGTTTGGGTTCTAGCTCTGCAAGGTCAGTTCACCTCACTGATTGCAGTTTCTTCAACTGTGAAACCGGGTCTCCTACCTTGAAGAGTCATTATGCGGCTGGAAAGAGTGAATGGAAGTGAAGTGGTTGACTGATCCACCACCCAACAGTGAGCATCTATGGAGTCCGTGAAGACATGCAAAGCATTTCCAAGTGCTTCCTGTACACAGTAATGCACGGCCACCGTGCTGAAGGATGGCTTCTGAACCCATGCCCCCCGGCTCCCACTCAGCTGCCAGTTACACCGCATCTTCCCACCCCCCAATCACTGAGCCCAGGCTGGAGGCCACCCAACATGGGTAGGAATCCCATCCCAGCCAAGGTGGACCAGTTTAGAAAAGTTCCAACACAATTTAAGTTTATCCAAAACTATCGAAAATCAGATAGTAAACACTAAACCACTGTAACTTGGGATGTTCTTTTTTCTTCGCACGACTAACTTTCTTGTAAGAATGTCTAGTAAGAACAATCAGAAGGTACCATTCTGTTTCCACAGGAGATCCTGATGTTTATGTTACATGCTAATGATCAAAAAGAAAACCAAGGGAAGGACAGGGAATGATGGCTTTCATCCCTAACTTCCACTTTCCTTGGTGATATTCACATGTAAAGTTCCATTGCCTTTCTTGGTTCCAGAGTTACAAATAGTACAAGGGCATCAAATTTCAGAATAACAAGTAGAAAATTTGCAGCAAATCCAAATCTATCCCCCATTAAAAAGGACATATTTGGCTGAATCTTGAACAATGAGAGCATTAGGAGCACCAACCCCTGTGCATTCAAAAATCCACACATAACTTTTGATTCTCCAAAAAATTAATAGCCTATTGTTGACTGGAAGCCTTGCTGGTAACATAAACAGGTGATTAACATATATGCTTTATGTCATATATTATACACTGTGTTCTTAGAATAAAGTAAGCTAGAGAAAAGAAAATGTTATTAAGAAAATCATAAGGAAGAGAAAAATGCATTTACAGTACAGTATGTGTCGAAAAAAAATCCACACGTAAGTGGAGCTGCGGAGTTCAAACATTGTCCTTCAAAGGTCAGTTGCACTTAATGGTTCTGGGTCACTAACGCTCAACATACAAAAGTATGACAAGTGTGCAGCATATATCTGTAGGAATAAGAACCAGAAGGTGTGTTTACACAACATGCTAAGTATAAGTAGTTCAGTGGCCCCTAGGAAGTTACCTGGCTGTCTCACAACCTTGCTGCCTCGTCTGTGAATGAACACCCGTTATGAGTCTCTCTCGAACTCTGAGGTCCTTTTAGTTTAATGTGATAAAGGGCCACGGGCTGCATCAAGAGAGTGCTAACACTTGACTTAATAGCTGTTAACGTTTGAGGGATAGTCAAGTTACGAAGAGAAGTATTGGTGAATATCACATGATTTCAGGAGGCTAGGGGAGACCTTGTCTGTGGCTGGCCGGCATCCGAGCACCCATCGTTTGCTGAAACAGTCCCCACCTTATGGGTCCAGCTGGGGTGCAGAGCTGCTTTCCCACCATGGAGTCTGAAAATGCCAAATTGTCACTCTCCCGGCTCACGTGGCTGCTAGGGCACAGGTAACCTGGGGGCTAAAATCTGACTGAAAGGAGGAGGAATGGGACAGCGCTCTTTGGCGGGGTTGGCCAAGTTTGGTGGCGCTGGCTGCAAATCTGGTTCCTGCTGGTTTGGGGTTGGGGGAAGTAACACCTCACCAGGTCAGTTCTGTGCGGGAATTATGAATGTGGCTTTGGCTACGTTGTATCATTATTATTGCCATTTTTTTAACTACCCAATATCCTTTTAATCAATTCCATTTCTACATAAATCAGAAAGCATCAGTTCCCCTCACTCAGATACCTAAGGACCCTGGCTCTGACTGCTGGTGACACCTGCTTCGGGGACATAAAGAGTTGCTGGACACCCCTTGCTTATTTGTCTTATTTTTCTAAAACCATCTCATTCTCTTATTTTCTCAGGATAATTCGCAAACCACTTGGCATATACAACCAAGCATTAGATGACAGGGTCAATTTCAAGCCTGCAATAACAACAAAAGTATGAACGAAATGTCTCAAAACTCTACCTGCTAATCATATGCACAGCACTTTCCATGAAGAAGCCCAAGAACATCATTTCACTCACTGACAGACAGGGCTTAATCAGAGGGGGCACTGTGAGAACTGATGGTGTTCATCACCTACAGTTAGATCTAGTGCGGGATGTCAGTTATTTCTCTAGAAGGGGGATCTACAATCTCATTCAATGAAAATAAAATAAATAAAATCCCATTCAATGAAGCAATCTTTCTTTGATCATTAGTCATACAGAGAATGGGACCGAGGAAGGGCAGTAATCTATGTACCAGATTCTGTGCTTGATACTTTGCTAATGTCACTGAATTCTCCAGATAACCCTGTCAAAACTGTTCTCAGGCAACGGAGGGAGTACAGGCTGCAGGTAGTTAAGGCTGATAACCCTTGGAGGTAGCCCTGTCTGGGGCAGTTCCCAGTGGTCTGAGACACCGTTGGGCCAAGTGGAGCCTTGGAAATCCATCTTGCCTTGAAACATCCAGACCTGATGACCCACGTCCGAGATTTGCTCTTGGAGAGCTGACCCGCTGCTAGGATCTCTGAGCCATTTCTGCATAAAACCCAGGCACTCTGCCCTGTGAAGTAGCTCCACGAATAATCAAGTCTATGGGCCGAGAAGTCAAACTGTATTCCCAACATGCAACCTATCCTGTAGGAGTTAGAGCGAGCAGTGCAGGGACCAGCGTCCAAGTCTGAATCGTACCAGGCATCATTCATCTTTTGCATTGACCTGCCCGGCTTCTTTTGAGAAGCAAAGCATCTGGTCAGGCCCTGAATGAGCCTGTTTCTCACCAAGAAGCTTTCTGATGCGTCCCCATACCCTGAACTCTCCCAGGTGGACGACAGCATTTTTGAAATGGCCAGACACCATCCCTGGGTTACAGATGTCCAAATATACATCTTGTGTGCAGAATTTTGATTGCTGACCAACTTACACGGGATTCCATTCTGTGCTCTCTAATCTACTGGCATTTTTCTAAAAAAGGAGGGAAAGGCCAATTACACAGTGAGGGTTAGATTGTGTTCAGAAAAAATGGTCAACAAGTATTTTTCTCTTTTAATTATTAAAACATTTTAAATATATCCAAAAAAGAAAGAAAGAAAGAAGGAAAAAACAGGCTTAAAGAAGTTGGATATTAGCTCTTGTGTTCAGAAAACAGGCATATTTTTGAGCCCTAAATAAGCACATTATGGAAAGGGGTTTCCCAAGTTTTAGGCTTCAAGCCTTATTGTTTTCTCACCTTTCTTTTGCCAACTAAAATGTTGTTTAGAATTAATATTGGATAGCGAACAGCTGCAAGTTCTGGCTGAATGTTTTCCTAGAAATACCAGTTCCAGAAAGAATTTCCACCCGTTTCCCTCTCCCATGAGCCTTCACAGGGGATCAAACTTATTCTTTTTAGAGATCATGGTCCAAATGTTTACCAGGGCAGCAGAGCATCTGGGAAACAATGCCAAGGCGGTATTTTTAGCTGTTGGTCAAAGAAGAGACCACTTCTGATCTACCCAGTGGGTGAGTGAGGCAGGAAAAGCCCCCATTTCCATTTCAGAAATAGAGGAGCTATTCTGCCGTCTCATGGGACGACACGCACGCAAAGGAGAATTTGTTCTCGTGACACCCAATTGAGGGCTGGTCTGACTTTTCTCGGAGCTACTTTGGAGAGAGGTGGAAGACACAGACACTGGATTAATTAGGCTCTGGATCACTTAGGCCCTATGCAGGAGATTAATAAGAATTCTCACCAGCTCCTTCCAGACTATAGGATTACTGATAACGCCGTAATTCACATTTCTTCTACATCTAGTACGATGTCTTTCCTTTGTTGAACTGAATAAGAGGAAATGACTGAAAACAGACAGGGTTATAATATTACAGGACTGTGTTCTGTCACTAAACCTAACACAATATGGCAACTCGGGGGCATACCAAACATCGTTCCGCCCTTAAAGAAGGGAAACGTATCATCTCGGAAGATAACCAAATGCAAGCCCTTTGGCTTACAGCACTGGTCCAAAAGAAGGTCTAAACATGTTTTAAACAGGAAGGACAGAGCAAGTGTTGCTAGCTAGTGCACAACAGAACAGTCACCGTGTTTGGGGAAGGCTGCAAGGCACCCACGCGTTTTAACCCCCTTGCTAATGCTAATTTTGGGGGAAGCTGTAACAAAGTACCACACGCTGAGTAGCTCCCGCAGCCAAAATGTCTTCTGTCACAGCCTGGGACGCTGGAGGTCTAAGGTGAGAGTGTCCACTGGTTCCTTCTGAGGCCATGAGGGAGAGCGCGCTCCAGGTCTCTCCCAGCTTCTGGTGGTTTCTTGAGATCTTTGGTGGTTCTTGGCTTGCAGAAGCATCAGCCTGACCTCAGCCTTCACCGTCGACATGGTGTCCTCCGTGTGTGCGTGTGAGCGCACGCGTGTGTATGTGTGTGTCCAAATCTCCCCTTTTTCTAAGGACACTGGTCATGTTAGATCAGGGCCCACCCTTCTACAGTGTGGAGTCACTAACGTAATTTAACTAATGTGAAGTGTAACTAATACTATTTCCAGTGATGGATCCTATTTCCAAAGGCCTGATTCTGAGATACTGGAGTAAGGACTTCAGTGCATGAATTTTTAGGGGACCCAATTCAACTATAGCAAAGGTCCTCAAAGAAATGACAAATTTATTTTTTTTAAAAAGTTACCTTGCTCCTAATTATATCTTGCAGATTTTCTTGTCAATCACTTGCAGCATCTCATAGACACTATGCAGTAACGTTTTACGGACCAGCCTGGGTCTTCTTTATTTACTCTCTATGTCCTCTAGAGCAGGAGTCTAGAGAACACGACACTATGCCAGAATCCACAGAACTTGCAACAGTGGAATTGTGGTCAAGGGTCAAGGCTGATGACAACACTCTGCTTTTTCACTCTATCTAGAAAAACCTAGATTGTTAAGATTTACACAATTTATGTAGCTGTTGTTTTTATTTTCCTATGCTATTTAATACTAAGTTATTTAACAAAACCAGCACTGATACTGATCATGAAAATCACATCACAACTGAACAAGCATGCAGGTACGTTCATCACCTCCCCCGCCTTCTTCTCCTCTGGGCTCCTGTGTGTCACCGTCCAGCCTGTTGCCATTATTCTTGACTCTTCCCTCTCACTCCTTTATCTGGTCTTGTTATTATCCTGTTGGTCATTCATTGGGTTTTCTGAATCTGTAGCTCAATGTCCTTCATTGTTTAGGGAAAATCTGCAAAACTGTCTGCCCTGTTCTCTCTCTCTTCTCCACTCCTCCTGAAATTCCACCTTCAGGTCCCTCGCCTTCGTTCCCAGGGCCCGCCTCCTGTCTCTCTGTGCTGGACTCTCACATGGATTCCTCTGACTTATCTTTCAATTCAGTGAGTCTCTCTTCAGATCTTTAGATGCATCTAATCTTTTTGGTCTTTCAACAATGAAGTTCAATTACTATATATATATTTTTTATTTCATTAGGTTTCCTTTTTAAGTCTACCAGATTTTTTCTTCTTCAATGTTATGACCCTTTAAGGTGTTTTCAAAATTTTGTACCTTTAAGCATGGTAAGTATTATGGGTTGAACTGTGACCCCCTCCCTCAAGACGTAAATCTTAACATCCAGATGTGGCCTTCTTTGGAAACAGGAGTGCTGCAGATGGAACCAGCTAAGCTGAGGTCATGATGGAGTAGCCGGGTCCCTAATCCAGTATGACTGGCAGTATCACAGCAAGAGAGGCACATACACGGGGACACACAGGAGAGTGACACATGATGACCAAGGCAGACAATGGGGCTACGTGGTTGTGACCTAAGGAACGCCAGGGGTCATCAGCAAACCACCAGAAGTACGCAGAGGCAAGGAAAGTTCCCACACAGGCTTCAGAGGGAGTGAGCCAACACCTGCTTTCCATACTTCTAGCTTCCAGGACTGTGGGACAATGCTGTCTGTGCTGTTTCAGGCTCCCCAGTTTGAGGCACGTTGTTACGGCAGCCTGAAGAAACTAATCCAGTACAGATGGTTATTTCATAAAGTGTGGATGATAGGTTCCATTTATAAAGTTCTTGCCAGTCTGCTTTGGCCATTTCTTCTTTCTGCAGGCTTTTGCTAATAAGATTATGTTTGATTACATGTTCATTTATTCTTGTGAGTTACTCATTTTTGGGGGGACGTTATCCATAAGAATTCTTTGAGACTTGATGAAGGTGCATTCTTCTTTTTTAATTTTATTTATTTGAGAGAGAGAGACAGAGAGAGACAGAGAGCACAAGTGGGGAGGAGAGAAGCAGACTCCCCGCTGAGCAGGGAACCCGATGTGGGACTCAGCCCCAGGACCCTGAGATCATGACCTGAGCCACCCAGGTGCCCCAGGAAAGTGCACTGTTTGGGAAAGGATTCAGTTGTGCTGCAAAACTAGAAGCTTGGGGGTGGCAGGGAGGGGTTGCTAGCACTAGCCTGGGACCACTTTAGAAAACTTCAGCATGACTTGAGTTTTTTCCAACCACCTAATTTGCTCTGTAAAACTAAAATGGGTGCTCCTGCGGTTATGATCCTTCGAGATGGGCTCCCCCTTTTTGTTTAATGTCAGGCAGCATGGACAGGTTTCCTTCTGCCCCAGGCACTGCTGGCAGAGTCCTCTGGGGCCCTGCCTTCATGGAGGGGGTGACTCTCAAACTGTCCACTGGTGGGGCCTTTGTCTCCTCGTCCCACCCTCCTGGGTCCTGAAAAGAGAGGCTCATGTTTGCCATTTGCCAAATGCTTTTGAGGGCAAATCTGTTGAATATTCTACTTGACTCCCTTGATCTGTGGCTCCACTTAAATTTGGACCTGATATTTTCTATTATATTGTCATTTCACTGATGCCTTTTAAATGGTCTTTAGATTATTTTACCCCTCATCTTTAGTTGTTTTAAGTAGAAGAGTCAACACCAGTATCAAACCAATGCCATGCCTGCAATCCCCACAGCCCGTCAATCGAGAAGTCCTGCTGATTGCCCCTCTCAAGTCTTCTCCAGCTCCATGATGTCCTAGTCCAGACTCTGTAACATCTGAGCTGCTTGGCTCTTCTCATTTCACTCTCCTCCAGCCTCTCCTCCACACGGCACTGCAGGGGCCTTTCAAAATCAGACCAGTCTACTCCCTCCACAAAATACGCCCTTGGCTCCAGATTCTGTCAGAGTGAAGTCCAAACGCCTGAGCCCGACTCCTCAGGAGCCGGTTCCAGGGGGGACATCCAAGTTCACAGCTTCCCTGCACTGAGCCACATAATTCCTCTCCAGTCCATGGTCTCGTACTTACTACACATTCTCGGCTGGCAGCGTCATTCCCTGCACTTCTGGTCTCTATTTTGGAAGAGGGACAAGATTCCTCCCCCACACCCCGATTTTACTTATTTATTTGACACAGAGTGAGAGCACAAGCAATGGGACGGCAGACGAGGCAGAAAAAAGAAAGAGACTCCCTACTGGGCCAGGAGCCCGATGTGGGACTTGATCCCAGGACCCCAAGATCATGACCTGAACCAAAAGCAGATGTTTAACTGACTGAGCCAACCAGGTACCCCAGGAGATTCTTTTTTAACTACGTGAAACATGTGGATCTAGACAACCATTGAGAGTATTCTTGGCTACTGACTCAGACCACATCTCCATTCAGGAGGCTCCCCGTGTGGTGCGCCTGCTCAGAACCCCCCAGAGCCACCAGGACCGGTGTCATGGCACTGTCTCCGTGGGAACAGATGTGGTCCGACCTCAGCAGACTTTAGAAAAGCTGCTGGGGGGATCAGGCCTCTGCCCTTACAGAGACAAAGCACGGAACTCCCAGCTTTCTGACCATTCCTACAGCACAAGCTGACTCACTTGGGCAGAAACCTGATCACCAGAAGGTACTGAAACAGCTTCTGGCTCTGTGATAAACAAACGCTGAAAAATATTTTTCACCGTGTGCGCGCACACCACACACACACACACACGTGTAAGTAGGTGTTTAACATCTGCGTATGGTGTGGTGTTCTCTTGCATTCAAACTATAATGAAAGCATTCCAGGTTGTATATTAACTGCTATTGTTTTATGCCCTAAATTGCATCTCATTTCTATTAGGGACTGTAGGAAAACGTGGATGGTGTTGCCTGTTATCTGTTATGAGGCCAGCAGAGGGAGCAGGTGAGTACTACCAGTGGATGGGATCTTTGTATTCCCAGGTAGGTACCATTTCTAGCAGGTTTCCATTTAAATTTTTAGTGCAGTCGAGCAAGATTCTCTGACCTATAAATAAAAAAGATCACTGAGATATGCATCCAGATTCTGGGGGAAAGTGAGTAGTATTTCTTCTGCAAATACTCTACGAGAAGCGTGTTAGGATTTTCATAAACCACGGTTGTTATCTATCTATAAATATATATCTTTTTTTGAGGGAAACAGATGCCAGGAACTAGGTATCTTAATGCCACTATAAATGTCCTCTCTCTACAGGCTTTGTACAATTTACTTCATTTTTTTTCTTTTTTATCAGTCCTTCTTTGAATTTAGACACTTTCCTTGAAATAAAACATTTTGGGAAGTACAGTTTAATACTAACAGAGCACCAAAGAAATTGAGATAGATTTAAGACAAAAAGTGGAGCACATACATATCATATTATTAGGAAAGACTTAAATCATCAGTTGACATGACAACCATACTTAAGTTGACCAAGGAACAAGAATGGCATGGAGTTATTTTTAAACACTTGAATGCAAACATCACTTCCTTTTATGCATAACTATTTGTTATATTTCTAATGTAATTCTTTAGAAACTATATATAATTCTTCAAAAATGAGTTTTTATACTTATAACTCCACAATCAAGCCTAATTTCCCACAGGAAGATTTTTTTATATCAAGCCAGTCAGGCAGACAGGAATACCAAAAGGGGGTCATGTGCTTTTTATTTTTTTTACTTCTTTGACATAAGCAAATTTATTTATGTTAACCTATAACCAAGAGAGATAATATATCTTCATGTAAATAGCACATATGACATTTTTATCGCTTATTTTAAAAGGTTTCTCATAATTAAGATAAAAATTTTATAAATTTAGATTAAACAGAGATTAATCAAGAAGGCAGTAAGCCACTTTGAAAGGAAAATTCATTCGGAGAGAAATTCATACAGTCCTTTAGTAGAATGGTTATGACAAAGAGACCGTGCACATTTCCCATGAGCAAAGAATTTGAATTCTCTAAAATCTTGTTTAGGAGCATTTAATATAAAAATTATAAGCCCACCTCAAAATCTCTCATGAACCATTGTGTTAGTCAAAGGAAAGAGTCTATTGACTTTATATTGGTCATGGGTATAACAGTAATCATTGACATCAATCAACTGAAAGAAAATGTTCAGCATTTTTTTTTCCTATGGGGAGAAAACAGAACTCAGAATTACTGGCAAAAATATTATCAGGCTAATGCACTCATCTGCTGTTTTAGAATTTTATCCACTGACTTTTTAAAGTTTTGACTTGTATTTTGACCTTTGGGGCATTTTTTTTTTTTGATGAGAAGATAAAATACTGCATAAAAATATTAGAGAATGAAAATATTTTAAAATCAAACAGCATTTGAGATAACTTTATGTAACAGGAGAATTACATAAACTAAAATATTCCTAAAAATTTAGGAAATTTATGATGAAATCTTTAAAAAAATAGTTACTTGGATATCTCCCAAGTTTCTAATAAACAAAAAACTTGTTCTCTTCAATCTTGAAAGCTGCCTATAATGGACAATGTGGCTTTAAAAAAACAAGCATTCTTGTTTCATGGTCATGCAGACTGGTTCACGGCTATGCAGACTATAAAAGATTCAGAATCTTTTAAATTTCCTTAAAAACGATCTGTCCTCTCTCAATGTCTTTCAGATGGCATTTCATAGCAAATACTCCAATAAGGTAGAAGGAATGAGTATTTGATACCTTTTTAATTGAGCTAAGCTGAGGAAGCATGACAGTCACCCGAGAAGTCATATGAAAGGGATTTTTCTGCTATGATTAAGTCTGATTTTTCCATCGGTATACCCCTCTCCCCAAGAGCCTCTGCTGCCCTTCCTCAAACAGAAGGAGGCAGCTGCAAGAAGACAGATAATTGTCACAGATAAGGCTGATGGTATCTGGGCTTCTGCCCTTTGGTCCCAGCACTTACTCTGTCTGCTCTGCGAATGAAAACAGGTCTGGTAATATAGGGGAAGTGGCTGTTTCCCAGGAAAGGAAATTGCCTGAAAACACATCTGGCAAAGGGCTTTTTCTCCTCCTCCCGCAGGCAGATCCTTATTTTAACAAAATATACATTTCCTCACCTTCCACAAAGGTGAATTCTATGCAGCCAGTGCCCCCATTCTAAGCGGGAGGCATTTAATTTGTTCTCTAAATAAATGGGCCAGCGATTTTTATGTCACATGCTATCTATATTTAATTGGACAGGAAATTGTGCTAAACTAGGCACCATACCTCATTTCAGAACCGTGTGGATTCTACAAGGTAAATCATCCTCCGCTAGCTATCTACATCTGATGAAACTAAAGAGGCAAAGAAAGGAGAAACCCGGATGGTAAAGCCAGGAAATTGAGAATGTAGCTAGAATGTATATGTAAAGCTTAACCGATACATTAGAGAATTGGTGGGATTTCCAGAGATTCTATCCTAAGCCAGTTCACACAAGTTGATTTTAAGTCTGCACCGATGTGCACACTTCTGAGAGGACTTCCCCTGCTCGCAGACACCAGAAGTCCAGGATACTGAAGCGGGCACCTCGTGGGCCCCACACACGACCCAGCAGTTCTAGCTCAGGATGACCAAAGGCTACAAGAACTCTCTGGCGGTGAAATGGAGTCCATCACTAGGGATGTGTATCTGCCACACAGGGGTGACCGCCAGGATGAAATGCCCCTAGGAAGACCTTAAAGCTTTGTTGTGCTAAAATCAGGATAAAAAATTATTGCTTGAAATTCTCCTTAAATTCATCACCGTTAACAGAGAAGAAAGGCCCAGAGACACAATGGGCTGACTGGATGCTTTTCACCTCACTTCATTGTGCCTTGATTTCCATATCTATCATGGGGGCAAGACTTATCTTTCAAGGGGATATGTATGTATGTATGTATGTATGTATGTACGTATGTATGTATGTGTGTGCACGCGCACGCTTTATGGTAACTTAAAGGGGCCTTTTCTTTGGCACTTTCTTTTTCCGAATCTCGTGGCTGGGAATTATCTTTCACCTGTCAGGTTCAAGATTTAACGGTAGATCAACAAGTTAGCAACTCAAGAGAGAGGCACAACCAAAGTTTTTGCAAATACCTCTAGATTCCATTTATAGATAAGGTTCAATTCAACATACATTGAAATCAAGTAGAAATAGACATCTTCCGTGAAACTTATAAAGAAATCACTATATAGGAAGCCTGTTTTTTGAAAGCTGAAATACTAAAACACTGATATCCTTCCTTCCTTCCTTCCTTCCTTCCTTCCTTCCTTCCTTCCTTCCTTCCTTCCTCCCTCCCTCCCTCCCTTCCAGTCATGGCTTCTTTTTTAGCTCTCACTCATTACTATATACAATTTGGAAATAAAAGTAGTAAAAATAACTTTCCCTAACAACAATTTTATGTCCACTGAACTTTCTAATGGTTTTCCCTGTGCCCTGAACATTAAGTTGTACATAAACATGTTGACTGATTTTATTTAGCCAATTTTTAAAAAGCCAGGGAGAGGGAGGGAGATGCAAATGTCCCTGAAGCCCCTTCTGCTCCGGTCTGCCAGGCAGGTGCCTGAGTGTCTTGAGTATGTCTGTTTGCCTACAAATGGCCAAAACTCGAAACACAGTGTCCCCAGCTTCATTTACTGGGCTGTTTCAGTTCTGCGAGTCCCTCCTATAGCAACATAGCACTTTCCAAAAATTAAGGCCCCGTGGGCCAAGTGAGCCTGCCCCAGTCTCCGTGCCCGAGGCGGGCAGGCAGTGCCAGGATAGAAGTGTTCTGCTCTGGGTGCGGGTGAGCAGAGCAGGCAGGACAGGGCTCTGGAGGGTCTGGGCAGACAGGACGACAGAAGCCTTGGGCTCCAAGGTTCAGCAGATGTGGGAGATCCATGTGCCTCTTCCTACCTGAGTCCTTCCCATGTGTTTTCCTGTCAGGGATGGGCTTCTCAGAGCAGACAGCTGCCAGCTACACCTGCTGGGAGCTACACAACCCCCTCTCCCTGGACTAGTCAGTCCCACTTCCATCGCCTCATCTGTCCCACAGTTTAACCATCCAGCTGAATTCTGAATAATCAACGGGCTCACTCTACAACAGCAGACAGCACATGGGCCGACTCGAAAACTCTGGCAATCCACGGCTTCGGGGCTGCCTCACTTTGCACTGTTCCAAAGCCGGGACCCTTTTTTGGTTTCGGGGTCCCGGAGACACCATTCCAACACAGTCCAATGTCTGGGAGCTCTGAGACGGCTCTGGGTGACCTGGGCCTCTGGAAGGCTGTGGTAGGTCAGATTCCATGATCCAGATAGAAGTAGGTCTCCATCTACACGGACCTCCACTGGGAGGGGGCAGGGAGGCCACGAGCAACAGGAGAACCCCTGGCATTTCCCACATGTGAGAGCTTGTGTTCCACACGCCAAACTGAAGCATGGTCAGCGTTCTCTGTCATGCTGACTTCTTGCTTTCAGCAATAGGTAAACGTAGTCTTTCTGGTGCACCAAATCTGATTTACGTTGTTATAGCAAAATGCAAGGAGAACTTGAGACCGCCCTATAGAAAATAAATGGGAGCCTCCAAAATTTCAGCTGATGACATTCAGTATGGGGGAGAAAACAAACACTATTAAGAAAATAAATAATACCACACACAGCTGTCCGGCAGAACTGTTAGGAAAAAAATGGTTGGGCAGGAAGGCAGCTTTTGGGAAGGCTGCAATAATATTTCTCATTTCATAGTTTCATCTGCCTTTGCTATCCCATCGGCAGGGTATTGAAAAAAAACCTCAGGATTCTCTTTGAAAACCAACAGCTAACAACAGTTCAGAGCAGCACAGTCAAGTCTCTTTCAGAGTGGAGGGGGATCTGGGCTGGGGCTCAGCCTGGTATACCCCCCTACCTCACCCCGTGCTCCAGGTTGGGGCAGAAGTGGTCACACAGCTACCAGAGAACCACCAAGGTGGGCCTGTCTGTGGCTGAAAGCTGGAGGGTTAGCTGTTGCTCCTGTTCTTAGTGAGGTTCCACACCCAGATCTGCCACTTCCTTCTAGGGCCTCCTACTGGCTCCCCTAAGTTACTGCAGGGACCTTGCAGATCTCAATTGTTCCACGATCCACTCTTACAGTCCCGTGTGCAGCGCTGATTCCAAGAACATCCCCACGGTTCTGGTGTGTTCCCTACTGTGGGCCCTGCACAGGCGTGACATCTGCTTACACCAGAGTGACGTTTCCAAGCATGTCTTCCTGGCCTTGCATTTTAGATCCAGCTTCAAAGTGGCACTTTGTTTTCGGTCAAAGGTTCCCGCCCCTTTCGCAAGTCCCTTCTTCCCGGCCGGTCCCATGCTTCTCAATTCTTCAAGAAGCTACGCCAGGATCAGACATGGGAAAGGTGCCTGTTTATACCGGCTGTGCATCTAGAGTGACCTCACTCCCCATGTCACATCCCCACCCTGGCAGACTCCGCTAAGTTCTAACTCAGGGGCACCAAACAGCAGCCCATGGTCTCACTGAAACGGCCAGGGAGCTAAGAACAATTTTAACATCTTTAAATGGTTGAAATTCTCATTCTGGGGTCCACAAATAAAGCTTGGCTGGAACACAGTCACCCTCCGCCATCCATGGATTGTCCACGGCCACGGTTATGCTATTATGGCAGAGCTGAGTAGCTATGACAGAGATGGGGTGGCCCTCAGAGCCCACAATATTAGGCTGTCCGCTTATCTGACCCTTTACAGAAACAGTTCGCCATCCCCTGATCTAAACAGAACTTCCCCACAACTCTCTAGTAATTAACTCTAATAATTTCCATTTAGGAACCTACGAGGAGCTGCTCAGAGCATGTTCTGACCTGGAAGGGACAGATCAGGAAGCGACCGTGCCACCGCCTGTGGGGTCAGTGCCCCAGCAGCAGAATCTCCTTTCTAGACGGTCCCCCAATCCCTCCTCTCACTACACCCTATTAGTTTATGGGTCTCCCCCTCATTCTCGTCTGAAGCACCAGTACGTTGTTATCCACCCCCAGGACCCAGGAGAGGGTCTGATGCAAACCAGTAGATTGGAAGTACTTGTCATAGAACCTCTTCCTGCAGCTACTTTTTAAAACCACCTCACTAGCCTAGAAGGCAGACAAATGATTTTTCAAATGGGGGAAACCCTTAGAACAGTGTGTACCCTATGTTTCTGCTTCACGTTCAGAGGATAATAACACAGTTGCAATACGTGATGATGGAAGAAGTGCTTTCCATTGAACAGAAAGTACTGACAAAATGACGCCAGTATGTATCACTCAATCCTAGAAGGCATTACAAAGAAGGAATCATTTTGTTTTTCAAGGGAGCTGAGGCTTAGAGAAGTTAGCATTTGCCTCAGGTCTCAGAGAATCTTCAAACCCAGGGCTTGTCTTTAGAGCCTGCATGACTCTGCCTACAGTTAGTAGCGTGAATGGGTGCATTTTCTTTAAGTTCCTCCTTCAGTGGAAACCATGTACCAGAATCATGGTGGAATTAAACCACCTCTTCTGCTCTAGGACCCTCCCCGAGCACAAGTTCTAGTTTTCCCAAAGGACAGAACCCTCTGGAAGTCTGGCCAAGTCTCTGAACCCCTTCTCAGAAAAAGACATGTGCTACTTTATTCGGACATTAAGTAACAAGATCTGGGGGTGAGTCTGATGACACCGTAGTGACAGTTTGAGACACTGTAACGAAATCAACCACAGTTTCTACCGACGAAAAAGCCACAGAAATTGACCACAGTTGCCTATGACCCGTCCATAGTTAAAGGAGAGGCTATGTTTCAGTTATACTTTGGTGAAGAATGAAGACACATTTTTCTGCCATCCAGGTTGATGGACCCCTTGGATTCTGTCCATGAAGCTCAGGTTAAGAACCCCGGCTCTAGAAGTAACGTGGAAGCTGGCCCATGCAGAGGAGGGAGGCTTTTAAAGGTCTAATTAGGTCTCTTCAAAACACACGTTCCAGGAAAACAGAATTCACGACACAAATTCCAGGAGCACCCAAGAACTAAAATCATTCTTCTGGAATGCTCTGCAAGCTGCTCGTGCGTGATTTCAACTGACTCTGACTTCCATGGGTAGCCTGGTCCATCAAGTCAGGGTACAGATGCGCTTCCACTGACCGGGAAGAACAGAGCCTGTGTGCACTGACATACAAACAGACCTCGGCGGAAGATTCCGAGGCTTTTCCCCATGCACGCTCTGGCGGGTTAGCATACTGTTAATCCCCAAAGTATTAAGCTTTAGTTATTAAAGGAAGTCACCCAGGGGACTGACAGAGCCAGAAAATTGAAATAGAAAAGTCTTGGGAGATAATGCAATACTGGAATTTTACAGATAAGAACAGTAGAACTCAATGAAAAGAGAGAGGTGATGTGCCTGAGTCCAACATAAAGTGGAGCTGATTTAACTGATCCCGGGGGGAAAAAAAATTACAGAATGATAGGATTTGAGCAAATCCTGATCTAAAACAGAAAAATTTTAGTTCCTCTCTCACCATCCTCTTATTTAAATTCTGATTTTTCTGTGTGTTGTAATTTGGTGGACCATTAATCTGTCCAGTATATTTTACTTTGAATATTGAAGTGGATATTTTGTTTAAAAGATGAAATGTCAGGGCTCAGAAACTGGCTTTCCCAACATGATTTAATAAAGTGCGATCTTCCTATCCGATGCTTTTAAAGGAAAGTTTTGTGTATGTAGCTAATAGTTCAAAAATCAAGAAATACCAATGAAAACTGTTTTTCCCTATGAAAAGGCAGAGGCTTTACAAGAGCAAGACTTCTTCTTCCTCTTTGTTTGTAATAACAAAAATAAACCAAAGTCCTGACATATTTGTAGTATTTTTATTCCTAAAGGAAAAAACAGGAACTTTCATTGTACTTTAAAGTTATTACCCCAGATATGTTACCAGCTGAGCACTGTGAGACCAGCCCCAGACACGAGAGACCCGCTGCTCTCTCTAGGAAATGCCCCATTAGGGTGGTGCCTCTGAAACACTCAGGGGTCCTGTAACTGATCGGTTTTTCCCAGAGGGTTTCTGCAGCATATAGCCCTGGTTGAACAGCACACATCATGCTCGGATTTTTCCTGTTGCCTGGCTAGTGACCCCCTACAGGAAGATAACAGACACGCCAGGAGGGCGGAGCAGCTTGCTACACATGTCTGGCTGCTCTTATCAACTTATCATATAAGGAAAGGAAAGTGATTGATTCGGATCCTGACACCGCAGAATCTGGGGGAAGAGAAACAAAGCAGCATTAACGCTGATCTGTAAAGTGACTGCAGCCCTCAGGAGTGAGCAGGGTTATTCTTTCTGCAGCCATCTGACAGTTGCCTGCAGGACCGACCCACCGGAGGGAAGACCGCACTAACAATCAAGTTCCTGCTGGAAAAGGAGGGAAGAGACTCCCACCGATGGTCCTTAAACCATGGCCACGGAGCCCCGCATCTGAGAGGGCAGCTTAGGACCGGGATTCCCATGTGCCTTCGAGTTTGCTAAGCCGCTGGTTTGTTACCGAAAGAGAGAAAGGATGTGGCAGATTGTTTTCTTTACTTTGGGCTGTGATCTTGTCCTAGCTGCAGCCTATAACAACTTTCGGAGAAGCATGGACAGCGTCGGGAGACGGCAGTATCAGGTTCAGCACGGAGCCTGCAGCTACACTTTCCTCCTGCCCGAGGCAGACAACTGCCGCTCTTCCAGTCCCTACGTGCCCAACGCCGTGCAGAGGGACGCGCCACTAGATTACGATGACTCGGTGCAGAGACTGCAAGTGCTGGAGAGCATCATGGAAAACAACACTCAGTGGCTAATGAAGGTAGGGAAAAAAATCATTTTTACTTGGTGCACAGTTGAAGCTAATAAGATCAGCTCGGTTTAAGGGAAAAAAAAAGGCAAAGAGCACAGGAGAGAGATGGATGGTAGCTAATACCTTTGAATGAATTATCCTTTCTTTGATTCTATCCCGGGGTGTAAAGTAGTCCTAGGTGGGAAGGGAAAAGGACTATTTGAGAAGCATGCCAGAATCCACAGAGAAAGAGATCTCCAGGTTCAGAATCTTTATTTAATAAAGTAGAGGAAGTGCACTTCTCTGCAAAACGTGTAGGCTGTGTTGTTTGTGTAAGTGGTTTCAACTCAGGAACACCCATTGCCAGGGATGTTATAAACTGGTTTCAGGCGCGGGGGTGGGGGGGGGGGGGGGGAAGCTGTAAGCAACAGCGGTGCCAGAGCCAGGAGCCAGGAAAAACGTGACAATCATGCTAATTACTGAGACATAACGGATGGAGTAAAGTGCTTTACCAATTTCCTGAATTTATTTACTAAAATAGATTGCGACTCTTGGTAAATGAGAGGAAATTTAATAAAGCAGACTTTGTTTCTCAGAACCTGCAGGCTTTACCCTGAAGGGCTTGTCAGTTTGTAAACGGGGCAAGTTTCCCAAGCGTCCTAGGGCACGTTGGGCCCCCAGCCCCTCGGCTGCAGCAGCAGGCTGGGAGGGTCACCCCACGGGGACGGGCGCGCAGGGTATTTTGCCACAGCTCTACCATGACAAGAGGGTCATGTTCACAGGGCTACGATGATACACAGTGTCACGGACGTTTCAGAGAGAGTTTAACCCAAACAGGATATGGAAAGCTCAGTTTTTCTTTCACCAGTGATCATTTTCCCCATGTCCGTGTGGGGGTTATTTCTACAAAACCCAAAGTCTCCCTGAAATTTTTCTTGATATGGACTATATATGTATACATATATATATTCTAAAGGAGGCTTACACAAATTGTGTAAATAGATTAACCATTAAATATCATAATGACAGCACATCACCGGTGGTTACAGAGTAGAGAAGGTACTATTTACTGAGCTAATTCACTTCATTCAAGACCTTGCCCCAGAAGGAATTCTCAGCCTTTCATTTCCCCATAAACTTTCTGTTAGGATACTTTATCTTAATCTTAGAATAGATCTTGGCTCCAAATCTGTGTTTCTCATTAGCTGTCCTACCTTCAGAGAGGAAACGACCAAGTTATTACTTGAGTCTAAGCCGGAATGAATGAGTGCCCTCAGCACTGCCTTCCCTGCAAAGAAGCGGCCGCTTCAGTGCAGACACACAAAACAACAAACACTTATCAGAAAGGGCTGCTATGTGATACACAACTCATGACTAATCATCTTTGAAGGCACTGGCGCTTCTGGGCAAATTCTCTCCAGGGTTTCCCTCTTTTCCTAAGAAGGTCCCTGGGGTGTGCACTTTTAAAATCTTCAGTAATTCGTACGTGTGCATAAAAAAGAAGCTGTTCATTCACAGATGTACTTAAAAAAAAAAAAAACTACACAGCAACACAGGTTCGAATGCTTGGAAAACAAACTGCACCCTAAAGGTCTGCTCACTCTGACGTCCCGTTTCTTCTTATATCGGTCATGTTCATGCTGCACCCCCTCCCTCCGTCCACAGTACTTACGCCAGGGCTAACCGTCGTGGTGAGAGATGAAAGATACATCATACATAGCAAACATCCTAATCTGCCCAACTGGTAAATCATCTCTTAAAATAAACAGTCAAGAAACCTGAAAGAATGTTTTGCCAAATGCAAGACTGCTAAATTGCATTTGCTCAATGAAGCCCACAGTAAGTACACCTGAAAAACTCCATAGGCAAGGCTCATATTTCTCTCTTAGATAAACAATCCCCTTCTCTCAGATCTTTGAGACACAGTTTAAAGAAGGAAAGGGGCAAGAAATTCTACATGAAGAGACCAGCATTTTTTTCCTTTCCTGGTTCAATTAGTAAATATTTGAACAGAGGCACAATAGCATTTCTAGATTCCTTCTTTAGCTATCTAGCTAAATTGTCACCAAGGATGACGTCAGGTTTATCTTTCCATCAGCTCAGCACCTGTTCACCTGGCCTAGTTGGATGATGCGCACCTCAGACAGTTTGTGTTCACTCACTCTGTTCACAGGCTTCTCGTTTGGGAATGAAAGCAAAAAAAAAAAAAAAAAAGACAAAGAAAAAAAAAGCAAATATGAAACCTGTTTAAAGTGGTTAAATGTAACCTCTCTGCTTTTTTATTGCTGTGTTTTGTCACCTGTGATAATAAACACTGCTTTTCTCATAAGGGACAAAATAATATATAATGGGATGATAGATAAGCCACAGGATTAAGGGTTCAACATCACAATCTAACACTAGATTATGAGTATTGCTAGACTATCTCAGAGAGAAAAAGGACAATTCTGTGTTTTTGTTTCTCACATTTCCTTTTCTTTAGGGCTGGTTTTGTTTTGTTTTGTTTTGTTTTGTTTATGTTTTCATATTTCCTTTCTCTCCCCGATCAACACTAAAAGTTAGAGGGGTCTGTGGGGGGTGGCGGGGTGGGAAACCTTTAAGATTTTAAGAAAACTTGCTAAGAGGGAAAATAAGACCAAGTTTCTGGTTGATTTCAGGGCAGATGACTAGCAGTTCATCTCCTGAGTGGCGAGAATTGCCTAGGGAGCTTGGACAAAGAAAGATGTTTTGCAATCATCAAAAGATGCCACACTGCCCCTTTAATCTGCCAGGCAAAGGAAGTGTCAGACTTCTGAATGAGTGCAGAGTAATATGAATGAACAATACAGGGAGGGCTCACTTTCTGCTCAGTGGTTAAACAAGGATAAGATAAAATGACAGTTTACCAAATACAACGCGACCTAAAAAAAACATTTTATGTCACATTCCCTTGCTAATCCTGCAACTATTCTAAACCTCTGCCCCAGTGATATTAAACTCACTTTATAAAAACTGACAAATAACTTAGCAAAGTGGACTTTATCTTGCCTGGAGACCAAATGTATTTTTTTTTCCGATAAGAGGAAATAGGGAAAGGAAATAAACAATTATTTCACACTGATGAATACCTCAAATTTATAAACAACTGCAAAGCCTATTGTGCTTTAAAACAGAATGTTTTGAAAAATAAAGCTAATGCCTATTAAATTGATGTAAACATTTCCTTTTTTTTTTTTTTGTAATGAAAGAAGTACAGGGTAGGCACTATAAACCTGAATCTAGAGTCTTTTCTTTCTCTAAAACTAATAATAATATATTCTCTTAATAAGGTGGGAGGAACTACTATTCTCCAGTGGATGTATAGAGGACAATGCACTTTTGCTGCTAAAAACAAAACTGCCGTCAATGGGAAAAACTGATGGTGAGAGGCTCAGGTGTACTGAGACCACCAGCCCCTCCCCCACCCCTCCGGTGGGTGGGGGAGGTGGAGAGGGAGTGTGTGTGCATTTTATCATGTGTGGTTGCAAAACACTCCTTAGCTGTGTATTCAAACAAACAAATAAACCAGAGCTTGGTTCTTTAAAGGAAAGAAAAAAAAAATCCTACCATAGCCATAGCCAACAGCCCACTTCCGGACTGGAGCAGAATCACCGTTCCTATACTGTATCTGTTGTATGTTGAATCTTGAACTATGACTATGTTCAGTAATAGCAGCAAATTTTATGCATTCAGACAAGCTGAACAAAGCCTCTATTTCAGATGGCAGGGAAATGATTACTATTGCTATTTAATTATATACTAATATCATTATAGCAAGGAATGGAGAGATGATTAAAGTTTCATGATGGGACAGGAAGTACAACATATTTAAGCTTGGAAAATGCAGGTATAATATAATGTTTACTATGTATCACGTAAGAGATACATAGTACAATGTGTGCTTACTATATTATATAAACATACTAAATATTCAGTATACATAGTATATGTTGTTTATATAATGCTTGTTTTCCATGGTCAAGTAGTCTCTGCTTAATAATCGGGGCTTCTGGGATGCTGAACGATGGAGGTACTGCCCTATGGGGCGAGCACTATTTGCCTGCAGAGTCTAGAACTAGGAAATGGAGCTGGACACAACTTCCATAATATTGTACTTCCTGTTTAGACACTGGGTAATCCGTAAAGTCTCCATACTAAAATTTGAAAATTGGTTTATTTTCATCCATGTAGTTCTTTGCAGTTTACAAACAGGTTGTGATCCAGTGGCTGTGCAGGAACATAAAAGGGATAATGACCTTATAAATGGTGATCCCATGGGCAGGCTGGCCCGGAGTGCTGATTTTAATCTTTAACTGAAATCTTGTGCATTTATAATTGAAAAACAACAGTTTCAATCAACCCTACCACCATATGGATAACTTAAAAAAATAACGCAAAAATGTTATGAAAGTAATATATGGGCAATATAAAATAAACAAGTCAAACCATTAAAACAGTAGGAAGTAAATTCTCCCTCTCCCTAATCTTCAGCTTCCAGATGAGCACTTAAGAGATTTATACTAGCCCTTTACGGTAATAAATTTAATAGGAAAACGCATGAATTTCCTTCTTAAAATATGTGTGGCAGTATTACACCACTGTGACATGACCAGAACCCTTGTTTGGATCATGAATGACATAGAAAGAGGTTAAAAGAAATATTTTATTTAGGGAAAAAGCAAAATTTGGAAGAGTGAGGTAAAGAAGAACATGAAGTAAAGGGGTGTGTGTGTGCGTGTGTGCATGAGAGAGACAGAGACAGAGAGACAGAGAGGGAGAGACAGAGGAGAGGGGAGAGACACTACCCATGAGGACTCAATCCAGATAAGGAAAAGGGGTAGGATTACTGCATGTCTGCTGTGACAGAGGAAAGGCTGTTAATATTGCCCCATATTCTGGCCATCAAATGATACCACAGCCTGCACAGCTCTGTGGATTTCCCAAATTGAGACCTAGAGCGTATATGCAATGAATCATGAACAGGCACAGATTTTCCAAATCAGGTGCTCATAGATTATAGAATATCTGTATTACTTAATGATAATGACAACTGTGCAAACTACTATTATCTCTCTTAAAATATACACACATATATGCTTCTTACATACATCTATACCTATAAAATATAATTTACTTTTTATTAAAGATAAATTCAGAAGTTTTATATATATGTGTGTATATATATATATATATATATATATATATATATATATATTCTCTTTTCACTACATTCTTCTTTCACTTGAACAACCTGACAATAAGATTTTTCTCCTACATTATTCTAGAATTCTTCTGATAAAAAGAGAGCTTCTCAACTTCCCAGTCACACTTTTCTCACAGAAGCAGTACTAGTAACACAATTATTGGGGACTGCTACCAGGTAGCGCTGAATCACCTTAAAGCACTGGCCACACGTTAGTCCATTTGGTCCCAAGACTATCTCCAGAACACAGGCATAGGAGATATAATCCTATTTTTAACCACTTATAAACATGGGTCAAGATAATATCAATGTGCTTTGCAGTTTGGAAGTCTTGTATGGATTACCTAGAGAGGAAAACAAACACGGAAAGGCACGTACATCCCCCCCTTTGACAAAAAAACAGAATTTTCCATGGGGCTGGAAAAACTGCAGTTGGGAGAAACGTGAATGAACGTGAACATAGTGCTGTTTCTTAGTCCACTAACAAAGACGACCAAATTCCACTCTACCCTCTCCCATTCCTTTTGGGCAGGAGCCATTAGAGTTCATTTATTTGTTCAACAAATATTTATCGAAAGCCTCCGTGTGTCCTGGTGGCATTCTAGCGCTCGGAACAAATCAGTGAGGTGAAGGCAATGACCAAGGGCATGGCCCTAGGGGGACTTGCTCCGTTATAGCACGGCGTTCCTGGTAGGACGTGTGTCCGAAGGTAGGAAGCACGACACAAAATAACTGAGCGACAAGAGAAAGACCTAGTAAAGGAGATCCGTAGTGTTAGAGAGCAGGGGTGGAGAAGGGTCATGTTGCCAGTTTGGTCATTCCACTGACACGTCTTTCATAAAAGGAAAATCAATTCAAACTCCTTCTGAATGGTCATTTTTCCTTGTCATCAAAGGGAAACATGGTTATTAGAGAAAACAGACCATCCGAAGGATGCACAGGAGACACATACTACCTATAATTCCATCATTCTGAAATGACCATCCTTAGTATTCAGGGCATACAGATGCCTATACACGTAGGATTATTTTATAATGTGCTGTGTATATTGCAATATCTTACTTATCCCTCCTGCTTGTATAAGACTGATGAATCACAGACCTGTGCCCCTGAAACAAATAATACATTACATCCTAATAAATTTAAAAAAATAATAAAATAAAATAATTAAAATTAAAAAGAAAGTAGGTCTGAGAGGAAAGTAAATTGTTGACACCCCAAGTCAGCAATAAGTAATTGCCACCACCTGTGAGTCCTGTGTCAGACACGCTCAGAGCAGGCCCCCCTGGGCACACCTGCACACTGGGACCCCAGAGCACGTCAGCAGGTTTGGCACACGGTGGCTAGTGAGCGGACAACCTCATTATCCAACCAACGTTTACAGATAACATGGGTCATCGTTTCTACATGAGAACTGTGCCAAAGCTGCTAAGTGGGGGGGAGGGAAGCAATTGGGAATATCTTGTGTGTAAAGTAATTACCCAAAATTCCACTTTGTAGTTCAGAAGAGTAAAAACAAACTGTGTGATAACCAAGAGGAAGTATATATGTGGACATTCTCAAACACTGTACCTACAGGAACAAACCTTTTCTGTATATTGCCTGAGGGCGACATCCTGAATTTCACTAACACTTGGAAGTTCAGACAAGTAAAATTCAGTCCTAGGAAAGTAATGTGTGACCCGCTCTGTTCTCTAATTCGATTTTAAAATCATCCATGACTCTACAGATAGGTATCACCAAAAATACCTTGATGTCAGCATGGTATTAATGTTTAAAATGAGAAATGATCGATGATCTGATGTAATCAAAAATGATTAAAAAAATTTTTTTCACAGTGTTTTAGAATAAAAGTCTTCAACATTTACTGGGGTTAAAAATGACTGTTTCATGTATGCTTCGGCAATAAAGGGATGAACTCTCCTCCACCGCCTGAACGCTGAGTCAAGGATGCTAGCTGTCTGCAAGTTAATATTTTAATTAGATATTTCCCCATGAAATCACCTTTCTTTCTTATCCTAATCTTGGCACGTACCAGCTGATGAAAGATGTGAAACCTATTAAAATCCCCTGAGGAGTGGATCTAATCCTTTTACCATCATTGCTCCTTCAACCCGCTACAACCATTATCTTTGCCATTCAACTAGAACCTAACTAAACCTCTGTGGGACCAGCCCTGGGGGGGGGGGGTGCGCCTGGGACAGTTAATTACTTTGCTCCCAAATCAGCCTCAGTCCTTCCTTTGAGCAACTTTTCAGAGCCTATGAATTGCTTTTGAAATCTTGACATTAACCTGACAACTTAACACTATAAAGTATTTGCGTCTAATATTTAAAAAACCAACGATCAAGCCAACTAACTATATACATTAAGAATATAACCTGATATTTATTAATACAGCATATTCCATTTTTTCACAGACAGTGGTGATTTTTAAGGGAAGGGCTATCAAGAGACATAGGTCTTAGGAAATACATTATTTTATCATGTTGACACAGCTTCTTTGAGAATACATCACTTATATGTGAATATTCAGAAGTTATTTATTTTTTAGGTAGAGAATATCAATAAACTCTTAAAAGGAGGCGAGCATTCAACCTATTTTTCAATCTTGTCACATTCCCTCTAGGCCATATTCATATTTGTTCATATATTAGCAGTCTTTTCCATGTGAGGGTGACTTAATATGCTGATTAGCCTGGTGACAGAACCCACCATCCCCATCACCCTGTCTTAAGTCCTCAGTGTTCCAGGATGGCATCCTCATTACGATTGTTCCAGCAAATGCCAGAAACGAAGGGTAAACCTGAACTGTGCGTTAGCTTCGGTATGCCCCTAATTTACACTTGGTTAGTGGGCTCAAGACGCTCCAGCCTGGAGGTTTCTACTTTGGCAGCCGAAAGTACATCTTGGTAATTAGTTTCAAAGCAAAAAGGAAAAACAAACAATGTGTCGTGAAGTTGTCTCATTTCATGAATCCACAATAAGGAGGCCATACTCTTCAGTATAACCTGCTGAATTGTGTGGGGCTCTGTAAAGGACAGGGAGTCTGACGCTCTTTCTGTTCCAAGACATGGAAGAGAGACATGGGAGCCACTATTTCCCCTTGCCTGAACACCTTCTAAGGAATAAGGAAGAGATGAAAATAATTGAGCCCATTTTAGGGGTTTCATTTCTGGCCCAAGGCAGCCCAAGAAATTCAGCCAACCTAGAACACAGGGGCGGGGGGAAGGCTGGGTGGCTCAGTTGGTTAAGGGTCTGCCTTGGGCTCCAGTCATGATCCCAGTCCCACATGAGGGTCCCTGCTCAGGAGGGAGCCTCCTTCTCCCTCTGACCCCCCCCGCCCCCCCGCTCATGCTCTCTCTCTCGCTCACAAAAATAAATACTATCTTTTTTAAAAAAGTCATTTCATACCAAAACAAGACATATCTTGGATACAACTATTCAGATTCCAAGAAATCTAAATATAAAATAAATCATGTTTACATGTGAAATCAATACTATTGATAGACAAGCAATGCCTTTGAAGTTACTTTTCTGGGTTTTGGTGTCTGCATGCTTATTTTTAAATTTTTTTAAAAGATTTTATTTATTTATTTATTTGAGAGAGAGAGAGAGAGAGAGAGAGAGAGAGAGAGAAACACAACCGGAGTGAGGGGCAGAGGGAGAAGCAGGCTCTCCGCTGAGCAGGAAGTCAGATGCAGGCTCGATCCCAGGACTCGATTCTGGGACCCTGGGATCATGACCTGAGCTGAAGGCAGACACTTAACTGACTAAGCCACCCAGGTGCCCTGGTGTCTGCATGTTTAATTGACTATATAACCAGTGCAATCTGAAGCTAAAGAATACCAGTTGTTTGTTGTTATTTCATTTGTTCCTCTTTATATGTAGCAAATGATTTTAAAGACTTATTTTTTTAGAGCAGTTTCAGGTTCACAGCAAAACTGAGCAGAAGGTACAGAGATTTCCCATATGCCTCCTACCCCCACATACATGCATAGCTTCCCCCCATTATCAGTGACCCCCACCAAGTAGTCCATTTGTTACAGTAGATGAACTTACACTAACATACCAATGCCGCCCAGGGTCCACAGTTTACATCAGGGTTTACTCCTGGTGTTGTGCACCTGTAGCTTTGCACAAAGGCATCCACCATAATAGTGCCGTGCGGAACACTTTCACTGCCCTAAAAGCCATCTGTGCCCCACCTGTTCATCCCTCCCTTCCTCCAAACCCCTAGCAACCACTGATCTTTTCACTGTGTCCATAATTTTGTCTTTTCCAGAATGTCATATACTTGGAATCACGCAACATGTAGCCTTTTCACTTAGGAAGTGACTTTTTTTAAGCATGATTAACTGCATTTGTTTAGTGACCTCTTGCCTTATTCAACTAAGTTAACTGGTTAAAACCCCCACTCTGCACCTTCAGAAACATAAGGCTTTAAGGGATCATGTGTTTCAAATAAGGTGATGAGTGCAAAAGTGAGTGGGAAACTGTAAGATGCTACACTATTGCAGGGATTATAATTAATTTTAATAACAATACCAGAAGCACAGTTAACAAGATCTGTACCATCTCTCACATTCAAGATTATAATTCCACTCACTCCCATGAGGTTAGATAATCTGACCTTATACCTTTGAGTTGAACACCTCAAAGCGCATCTTTACTTTAAGATAATGTTTTTCCTTTCAACATGGAAAAGGACCATTGCAAGTGCATATGGCAAGTGTCTATATCACACAGCTGGATGCCCCTCTAGAAACACCCTGCTCTGCAACTGTCCACGACCTCTTCTCCTATACCACCTACAGTGGTATAGTGCCACAGTGCTCCATCATGTTCGCGGATAAAGCTATGGAGCTCATTAAAACAGTCAAACTTTATTGTTAAATGCATTTTTATCACTTCAGCTTCCAATGTTATAAGCAACACTGCCCTTCTGCCCATTCTGTTTTCAGAGAAGGCAGGAACTTAAAGACAACGGAAGGGCGGTCCTCAAACTGCCTTCTGAATAGGCATTCTGGAGTTAACTCGTCAACCCACGTGTCTGGGTAAAAAAGATTCAAAATTCCTAAGAGGTATCATTTCCTCTGGGCTCCTGTAAGTATTTTCTCTGCCATTAGATTTGTGGAATCAACAGATACTATCAATTTTTGGTTGTCTGCTGGATAATTATAAACATTAGTCTGAAGATAATTGGAATATTCCTTTGAGTTTTATTAACTACTATCTAGTCTTTGGAATCTTGGAAAATTATTACATACAGATGTAGCTTAAAACTTCCCTAAGCAAACTAGCCTTCTTAATGAGAAATTCTGTTGCAAAAATGCTGTTAGAGAGAAGATATTTTGTTGAATAACATAATCAAATTCTGACCAAAAGCTAATTATCTATGCTTAACCTTTGATACATGTATATGAAATTCCTTATTATTTTTAGTTACTAAGAAACAGATTGTAAAATTCACTAAAACATTTTTAAAACTTATCCAGATTTAAACTTACTAAAGTGTTACTAACAGGAATTTCCAACCAGAATTGGTTTTAACTTAACTATAACAGTAAAATGCTCTTAAAAGCACTGATGGCTGGGAAAATTGGGTTATAAGTTAAAGAATCAAGAATAATCAGAACACCATTCCTGCAAATAACCATTGGTCATTTTGCAATGTGTGATTAACTGTCCATATTTTCAAATAGGGTCCCCTTCTGGGTTACAACACAGTAAATCTGTATGTGCTTTTACCTCTAATTGGACAATGTTTAATACATATAACTTATTATTACATGACTAGCCTGCCCCAACCCAAGAAGCTTTTACAGCTGCAACACACAGAATTAACATAAAATGCTACTTTCTTTTACCCTTCCTCACCCTGAAATGCCATTACCATTCAAGTAGTATGAATGAGAAAGAAGAAAGAGTGAAAATATTTGTTGAATAAACAACTCTCTCAAAGAAAGAGCTGGAATCCTTTCTCTATCCATTTCAATTTCAAGGGATTCAAAATCCTCAGGTGGCAACACAGGTCAGCCACAACCACCATGGAGCTAACCCAGGACTACTCGTTGTCCTCCTCAAAAACAAGAGGGCTGTTGGCTCATTACACGGATGCCAGCAACTTTCACTTGTTTGCTTAAAAAGTTTACAGAGTTCTTGCAAAAAAGGATATCGTTCCTGTGACAGCAGTCAGTACAGGTCGAAACAGAGAAAGGCACTTTCCCCCTTTGCCAGCGCTATGTAGTAGTTGCCACACAATGGGGGGGGGCGGTAGCGACCACATCATGGCGGCGGCAGCCGGCAGCCGTCACATTTACAATGAGTGACAGCTCACTGAGGGAAGACACTCTCTTCCCCCTTTACAGAAAAAGACTGAAGCTCAGAATGCTATCAGATGGTACAAGCTGGCAAAACCACAGTCAAGTTTCTTTATCTTGGAGCTTCTTAGAATAACACACATTCTCAAGAGATTTAAGTAGAAGTCCGTGCATCTTCTTGTGTGGATCGGGAGAGCTGACAGGCTTCGTGGTGTTCCCCCGACACCTGCGCTCTGACACGACACACAGTGGTCACACCCCGACACCTGCGCTCTAACATGACGCACAATGGTCACACCCCGACACCTGCGCTCTGACACGATGCACAGTGGTCACACCCCGACACCTGCCGCTCTGACACGACGCACAATGGTCACACCCCGACACCTGCGCTCTGACACGACACACAATGGTCACACACCGACACCTGCGCTCTGACACGACACACAGTGGTCACACCCCAACACCTGCCGCTCTGACACGACACACAATGGTCACACCCCGACACCTGTGCTCTGACACGACACACAATGGTCACACCTAAAGCATGCCCACACCACAAGGCAGAACAGATATGGGGAAGATGGCAAACAGTGAGAAGACCAATCTGGGTGGGTATTCTTGCTTCCATCTTACCCCCGGGGATGGGCTGAGATGTGAAGTGACTTGCTAGGCTCCAGAGACAGCAGGCTGCCAGCAGACCCAGTGTGTCTGCTTTCAAAGCCCTTCGATCAATGGCAGTGTTCCACCTGCCCCAGGCTTTGCCTTCTCACTCCCAGGACTAGAAACGACACTCATCTGATTGGTTAAACCCACCTGACTGAAACGTCCATATGACGTGTAAGCACGCGTGGTAGCTGCTGCTCTTTGGCATCACCAGACACACATGCACAGGAACAGCAGGATGGCAGCCAGTGAGGTTTGGAGACAACGGCACACCCTTGGCTATATTTTCAGACACAGGAAGGGATTCAGGAATAAGCAAGGGCAGTGCTCAAATTGAAAGGTAACTCTTCCGCAGGCAACCCAGTAGGAAGAAGGGACAGGCAAAACAAGCCTCAAAGGGCAGGAACTTATTCCACGCACACATACACACCGTTCCCCAACACGCGAATGGACAAGGTCAGCCCTTCCCTTCACATTTATTCAGTCATACCGCTGCATAAGACATGCCTCAGACTGCACTGAGCCACAGTCTGGAAGCAGATGCCCCCCCTATTGACCTGTCGTCAGAAGGTCAGTATTAGCCTAACATTAGTCAAAATGCCTATGCTATTCGCCTCACTTCATCTCATCATGAAGGCACTGCACCAGCTCACATCCGCACAAGCAGGGTGAGTCCGGACAAAAGATATGAGACCACAGTCACGTAACTTCCAGTACAGCATATTGTTATAACTGTTCTATTTTATTATCAGTTGTGAATATCTTACTGTGCCTAATTTAGAAGTTAAACTTTACCATAAGTATGTATGTACAGGACAAAACACCGAATATCTAGCGTCTGGTACTACCTGTGGTTTCAGGCTTCCACTGGAGATCTGGGCTGTGTCCCCCCCAGACAAGGAGTACTACTACTACTATATCTCTTCTTCCCAAGGCTAGCCACCCTCTGCCCTCTGTCCCTACAGGTTAATTCTGCTCAGTTTTAGATTTCATATTCTTTTTCGGTCCATTTTATTACTGTCTGATTCATCCATGTTGTTGTATTAAAATTTGTCCTCTTCCATTACTGTGTAGTATTTTGTTGTATGACACAATTTATGTACCGACTCTACTGTTACAGCTGGGTATTTGTGTTCTATTATGAAAGTCAACACTTCTTAATTGGATACACCTAGGTACTATTTCTCTTGTACTGTTATCTTTGGAATCTACACAACTGGACTGACTTAAAGCTGCCTTGAATGATTCCCAAGACTGATCTGCCCTCAGATGAAATCTGCTCTGCAGAATATATGCTGAGGAGTGGGCTCCTCCTCCACGTGTAATTCCATAACTTCCATAATCAGAGGTTAACAAGAAGTTAGGGTGGGGATAAAACAAAAGGCCTTTCAAGTACCCACCCACTACTTTCTCTGGCTTTTCCATTCTTCACCTCTTCCTTAACAACCCCTTAATTTTCCAGCCTCATCAAAGAGAGATGGTTCCACACTAGACAGTTTTCTAGATTAGAGTTTGTGTGTCTGGGAACACCATGGATTTCCTTCTGTTCTCAAGTCTTTCTATAATAGTATTATGCTTCAATTTGTATGATTTACATCATCCTTATGAAAATCTGTAAGATGTACTTTCTGTGCCACAGCTCAGCTCCTCTATCAGTGGAGGCTGGTCTGAGCTTGCTTTTTAAGCAGTCATGGGACCACTGAGATGCACAGCACAAGGGCTATGAAAAACCAAGCTGGAGCGCCTGGGTGGCTCAGTGGGTTAAGCCTCTGCCTTTGGCTCAGGTCATGATCTCAGGGTCCTGGGATCGAGCCCCGCATTGGGCTCCCTGCTCAGCGGGGAGCCTGTTTCCTCCTGTCTCTCTCTGCCTGCCTCTCTGCCTACTTGTGATCTCTCTTTATCTGTCAAATAAATAAATAAAATCTTTAAAAAAAAAAAAAAACAAGCTGTTTTTCTGACATGGGCCAGAGTAAAGCTCGTGGCCACTGGGGATCAGGGTTAGGATGAGGATTCACATCCCAGCTTGGAGTTCATCACTGCGAGTTTCAGTAAATTTCCTAAACTGGCATGAACTTTTTCCCCAAAGGCATCCATGCTCCAGGGGACTAATGGTCCAAGGGTTGAGGAAGAGGTCTATACATACCTGTAAAATGCCAGCAGGCAGGATGGACATTTTGGATGAATCCTTTACTTCAGTTCTAACTTTGACCTCCTTAGGCCAAAGTACTCCTAAAGTCACCCCAGAAGACAGCCAAGATTCCACTGGAACCAACTGCTCATAATTTGAATCCCACAGAGCAGCCAAAACTCCAGTGTAGGTCCTTCTGCTGAGGGGATTCAACAAAGATGCTAAGCCACAAAGTTTAAGCTGGCATTTGGACCACTTTAATTTGAAACCAGATTTCTACAGCTGAGGGAAACTTTCAAGAATTCACTACCACTGATAAAATTAAACTGGCTTGTAGGAGTCAAGACCAAATCATAGCAGCAACCACAGTGATTTCTGGTCAAAAAACGAGGGTGAGATGACTCATACTTTGAAACAAACAAACCCTAACAATAGGAAAACTTCTGCTACTGCTCTTTTCTTCCTGTGTGCCCCCCACCCTCATTCCCACTTCCTGTGCGCCCCCCACCCTCATTCCCACTTCCTGTGTGTCCCCTCGCCCTTTATTCCCACTTCCTGTGTGTCCCCTCACCCATCAGTCCCACTTCCTGTGTGTCCCCTCACCCATCAGTCCCACTTCCCCTGTGTCTTCACTCCCTCATTCCCACTTCCTGCTTGTCCCTCTCTCCTTATTCTCACTTCCTATCTGTCCCCTCACCCCTCATTCCACTCCCGTTTGCCCCTTGGCCCCTCGTTCCCATTTCCTTTGCCCCTCCCCCCTCATCCCCACATCTCCTGTGTCCTCCCCCCTCATTTCCACTTCCTGCTTGTCCCCTCACCTCTTAGCCCCCTTCCTGTGCCCCCTCACCCGATTCCCACTTCCTGCTTGTTCCCTCCACCCTCAGTGTCACTTCCTGTGTGTCCTCACCCCTCATTTCCACTTCCTGCTTGTCCCCTCACCCCTTAGCCCCCTTCCTGTGCCCCCTCACGTCTCATTCCAACTTCCTGCTTGTCCCCTCCTCCCCAGTCCCACTTCCTGTGCCCCCTCACACCTCATTCCTACCAGTTCCTTTGCATGGCCTCACTCCTCATCCTCACTTCCTTGTGAGCTGCTTGTTCTCACTGAATCAATCAGTCAGTGAAGACATGCATCTTAAGTGACTTGTGTGAATGAGAGCCACTCCGCTCTGCAAAAGAGGTGGTGGTGTGCTACATCAACATACACTATCCCTCAAAAAGCACTCATCGATGTAAACATCTGACCCCTAAAGAAGAAGCAAAGTGAGTCAGCCATTCCATGGTGGCGCAAAATGAGGCTGGGCCCCTCACCCCATTGAAAGAGAAGTATCTCCTGAAAGGATTTTTTTCCCCTTTAAGTTGTGAGTAAAAATTCAAGCATGCAGAAGAAAAAGTCAATTCTGAATGACATGCTTTTTATAACTCATGGCAGCGGAGTGAAAGGGGATAGGAATTTTCCACTAGCTTCCATTGGAATAGACATGCATGCAAGGCAGTAGGGTTAGGGAGAAGGGGCAGACCTCCAGAACTGAAACTAATTATGGGAAAATGATTCAAGTCCCTTGTACTTTTACCACAAGCATTTGGAGAATCACACTGAAAAGTTACTTCCCAAATTGCTCTGGTGGTTCTCGAAAATTTGACTTTTCTATGTTATAAAACTAGTTCGACTTTGAACAAGTGAGGATGACAGGCATGCACAAGATAAATTACATGCAGAAGTGGACCACCTTACGTTTGTAAAACTGGCACACGCTCTGTCCTTCTGCTACCCGAGCAAACCCACATCAGCCTGAGGCAACCAAGCTATCCCCCAGAATGTACGCCTGCTGCTCTAAGCGTGTTCCTCTGTAGCACACTATGCTTATAAAAGTTGTCAGCCTGGAAGGAGACGCGGTGCCAAACAACCAGCAGGCAAGAAATGGGGTGGTTTTTCTTCATGGTTTCAGAAGTTAGGAATATTCGAGTATATGTCTGAAGGAACATCTTACATAATTACCAGTTCTTTTTGATTTACTGATTTTCTAAACAACATTTCAAATCCCAGAGATCGCAGTTACAGACAATGTATAGATTGAGAGAAGGGAGGGGAAAGGGTAGATTGAGTATATACTCTACTAAATGCAGGAGTCTGTAAAGAAATTCTAAGACATAAGTAATACCAATGATTTAGCAGTGGGATATATTTGCCAGCTAGGCATCGCTCAGCTTCTCAAACTTTGGAATCAAACTGGACATTACCACCCTCATTTCAAGTTCTATGCCAACTGTCACGCAGTACTTGCCTTTTGTGGCAGTAACCACCAAAACGTGGCTTTGCATAGTGGCATAATCTAACAGCACTGAAACTGTGAACTACTTTTCTTCTCTGATACTAATTCTTCACTAGAATTAAGGTGTTAAGTATGGTGGGGTTTCCCTTGAACAGTAAACTACCTCCTACGGCTTCTATGGGACCCAGGGTGCCCTGGCAAACCATCTTGGAATGGTGTTAGTTTCTTCCATTTAATTTTTTTAAAAGATTTTATTTATTTATTTGACACAGAGAGAGAGATCACGAGTAGGCAGAGAGGCAGGCAGAGAGAGAGGAGGAAGCAGGCTCCCCGCTGAGCAGAGAGCCCGATGCGGGCCTCGATCCCAGGACCCTGAGATCATGACCTGAGCCGAACGCAGAGGCTGTAACCCACTGAGCCACCCAGGCGCCCCACTTCCATTTAATTTTTATGGTAACACAGCTCGGTAGACATTTGTATGCCTGTTTTACCAATGAGAAACCTGACATTAAAAAAACTTGACCTGGTAGCTAGTACATAGTTGAGCTAGGATTCACACACGGGTGCGTCAGAGTCTCAGAATCTATGCTGAAATGACAACTCCACAACCACAGTCACTTCAAGAATCACAATCTCTTCCCCCCTTCATCCAACACAAACAAAGCTACTTTATTCAGTTTTTGTTTTTATCAGATTGCTCAAGCAAGAACTACTTGAATCAGAATTACTCAAAATATGATCAAATTCAATGGACTAATTCATGGATTTCACTTTTCTCAGAGCAATCCTGTTTTCATTCCAATGGGCAATGGGTAGCACAACTATTCAGAGAATAAATCATTTTCTTCCTACACTTGAAGCCACTGAACTCCAACAAAATGCAACCCATGACTCAGACATTTATTTATTTATTATTTATTTTTAGACTAATGGGAACTGCAAGAATTCTTTCTTGGTCTTCCAAGAGCAAATGCCTTTTATGCTTGATCCGGAAAGAATTGAGTTTCGGAATGTGAAATCACTAATTTACCTAACTGAATGCTTTTAACCCTCTTTGGGCAGCTGGAACAGTTTAATCTATAGTTCTCTGCAGTTGCTGTGAAATCACTTTTTCAAAGTTCATTTCTTTAGGCGGTATTTGGGAACAACCAGATGAAAGCTGCAGACAGAGGTAAATAAAATCACTCATAGCAACGAGGGTCATGGTGTCACAGCAAAATTTGTCAAACATTTCATTTTTAATATCCTTAAAAAAAATCTCTTTATTGAGGTCTAAAACACAGGAAATGTATAAAGTATACAATTCTTAAATCGACAGCTTCATGAACTTTTAAAATAAGAATTTAGTCATGAAACCAACTCTGAGATTAAGATATAAAATATTGCCAGCACCCCAGAAATTTCTCTCCTGCTCCTTCCCAGTTAATAACTTCGCCTGCACCACTACTAGGCACCCCACCCCCAACATCTCCCACCAGAAATCATTATTCTGACTTTGGTCACAATCAGTAAGTTTGGTATATTCTTGAATGTGATATAAATGGGATCATGTAGTAAGTATTCTTTGGTGCATGACTTCTTTTGCTCCATGATGCCTGTGACAGCATTTAATTTTAGCAGTAACCTATTATGTTATTTTTAAAAGTTAAATTGCGGGGTGCCTGGGCGACTTAGTCGGTTAAGCGTCTGCCTTTGGCTCAGGTCATGATCCCAGGGTCCTGAGATCAAGTCTTGCATTGGGCTCCCTGCTCAGTGGGGAGCCTGCTTCTCCCTCTGCCTGCCTCTCCCCCTGCTTCTGTTCTGTCTCTGACAAATAAATAAATAAATAAATAAAATCTTAAAAAAAAATAAATAAAAGTTAAATTGCAGTACATTAGCACTCAAATCTTTCCCCAAGGAGCAACATTTACAAATCAAAATAATCATTCTATTTTGAGAAATCAACAGGTGGAAAGTGTTCGTTAAAGAATGTTCTTTGGCCCTTTTCAATCTGGTACCATAGAATTGGCCACAAAACATATCTCAGTTCCTCCTGATTTGAGCAGATCAACAGATTTTATATATAGCGAGTCAGTTATTTTACTGCAAAGTCTAATTCTATATGCCATATCTGTGTCTTCATCTAAATGGATTTCTTATTACATTGAAATTTCATGCAAAAATCACTTTAGGATAAGTTAGTAATCCTACAGAAATAGAATAGTGTGCTTTTTTAAACTCCATATGAGGCAGTAGCACCTTCATTTTATGGCCAATTTTGCATACCTATTCTTGCTCAGCCACTGGAGAGAAAGTGACTCCCCCAACATAGGAATGGCATGCCCCTGAAACAAAGGATTGAAATAAAATCCCTCTAAAAATGAATCAGAAACATCATCCCCAGAACTGGTGTTTTGTAAAGAGAAGTTTGATACAACATATATTTTGCAGGAGGGTACTCTCTTATTTCAGGTCAGGAGGCCTTGGAAGACATAATTAGAAGCGCACTGATTGGTCCAAA
Organism: Ailurus styani; assembly: GCA_002007465.1. Lineage (NCBI taxonomy): Eukaryota > Metazoa > Chordata > Mammalia > Carnivora > Ailuridae > Ailurus > Ailurus styani. The sequence continues at coordinate 2,668,258 of LNAC01000093.1, read as the reverse complement.
GTCATAATCACTATTTGCAGTTCCCAGCCGAGGCTCTCCTCTCCTGGACTCGAACTGCAGCCATCCCCAGAGCACTGTGTGTGTGGCTTTGGAACACTTTCCCGGGACTGGGAGCCGCAGAAAGAAGTGGAATGTGCTTTGAGCTCTTGGCTGGCCTTCCCAAGTGAAGAGCAGTCCCACTTGGCTGTCAACGTTTCAGAGGTGACCAGTAAATACTATGAGACATATTTAATATGCTTCTTATTAAATTTCAGATCAAGAAATGAAGATGAATTAAAATGAGTTTAAAAAAAAAAGCCATACTATTCTGTCTTGCCACATAATTTGGGCACGCAAAATTGTTCTATTTTTTGCAGCACTGTTTCTGATTAGAAAAAAATTCTGTTGATCAGGTTTTAAGTAAGTTGTTAACATGCTTAAAAATGTATTACAGCTTTAAAAATGAATGTACTCCTTTAAAGATTAACATAGCCTGATTAAACAAGTAATTTCTATTCTTTAACGTGAGTTTAAAAAAAAAGACTGATCACTTTGCTTCTGCAAAGTTCAGGTAAGTACAGTTTCTTAAAGTATGTGCACATAGGCCACTGAGTCATGTGAATAAATAGGCAAATACAAAAAATGTATAGCTTTAAACACTTGTGAAAATGAAAACTGAACCAGAGGTCAAGTTAGAGGCAATCTAATATTAGACTTGAGAAGACATACACTTTCCCTCCCAAATGGCTCAGGAAAGCATGAACTTTGGCTGTTATAAACTCACAGAATTAAAAAGCTGCAGCTACAGCTTTATGAAAGTGAAAAGAACACACTTGCCTATTTCCCAGGACTACTACTGCAGCAACTAGCCTTTGTGCTTTGGGTGGCTTTGTTCAGCTTCAGCGTGTGACGCTGGATGAAGCTCAGACAGCTCTCCCCCACGGTACACAGGGCACTGTCACACTGTGCTCCCAGAAATGTCCAATTAGCAAAGAGAGAATATAAAAGTATATTGCATCCCTTTATCCGAGTCCACAGCAGAGTGAACAGAATGATGTTCTGGCAGAAGAATAGGAACAGGTCAGAAGAGAGCTATGGGCCATACTGGGAAAATAACCACGGGAGCCCGTTTTGAAGACAGTGGGTCAGTGGTACATCATACACAGAAGGTGGGACACTTTATCGCTCAATGCTCATGCAAATTAATCCAATGTACTCTGAGAGTCTTCCAATGTTACCCTCCTAGCTCTCTCCACCTTTGGGTTTGCTAGCTGAAGGAGGTAAAGCAGCAGCAGCAAGTGCTGTGAGGGAGGTCCGCTCAGATGATGTGCAGCGCTCAGCAGGACACTTGCGGCCCAATGCTGAGACTCCCCAAGCAGGCCCATCTGCATTCCCAAATCCCACTCCCTCCCTTACTGTGAGAGAAACAACACAGGCTTCCTGCCTTCCTAGGAGGAACTAGTTTGCCTTGAAAGTATCTTCAAGACAAAAATCATTTAAATTCCTTTAGCCACTTCCCTCCTTTCCGGGCCATCTAGTATTGTAATTGTGACGGTGTACACTTATTTTATGTTAAAAAGAAAAAAGCCTGCTCCACAGGTGATCACACTGTCTTGTCCCTAGAAATCTCTGCAGGATTTCTGCAAAGCCACATGAATACAGAAACAGACAACAGAAAAGGGGCAGATAAAAGATGGAAACAAGCTTTGGGGTCTAACTACTTGGTCACAGAATTGAGAAAGTAACCCTGTTAACACCTGGTGGCACATTTCTTAGGTGGGCACAGTACACCAGAGTGGTGGTGAGTGCTGGACCTGGCTGTGGGCCACCGAGGTGTTAACCCTTGCTCGGCTACAAGCTCGCCCTGGTGATCCAGGTCCTGGTAAACTCAGGAAGTGACGGATTTCGGATTTCGACAATATGACTGATTTCTAAAGCCCTTTCCCCCCTCAGCTTTTGATGGTTTACCACACACAGAGGAGTGAAAATGGATGTATCTCTATTTCCATCTGCACACATGAGCACATATGTGTTTTATACATATGCATCTCTGTGTATGAATATACACATTTCAAATGTACTATCTACCACAGAAAGACACCAAAGTATTTACTCACTTTATTTTTTCTCTCAGTGCACCTTAGTTTTAGAGAGGTGAGAAGACGGTGGTTTTGTTAAAAAGAAATCTCCAGTTATTTTGTAGCCTAAATGCATCAGTCTCATTCCCAGAAGTGAATTTCAAATGCTCCCATTTGTAATAACTGATAATTCAGTTCATTTTATAAAGAAGAGAATAGCTTTATATTCCCTTTCCATCTCTGTCACTACCATGTCCTACGCTGACAACAAAACATTCCAAGAACTAGAGCAATGCAAAAGTCTGCAGAATGTCTAATGTGTAGACAGTACTTTGGGAGGTGGGAAGTGAGGTTCTCCCCAGCCTCCTGGGCTGCTCCAACCTTGTCAGGCGCCCGGGTTCCGCGGATGGCGCTCTGCACCTGGGTTTCCAGTCTCTGGCATCAGAAACAGCCAAGGTCGGAATGGCTGCTTTCCGGGCAGCTCGCCCCTGCAGCACCGTGAGCAGGTACAAGGCTCCCACTGCACCAAACTGCTGATGCCAGGGCTTTCACCCAGGGATCCCGCGCGACACGGGTCTGGTGGCGCTCCACTGTAGCCTCCTCCTCTGTCACAGCAGACTCCGGTCCATGGCACGGTGGGTGCAAGGCACCTGAGTGCTCTGGCCTCAGTTTTCCCCTCTATAAACCAGGCCAGTAGCACCAGCCTGCAAGCAGCCCTCAGGTGTGGGAGAGCTGAAGCCCTCAAGGCTATGCTGGCCCAGAGGGATGGGAGCCTTCCCTTTCTGCCACAGGTGGAGGGCTCAGGGGTGAAACACATTTCCTACAGCTCCTCAGAAGGTTTGCTGGGATTTTCACTGGTCACCGCCACAGTGGTGGCCAACCAAGTCCACATGTTTGAACCAGCCTCAGCCTCCCTGTTTCCCTGGCCTGTCTTCCATTGCTCCCTGGGACCACTTCCTAAATAAACTTCCTGAATGCATGCCTTTGTCTCCAGCTCTGGTATGGGGGAAACCCAAGCTAAGGCAGTAGGAGAACCAAGTGAAATTACTATATTAACTAATTAATAAAAGAGACATATTTAAAATATACAGAAATATTATAATAATATATGATACTGATATATTGATATATAAAGAAGTTAATATGTATAAAATCATTTTGCAATTGTCAATTGCTATTACCACTCTTGCTTTATATGACCATATACAGCACCTTCTAGTGTCTGCTGCATTTATGTGCTCCCTGCTTCAGGAGTATCTATGAAGTGTTGTGAGCAGGAGCTCTAGTAAGTATCTGGATACACACATATGTACCTTAAGAACCCTTTAAGAAGCCACACATAGGCAAAACGTGACACCTTTCCCCATATGAAATGCCCAAACTCATTTATGTTACTATATACCAGATTCATTACATTTAAGCTGGTGTATATTAAAAATGGCTGCTATTGATGAAAAAAAAACCAGCCATTTTATCAGTAGGAAATGACTGGAATGGTTGAGGGGAAAAATACACTTTCTCCTTAGATTCTGGAGTGATGGTAAGGGAAACAAAGAGGAAAAGAGATGAGAGTTTATGAGACGAAGACCCTCAATTACATAACACAAGGAGATACGTAGTTACATTCCCAAATAAAAGCAAAGAAATACGGCGTGAGGGCGCATAGATATCCTGGTATTTAAATTTTTAAAACTGTATCAGTCACAGGAGGAGGGAGACAAGCTATAACTAGCGTGGAACCAACTGGTGCCTGCAACTCTGTTGTCCATCATGGTTTCAAGTTTACAGTCATCAACAGGCACACTTTCAGCCTCTTTATGACCAGTGAAAATAGGAAAGGGGTTATCTAGACATGGTATCAGATAACAAAAAGTTACTCATAAATTATTAATAGAGAAAATAAGCTGAAAAGATAGAACAGAACAAATTAGTTATAGGACTGGCTGTAGAGAGAAAGGGCCAAAGTTGTAGACAGCCAATGGAAGGCACGTGGCTTTGGTATGGACTTTTCTAGGTTCGATAAATTCAAGCGTGGCTTCAATACAAAGAGGCAACAGAAGAACTTTCCAGCTGACAGGGCATTTGAACATTATCACCAATGTACGGGCAACATATTTGCCCGTTGACTCCTGCAAGTGTTTCAGAGGACAAAGATGTGCTTGCATCATGCATCTTCTCAGCCTTTCCCTCTTTACCTTCTTCATCTCTCCTTAAATACTGCTGAGTACACAACTCCTTAGGAAGTAAAATCTCTGGATTAAAAAAAAAACAAAACCACAAACTTTATAAGGAGCAGGAGGAAAGCCCATTTTGCCACTTTTCTGTCTGAAAACCTCAAAAGATGTTTCAGTTTCCTCATGACAGGCAACCAAGAACATTAGGTCAAAAGAGTTCCAAACAGAAAATCCCTGGATTTAATAATCTTGCCTCCAAGTTTTCAAGCTAATTTTAAGAGCACATGCTTTGCGTGTTGTTACTAGGGTGTGTGGCTAAAGAAGGGCTACAAGTGGGGCGCCTGGGTGGCTCAGTGGTTAAAGCCTCTGCTTTCGGCTCAGGTCATGATCTCAGGGTCCTGGGATCGAGCCCTGCATCAGGCTCTCTGCTCAGCAGGGAGCCTGCTTCCTCCTCTCTCTCTCTGCCTCTCTGCCTACTTGTGATCTCTCTCTCTCTCTCTCTCTGTGTCAAATAAAGAAATAAAATCTTAAAAAAAAAAGAGGGCTACAAGTGTCCGTATCCCGAGCAAACAAGAACATAAATCTAGAGTTGTAGGAGATTTTAAAAATCAATGAAACAAGTACGGAATGTTTTCTGGGGGTATCAAAATGCAACACGACGACAGTGCGGTGGAGAGCTTTGAGGAGGGCGTGCAATGAGGTAGGGTATAACGGCAGCAGGGGGAAAGGAACCCAGGCCAAGGGAGATGGCAGTCAAGGCAGGAGGTCTGAAGCAGCTAGCGAGGGGCACAGAGGAAACCAGGCGGAGAGGTCTGAGAGAGCAGAAGGAGTACGATGTGCTGCCAGATGACGGTACCTGCACTTGGTCTCACAGGCACAACCACGAGGGAGTCGTCTGAGCTGCAGAGTGACCACAACACTCAGGGTGGGGTTGCCGGAGTACAGTTAGGGGCTGTGTGACAATCCAGAAGACAGAGGAAGATGGAAGACACTGGGCGGGAAGCAGGGATCCAGTCAGGAGGGATTACTGAGGTAGGAAAAAAGAAAACCATCCTTTTGGGGGATGTGTTATAGTAACTTGTTTCTAAATTGCAATGCTAGAGATAAAATGTTTCCAGTGAAACATCCCACAATTTGTTAATTTCCCACAGAAGTTAGGGCATTCAGAGGACAAAAACTAACTAATTAAAAGGTATCAGGGCACAGAGTTGTATTTAAATAGAAAGGATCTTTCAACCAGGACTATATAGTTGGTACAGGTCCGAGATTAAAATCTTGAGGTTGGGCATAGTTTTTGTACGCTATCTATGTTTTCCTTTCCCCAGCCAATTTCGATTACTTTCCCTGTGGTCAAAAAAAAAAAATGATGATAATCTTGGTGAGATGAAAGATAGCAAGGGAAGCATTTTAATGTGTAATCAGTCTGGCAGAGTTACCTTGCAAACAGACGTATTTTTTCCTGTCAAATTTAATCATTCCAAATGTTGAAGGAGTAATCAAAACCTTCAGGATATGTGTGTGTGTGTATATTTATGTGTTAAAATAGTTTACTGTGGTTGCTTGAACTTCAGTGTGTTGCCAACTTGAAAGGCTCTGTTTAGGGTGCACTCTTTTAGCAGACCAAACCAATACCGAGCAATAGCCCAGGCAACTACAATGACAGTGATAGTCTTGAAATGTTCCTTAAATTTGGATAATTTACTTGAACTCTAAGGAAAGAGAAACAGCTTAAGGACTTTCAGTGCTTAGACAAACAATTTAAAAAGGAGGCAAAATGAATGTCCACAATATCCTTTAAGCAAACTGTAATGGGGACCTTCTTTGGGGGTAGGGGCACTTGGCCTCACAAATCGGAATCATGGCTTAATCGTCTTCTGACATGAAGGCAATGTCAAACATTCCTGCAAAACATGAGTGTGTGAAGCCACCCGTGTGAAATGAGGAAGAGACCCGTCTCCTCCCTGGGGAGGTTCAAGTATCTTGGAACTGTTTTGAGAAGAAAAGCTCAGTGCAGATGGCAAAGACAGAAACAGCTGCCCAAGGACAGGGGGAGCATGACACATTGAACGAAGACTTCCTTATCCTAGGGTGCAATTGCGCTGGACAGATTTCTCTATCGCTGGGTTTCAGTCGCAGGCAATAAAAACAAGTGATACTAAACAGAAATACATTCCAGGGCAATAAACTAGAAGGAAGGAGAAGGCAGGCCAAGTGTGGCACGGCGTCCGGGCTGTGCTTACAGTCACGCCAGTCCTAGCACGGGCGCCTGAGATCCGGGGCGCCTGGTGTCCGTGGAAAGAGTGAACAGGGGAGCAGGAACAGGGGCAGCTCGCAGCAAACGTCAGCTCCGGCCACTGAGGCTGTTCTTGCTGCTCCTGCTTCTGGGACTCGGTGCGTTCTTCTTTGCTGTTAAGAGTACTCGACTGTCACAGTACCCGCTTCTCTTAAAATATTGACTTACTTTCACTGCTTCAAGTGCGAGAGCACAGAGCTTTCTGTGAATCGACACAAAAATGTCTACTTCTGGATATTTCTGTTCCTGTTCCACTTTTCTCCCCAAGACCTCAATTAGGTACTGGGTCAGGAGCATACAGACTTTTACTTTATTTAGACGTATATGCTGTATAGAGACACTAGCTGCGTATAGACGATGCACGTAAGATTTGCACATACCTAGGCAGCACATGCATGCGTCTGTAACTTGCTCCAGGGTAAGACTGACCACACCCACACGCCCACCACATACATGTACTTCTTCCTCCTGAAAAGCTGAAAAACAGTGAGTTGAAAGTATTTTCTATTCTATTGTTTTCAAGCTTAGAAAAAGTTATGGCGATAAAGTTTAAAATTTTTTACTTTTTAAAAATTGGGTCTTTTATGTCTTTTAAAGTTCTTGAGTCTGATTTTAAATGGAAAGTTGACTTTAAAATGTCAAATTATAAATAAGTTTCTCATGTGTCCTGATGGTTGTAACCACATTTGACTTGGTAGTTCTAGAACGGGGTGGGAGAGGACTGAAGGACCCATTTTCCTCCTCTAGTTATATGATTTAGAGTGACAAAGGACCGAATCATTTCTATGTAGTTCTTAAGTACTAAAATCAATAAGAGGATTAAGACCTTTATTTATGCTAGTTTATAAATTATTGCTTTATGGTATGGACTTAAACCAAACTCCAGCTTGAATATAAGTCCAAAATTCCCAGAATAAGTCTTTCTAAATATTATCTTTGCTGGGTGTTAAGAGTTAACTAAGACAACTCTTCTGGATGACTTATATAGCTTTAACTTTAACCTCAAAAATTCTACTACTCCCATGGTGATGAGAAAGAGTGAAAGAGAGAATGTGTGTCAGAGAAACTGTGTGAACGAGAGACAGAGGGAAAGAAAGGAGAAATAACAAACTTCTGTCTGAGTTCCTACAAATTGCTTAAATCATAAAAGTTAAATTTTAAAAAGGCAGGGGAGGGGAAGAACACATTAAGAAAAGACATAGCTAGTTATCATTAGCTGGTTAATACAGGCTTAATGAGGGTTTCACTCTTTTGATTTTATGAAGTCTGTACTAGAGCTACTTCTTGGACTGCCAAGTAACAGCACATGATTTCATTTTATACAGTGGTCTAATCTATTTTTATTCATATGGAGAAGGAAGGGCTTTGACTACAAGATTTTACAAGAGATCAGAGCTGCAGGAATTGTCAGCATGGTGCTATCTGATCTGCTCACTGGCCAGGGGAGAACCAGGGAGTGACCACTGACCCTCAAGATAACCAGCAAGGAGGGAGAGGAGAAGCACAAAGGGGTTGGGGTAGAGTCAAAGGCAAGCAAGAAACGGAGGCAGTAAACCCAGAGTTCTAATACCAACCCTGAGACTTACAATACCACCCAAGACACAGTTTATAAAAATTACACCAACAAAGAAACCCTTGAACTCTAAGAACCCTTCCCATTGTATTTTCTCACTTTTACAGGCAGAAGTACAGAATTACTTCATGGTTAAGATTTTAGGAGAAACGATGTTTGGTGACTGGCTCTATGAATGGTTTCTGTGCTGAGAATTACAAGTTTTAAAGAAAGACATTATAAGCAGTTTTATACTCATCTTTCAATTACTCAATTTAAAAGTTTTGAGTTATAACTATGAGAAAAAAATAAAAATAAAGTTTTCTGTCCTTATGAACTTGTAGTTTGGATTAAAGAATAGAATTGTGGCTCCTATCATTGGATCACCGTGAAAAACAAAGAATAAAGGAAATTACATTTTACATATCTAAAGTTATGCATACACACAATGACTGTAAACGCGTAGCTTAGTTAGTCCTTCAACTATTTCTCTGACCAATCAGAAACTCTATTCTATTCAGGGAGACACTGGGCACCCCTAAAGTTAAGCAACATCCCTAAGAGATGAGAGAGTAGGTGCCTACAGCCCAAAGCCCACACGCTCTTTTCCACACACCTGGATGTCCTATATTTATATTTAGTTGTATGGTTTTACTACCAAAGATATAGGTATCTATGCCTATGGCAGTGAAATTAGCTTCTCCACTCTCTTGTGCTGAATATTAAAATGAGTTGGCATGCCCACATACCCAGCAAGTAGAGTGATGGAGGTCCTAATACAGGATTACACGTTTGCCTGGTATCTGAAATGAGGAACATGTGAAAAATGCATACATGTTAGGAAAAACTGACAAGGTCTAATGTGTGCTGAACAAGGTAAGAGGGAAATGGGGGGAGGTCCTGCAGAACGTAGAGCTGGGGGGGGTGCTATGAGTGCTGCGGTAATCCAATGGGGAGCCTTTCCCTCATGCTCTATCTTCCATAGTCTTCTCAAGTCTCTATTTCAAGAAACCAGAAGTCTAGAATGTGGGAGAAATAGTGATGTTTCTTAATACCAAATTGTCCTTTCCTGCCTAACAAGCCAGAGCTGCACCTGAACAAAATGCCTGTCGATGGCACCCCCCCCCACCCACCTCTGAATGGGGGCCCCACCACCTCCTGTGCCGGCCACAGTGTTGGCTTCTAGATGTGGCTGTCTCCTACACATATGTGACCAAACTGCTGGTTTTAAGGCAACAGAAAACCACACTGCACTGTACCACTAACAATAAAAACATAGGAAGATCAGAGCAAGGCACAGGTTTTCCAACACATTTTTTTTAAAGAAAATGGGAAAATATTTAAGAATGAGGTTTCTGACCATTTGACTGATGACTGTCTTTCTGACACATGTTCTTTTCTAGCTTGAGAATTACATCCAGGACAACATGAAGAGAGAAATGGTAGAGATGCAACAGAATGCGGTACAGAACCAGACTGCTGTGATGATAGAAATAGGAACAAACCTACTCAATCAAACAGCAGAGCAAACACGGAAGTTAACAGATGTTGAAGCACAAGTAAGTAATGGAACAGAACACATGTAATGGTCCAGCTAGATTAGTGAATGGCAAGAAATCAGACTGCATGGTTACCTCATTAAATAGTGGGAAAATGAAGAAACCTCAAGGGTATCAGGAAAAAAATTGGTAAGAAAATAAGAATTTGTGGCTAGATAAGAATTTACAATCTGTAAATACATTTTCATCTTTTTTTTTTCTCTTAAAGATTTATGTATTTTAGAGAGTAGGGTGGCAGGGGAAGGGGCAGAGGGACAGGGAGAGAGAATCCCAAGCAGACTCCCCATTGATCATGAAGCCAGACATGGGGCTGGATCCCACAACCCTGAGATCATGACCTGAGCCGAAATCAAGAGTTGGACACTCAACCAACTGAGCCACCCACGCATCCCCATTTTCATCTTTAGTACTGAGGTTATATTACTGCTTTTCTACTAACGGCATGTGAATCATTTCCTATGATGCATGCTCAACAACTATAAGGCAAATGCTCCCCTGCCTCGCCAGGTACCTTTTGGACTCAGGGTAAGTCCTTACCTTGCTTCGTGCATTTGAGAAATGAAAGGCGCGAAAGCAGCGTGCAAGAAACTTTGTTCTTCAGTCTAACTTTTAAGGTAAAATAAATCTCAAAAAAGTATGAAAACAATCTGTGGTATGAGTTCATAGACAAAGCCACAGAGCTTACAAGCCACAGCAGCTGTGGCACAGGGGGCTCACCCATCCCCTGATGGCTCGTGTCCCGCTATTAGCCAGCTGAGGGAATCTGAGCAAGGCACTCAGCTCCCGGGGGCCTCAGTGGGTTTAACTATAAAGTGAGGCCTGGGTCTTACAACTGGCTGCTAAGTGCCCTTTTAGCTTTCAGATTTTACAAGCTGCTGACTAATAGCAGTAGGAGACAGGAATATGAAAATAACAAAAGAATGCCACCAAGACACTAAACATCAAAACACTGAAACAAAATTCACAGTCATGCCAAATGACACACGCGTGACCGAGTAAGAATAGGGGGTGAAGAGGAGGCACCTGGGTGACTCAGTCGTCTGGGCACGTGACTTCGGCTCAAGTCATGATCTCTGGGTCCTGGGATCAAGCCCTGACTCGGGGTGGGGGTGGGGGGTGGTCCCTGCTCAGCAGGGCGTCTGCTTTTCCCTGTCCCTCTGACCCTCCCTCCACTCATGCTCTCTCTGTGTCTCTCTCTCAATAAATAAATAAAATCTTAAAAAAAAAAAAAAAAGAGTACTCTAGGTGGGGAAAAAAGGGGCTGTTGGTGTAATCTATTAAGAGGCTCCCAGTTCAAGTCTCTTCATCAGTGAATCTGCTCTCTGGTTCCTAACCCTGGATTCTTTATAGGCTTATGAAGTACCTTCCTACTCTGAGTTGTAAGCAATGCTTTAAAGAGAGAGAGAGAGAGAGAGAGAGAGAGAGAGAGAGAGAGGAGAATATTTAATAGTAAATAATTTCTACTATGTATTATTCCTATATGCTACTTAAGCTAAAAGAAATGCCAGACATCAGCAAACAGGGATATGAGGTAAGAGAAATGATCCCAACTGGAATAAGTTCACGTCTAGAGTGGTACCATTATTCTTTCATTGTCCCCCTAAGAACTGTTGGATAAAGTAAGGAAAACAGTAGGAAAGTGGTTGGAGAATAAAAGATTTTTATCTGAGGACAGAATAAGAAGTTACTTCTTTACCAAATCTTTCCACGATATTAAAACTATGTAGGAAAAATATAACTATATTACATGATGGATCACAAGGTATGAAAATTGTAATCCCAAGAGGTTACAGAAGCTAAAAATGAAAAGATAAAAATTTTAAAGTAAATGTATCAATATATCCATAGTCAATTATTAAAATAAGTTAGTAATGTTTAAGTCACATCCCCCACCTTTTGATACCAAAACTAGTAGAAAATCAAGCTCATCCAAAAAATGTCTGGGGACTATAACATTTCTTATATTTTCAGACAATGGTAACCAAGTGTAAGACATTAAGCAATGCTGTAAACGACATCCTGTGTGAGGCAGGCTTTCTAGCTTTCACTGAGCTCTTGTTGGGTCACATGATTTTTAAAAAATCTATTGTGAAACTAGATATCATATGATCTATGGTAACAGGAAAACTGGAAGGTGACTGGAAAGAAGACAGCCTATAATGTCCAGCTAAACACATTAAAATGGCTGAACCTAAGCAAGGATATCAAGGGACCGAATTATGTACCAAATCTACTGTAGGCACTACTGAGCAATTACTGTGTGAAATGGGTTTAAATCCAAACATAAAATTTTCTGATTAGAAGATTCTTGTAGTCTGTCAAGGTGAGAGGCTATTCCACCGGACAATGAGGGATGGGTGGAGGTCTGAGTTCTTAGAGACAATAGACAACCACCTGATCTGGATAATTCAGACAGTCACCTACAGCCGGAGGCCTTAGGAAGGTGATGAAAAACAGGACCATCGATCCCGGGTCGGTCAGGACCTATATGCCATCCTCCCCACCTCTGGCCCATTGTGCTCATTTTAGAGCACTTAGGAGTTGAATAAAGGACCCCCGTTTCCAGTTCCTTTTAGCAATTACCAATATAGAGTATTTGGGCCCAAAGAAGATGTAAGCCAAAACTATCATCCAGGTGTTAGTATTAAAACCCAACCTTTCTGCTGGCCAATGCCTTCACTCATTCATAAGACTGTTCATGGTATGAACTCATCCTGCTTGACTAAGGACAGGACTATCCCTACAGCTGCCCAGTGGGACCTGGCCAAGCCTTTTATGAATGACACAGACCCTAAGCAAACAATGGTTCTTTCAAGGACCCTTATTCCTGGGCAACAATTCTGCCTTACACTCAAACGTGATGTCACATCCTGAATAACCATGACCCAGAGGATGTGAGTAACAGACTCTTCCTGCTAAAAGGCAGCCAAACGCCAAAGAATTCATCCTTAGATTTGTCAGAACACAATGGGAACAGCGATATTGCATATGGCGTATGCCAGAGAGGTCCACAGAGCAAAACTGAGCTCCCACTTCACAGCGATGTATTATTGTTTCCTAATTGGTTAACATGGTTTTTAAAATTAAAAGAGAGAGAGAGAGAAATGGAAAACAAAAGGCTGAACCAGTGAATACAAACTAGGAAATGCTGGGCTAAACATGAGCTACGGTTTTATAGAATGAAAGCATGTGACTTCTAATCACGTCGCCTACTGATAAATAAGAGAACAGCATTTTGTTTTGAGTGGAAGCAAAACCTTTTTCATTTATCAACAACTTCTAATGTATTAAATATGACCATTTTATACTCCCACTTGTCTCACTGTATGAAAAGAAAAGCTAAAATATGGCAGAACAAGAAGACCAGCATTATATTATTTGACACAAATACCACTGTCCGGAACTATTAAAACACTTCCTAAAAAAAGACACGGTGGAAAAAAAAAAAACAAAAAAAAACCCAAACATTCTGACACAATCCAGGACTTAAAGCCTTGTCTGAAAATGAAGAATATGCCAAAATAGGATACTTGGGTAAATTAAAAAAATGCTTTAGTTATGTTTTCCTATAATTTAGCTGACTTAATTAAAAGGAAGTTATATGTAACTTTAAAGATGACAAATAGGAATTTTATTTTGTTACATTTAGGTATTAAATCAGACAACAAGACTTGAACTTCAGCTTCTGGAACATTCCCTTTCCACCAACAAATTGGAAAAACAGATTTTGGATCAGACCAGTGAAATAAACAAATTGCAAGATAAGAACAGGTAATAAAAACACAAAATAATTATAATTCAGAATTGCACACTTTCTAGATCTGAAAGCCTATTTCATCTGACTATTAATATAAGCATGGCTTACAAAATGCCAGATTTCTTAATGTGTAGTGTCAGGATCTGACACCTCATGAGGGAAAGGAAGGGAGAGGGTCTGGGAAGAAATATGGAAGTGACCATGCCTTCTAATCCAGTCTTCAATTTTTTCATTCTCCGGCCCCTTAAAGATTCTCTTCCAGTGATCCCCCAAACTCTGCCCCAGTACTGCACCATTTAATCCATGACAAAATACTGCCAGTGTCATGGAGTAAAAGTAACACTGGCCTAGGCATTTTAATAGTTCCTTTGCCTCTGGGAACTTCGTTGTTTCCAACGCAGAATGAGCCACAGCTGGAAAATTACACTTCAACTATAAACAATGCACATTTCATCATACAATCGTTACTCCTAAAACATATGATAAAGCAAAAACAGAAGTTAATAATAAATATAATATTGATATTTAAACAAGATCTAGAAAAATTCCAAGAAAACCAATACAAAAACAAACTTGGGATGATCAGTGGGGACTGTTTTCAAAGGTTTACTGCAGTTGGGGACATATGAGGATAATTGTATTTATTAACCTGTTTCTAACCAAGACATGTCTACATGACAGGGAGAATGGCCAGACAACAATGTACTCTATTTCACAGCCACTTAATTTCAATTACATCATTCTTTATTCTTAACAAAAAATGATGATGAACTTAATGGCTTACAATCATTCTTTCCTGTTAATCAGAAACTCAGCTAAAATAATTCTTTCTGTTCTTTGGGTAACAAGTTTAACTCACTATTGATTTAGGGCTTTAAAGAGCAAATAGATTTTTAAATTTTTTTGCAAATAGATTTTTTTTTTTTTTTAAAGATTTTTTTTTTTTTATTTATTTGACACAGAGAGAGAGATTACAAGTCGGCAGAGAGGCAGGCAGAGAGAGAGGAGAGAGGAGGAAGCAGGCTCCCTGCTGAGCAGAGAGCCCGATGCGGGGCTCGATCCCAGGACCCTGGGATCATGACCTGAGCCGAAGGCAGCGGCTTTAACCCACTGAGCCACCCAGGCGCCCTCAAATAGATTTTTTAATTCAAATATTTTTCTTCAGTGTTTCAATTTTTTTTACTTCTGCAAAGTAATAAATAAAAGTTTGAGACCAACAATTGAGTACAACAATCTCTGCAGTTTAATTTTCTTAAAATGGTCTTATTTAATAATGTTCTCTTATTTAACGATGTTGCAGTAATGGGAAGATATGGGAGCTGAATGATTACTCTAGTTGCTTGCCAGGAAAATACTGTCTGGGCTATGTCCAGTTTGTTGAACACAGCCTGGTCTTGAACACTGTTCCCTCCTTACATTTCTAATTCTGTATGCTAAAACACTAATATCATCAGTTGAGTATGTCAGTTATGTCACCCGAGTATCATCTTTGTAAATATTTGCCAAATCACATTGCCTTTTGCCTAGAGAAGTGCAAATCTGATTCCCGAGTTCCGACACACTGTTTAATGTTTTCGCTTACTACAAGTAAACTTTGTTATACACAGTCAGCTGGGATCGCTTTGAAAGACAATCAACAACTTTCCTTACATCTTTGATCATCCACGATTTGGTAAAAATTTCTTTGTACGTTAAAGCTTTACAACATATAAAACAGTGATTCCAACCATCCCGTAGCTTGCTGTCTTTACTGATTATTCTTGCACACGGGATCCTTCACATTCTTTTTCACTTAAATCTTTCACATTTTCTGCCAGTTTAATTGACACTGACCAAAAACGCACTTTTCCAATACTTTGAACCCACTTTTATATGACACTAAATTTAAACAACACATTTCCTCCATAAAAGCACCCTGTCAAACATACATAATAAACTATAATTTTAGGTGACTTAACAATAGCAAAGCATCACAGCTTGGATGGCAAACATCTCACTCAGAATGGAGTTGTACACGGACTGTTTCTGAATGACCTGCCAAAGCACAGACCCTGAGAGGGATAGCTTGTTACCAGCAGACTTGTCATAAAAACCATATGTAATAAATCCATACCTACAGGAAGAGTAATCCTCTTAGCAGCTGCAGAACTCACAATCTCTTATATCACAAATACGAAATGAAGTGACAATAATAAGGTTTCCATTAATGAGTATAAGCCAATAAAAATAAGAAAACTGTGCAGATGATTTTCCATCTTTCAGTAAGTTTGACATGCTGTGTTTTGAGGTGTCTTATATTTTGACTAGCCTAGGATTTCATTTGCAAGAACATCATTGCAAATATCTGTGAATGTTTTGCACATGTGACAAACCATACCTTTAAATTACTTTCAGTATTTCCCCCAAAGTGCAACTGTTTTCATTACAGAATAGTTTCAAATGAAGTCAAAGTACTTATCAGGGCCAATGTTTTTCTGATAATTGCCACTATCCAATTTTTAGGTTCACCAGCTGAAGGTGAAAATTACTACATGGTTTTCATCTTATAATTTTTTTTCTTCTAAAGATAAAGGATTCATTTATGGGCTACTTGTACCAGTTCAACTAAACTGTGATTATTGTTGTGGTGATTATTGTTATTGAAAAGTGCTGCCACTGATACTGCCCCCTTCTGAGGAGCCTTGGTATTTCCGCCCACACAGGACACTTTCCCACGCTTCTCATCTGACCATGATCTATGTTAACAGAAAGATAAGCTATACCTAAGTCCAACTTCTATGCTGATGATTGGGTTGATTCTCCCAGATAAGGAAATCAAGTCCTATGCTAAAGTGGGAGCTGTCAAACCATGTGTGTATTCCCCATGCTGCTCCCCTCCTTTCTTCCACCCCCCACGACCCTCGGCCATGGCCTCTGTGGCAATGTACCAAGTCCTTGCTGTGAATTTACACTCTATTTTCCTCTACTTTATCCTAGTTAACATTTTCCTATTTAACTTTCTCTCATTTAAGAAAATGTTGTCACTCATTAAATTGATTTCCCAAGCCAGTAATGGGTCCCGATCTGCATTTTGCAAAATGGTGCCCTAGAATATACAATCTGGGACTCCCTGCAGCTTTAAATGCAACATTCTGTGCTTCTGTAACTCATTACACATTTCTGCTCTCAGAGATAGTGTGATTTGGGATGATCTGATGCTGGGCTAAACTCCGTAATCCATGCTTGTATTTAACCTGAATATTAACTATTTTAGATCAAGATGCAACTGCCCTCTGGAGCTATACTGGTATAGGTTTTGGAGAAAGAAACTTCTTCTTCTTCTTCTTCTTCTTCTTCTTTTTTTTAATAAATATCCACCCTGGAGTGTTCATACTCTGGGCCATGGGATCATCCCATCTTTTTTTATGCCTCCTCGTGGAATATTAAAGACAACAAAAGACAGCTGGTTAACAAATCTCAGCAATGTCATTTTGAAGGCAATATAGATAAGTAACTTAAAAACGCCCCATTTATTTTATGTTAATTGTCTAGGTCAAGCGTAACAGGAGTGCTTCCAAAGCATAATGCCTGAACGCTGATGGTACTAGAAATGATTTTAGGGCAAAAAGGGGAAAACTTTATACATTTATTTTTAGGTTAACTTCTGCTTACAGCAAGTCATCTTGCTTTTTAAATTAATAAAAGAGATACATGATTAAAAAATAAGTTGGCTAATATCAAGAAAAGTAATAGGAAAACAACAGTTGAAAAATAAATATGATAACACTCATAAAAGTGGAATGCAAATAAGTGCATTACAATAACTGATTAGTTTTGGACTTGGTATACTGACTGAATCCTTGCTGTCATGTACTGATCTTCAATGATCTAGGCTGGCATAAACTTTAGAGCTGCAATTGGGTTCCTAATAGTAATTATTAAAACTGATCGTTAATGCTTACAGGTAAGACTGTAAGCACCACGGGTAGTCAATTGCTTGGTTGAGTAATGTTGCTTGCAGGGTTAAAGATTCAGAAAACGTGACTTTCTCCCAAAAGCCATAGTAGGTTTACAGACTATTTGAACTAGAAGGGACCTCAGAGATGATTGTCTAGTCTACTGCCTCTGTTTTTGATATTTATTTCTACGAGTGGATATTCACTTAGGTAGACATGCACCTGAGATGCAGAGTAGGGATGACCAGGTAGCACAGGGAGTCATGCACGGATGTGAAGCTCTCAGCCTGGGCTTCCCACTCACCTTTCCACCTGCCCACGTGTGCTCCCAACATCAAGGCTGCCTTCTCAATGAATAATTCCATAGTCCCCTACAGCAAAACCATGGTCTTCAAATCCACTCCATGTGATAACTTCTAATTGTGGACCTTACATTTTTGCCAGGATATTTTATCCTCATAGCTATGTCACACTTATTTATCTAATGTTCTTGGCAAGTTTGAGAGCTTCTTCAGGGCTGTGGCAACACTTGCACTCTGTGAAGACAGAGTGTCTTGGAGAAGCAGAAATTCAATAAAAATAAAAGATGATAAGAATTACGAAACTGACTTGATGTCCATAAAGCAATCACTAAAATAACCATTATTTCCCTTTACAAGTTTCCTGGAAAAGAAAGTACTAGACATGGAAGACAAGCATATAGTTCAACTACGGTCAATAAAAGAAGAGAAAGATCAGCTCCAGGTGTTAGTATCCAAGCAAAATTCCATCATTGAAGAACTAGAAAAACAATTGGTGACCGCCACAGTGAATAATTCGGCTCTCCAGAAACAGCAACACGATCTGATGGAGACAGTTCATAATTTATTGACTATGATATCAACATCAAACTGTAAGTCAAGTTTACATATCATTTCTCCTTCAGTTGTAATTGCCATTATTTTGTAAGTGAAACTCTCAAAATTCCAAACAATTCTCATCTTTCAGGAAAGGACTATTTCTCTTACATGTTTCCTATGAAAGCTTTACAGGGTATCATCACAGAACCAATTAAAAAAGGAGGAAGTAATTCCAATCCCAGTTATTTACCTAAAGAATACAAAAGCACTAACCCCAAAAGATACATGCACCCCTAGGTTTGTTGCAGCATTATTCACAATAGCCAGATTATGGAAGCTGCCCAAGTGTCCATAGATAGATGAGCAAAGAAGATGTGATTACATATATATTTTGGAATATTATTCAGCCACAAAAAAGAGTGACATCTTGCCTCTCATGACAACATGGATGGAGCTACAGAGTATTGTGCTAAGTGAAACAAGCCAAAGGCAAATAAGCCAAATAAGGCAATAAGACAAAGACAAATACCCTATGATTTCATTCATATGTGGGGATTTAAGAAACAAAACAAACAGAAAAAAACAAAGAGAGAGAAAAAAAAACAAAAAACAGATTCTTAACTATAGAGAACAAACAGATGGTTAGCAGAGGAGAGGTGGGTGAAGGGATGGGAAATAGGAGATGGGGATTAAGATTACACTTGTTGTGATGAGCACTGAGCAACATATAGAACTGCTGAATCACTACACTGTACACCTGAAACTATTACAACACTGTGTGTTAACTGTACAGAAATTTAAAAATTTTAAATGTTGTTCAGGGAGATAGAACAGAAAGAAGGAAGAAGAGGAGACTAGAAGGAATATATATTTATACTAATCAGTTATTGTGAGGCAAAACACCCTACACATGCTTCCTGGGCTCAAAGAGCCTGCTTTGTGTTAGTTCCATTATTATCTACATGTATGAGGCTGGGCAAGTTGCAAATCCACAGTGGACTTTGTTTTTTAAGTGGGAAAAACAAATCTAACCCCAGAGGACTGTCGTGAAGACTGACCTAATACTTGCATTGACTGGCATAAAACTGGCCCTCAAGAACTGTCAGCTCCCGTCTCTCAGCCCATCCTTAGATATATTTCACCTACTTTATTATTGTTTTACCTTTCACTTTTTTCTTTGGATTTTAGAGGGAAGAAAGGAAGCATCTTCAGTCATTTATTAGAAATGGGATATATAATTTGTGTGGTATTTTAGGGTTTTTTTAAGGTTTTTTTTTTCCTTAAACAAACTGAGTTTAGTTCTTACTATGGTTTATTTCCTAACGTCCTTTAAACTTGGATTCTCTTGACACAGATACATTACACACATGAATCATGTGAAGATACGCTTAACTTCCTAAGAAATATGTTCTCAACATGCTTATCCCAGTACCTTTTCACATTCATAGAAAAGGAAAAGACACTCATCTGACATCTGGTGGGAGCCAGATGATGTGAGGTGTTGGCTGTGATGAGCCAAAGTAGAGAAAATCATTCAGCTCAAATCCTGGCAGAAAACAGGAGCACAGGAGAGAGGGTAGTAGAAGAGGCTTTTCTTTCCGCCTGTGCCTCTAGCTGACGTGAAGGTAGAACTCGTGTCTACCTGTGATGCCTACCCACACATCTGATCCATACGCCCGTGCTCTGCTGGTTTCTAGAAGGGATATAAATACCTGCAGGAATGCACATACACACACCCTTTATTTATGGCAAAAAGGATTGGGAAATCTAAATGTTGAGAGCAGAGTAAAAATTTGAAGGGATTTCATAATCCTAGAATTTTTAGACTTAGAGTAAGAATTTCAAAGACATGGATAAGTAATGGCAGGTTCCTCTTGAATACAAATTATAATGGGACAGTTGCTAAAAATCCAAAGAATACTCTTAGAATCATTACCCAATAGTCTAAAGAAATGTATCAAGACTTATCCTCAGATATTTACCTTTTAAAAGAAAGGAGAAAACGTACATCCACAGCCTGGATAGGATAATAGCTAATGGGACATGCTACGCAGCCCCTGTAGAGGGGACACTGTTTTTAGGTACATTCTTTTTTTATTCTTTTGCAATAACTTTAAGTGATTCTAGTCAAGATGGAAGATTTTTTTTAAAAATTTTATTTATTTATTTGTCAGAGTGAGAGCACAAGCAGGGGGAGTGGCAGGCAGAGGGAGAAGCAGGATCCCCACTGAGCAAAGAACCTGATGTGGGACTCGATCCCAGGACCCTGGGATCATGACCTGAGCCGAAGGCAGACACTTAACCGACTGAGCCACTCAGGCATCCCGGAAGATTTTTTTTTAAAGTAATTGTTTACTATAGTTAATTGCAAAGTATTTGCATTCCATATTGATGATTTTTTAAAAAAGGAAGTATAGATTACTAGTGATAATCTTTGAGAATTAATGCAGATCAGGCTGAAGGAGTAATTTTTTTGGAAAGGATAAAAACTGGTGTGTCCTTTCTACTTATTATAAGAATTCAAATGTAATAAAACTTGAGTGTATCTCGAAATAATAAACTTTTATCTTTTCATGAACTCCCATTGAATGCTTTCCTATTTTTTTTTAAAAGCAGCCAAGAACTCCTTTGATGTTAAGGAAGAGCAAGTCATTTTCAGAGACTGTGCGGAAGTATTCAAGTCAGGACTGACAACCAACGGCATCTACACACTCACGTTCCCTAATTCCACCGAGGAGATCAAGGTATGCTATTAGTCTCCTGGTTTCAAGCGCCTGGCCTGTAAACAGGTTATTTTAGAAGCAGAGGAACCATATAATGTAGTTCACACACCCAGACCCTTCCCAACTTCATGCAAAGCAAAGCAACACTCACTGGGCGTCTGCCTCACACGAAACACCTGCCAAGGGCTCCGCGTCCAGTCACTGCACACATACACCGACCGGGCATATCAACAACGTAGAAGTTGCTGTGTCACCCTGAGAAGATACATCTATATCACATTCTCCTTGCATCTGACTTAATCATCATACTGTCCACTGTCTCCCTTCAGGTGACAGACTCCTTTCATTGCTTTTCAAGAAAATATCCTCCAAAAACTAGAGTCAAATAACCAAATAGTTTGTCCTTCTGTTGTTCTTGAAGTAGCATTGGTATTCCATCAAAAAAAAAAAAAAAAGTCTCATTTAGCTCACAGCTAAAACAGCCACAAAAAACTTGCCTTCGACACAACCATGGTACCTCGGTTTGCAGAGTGATGTACGGACATTTCCCATTTCATCACAGAACATATAAGAGGACACGTAGGCAGGAGAGGCTTACTAAAATTAATGGTTTTTACTGCTTTGTCAAAGATGTCCCAAAGTGATACTGACTTATTTTTTTCCCAGTTGCAAGGGTGTGACTAGAGCATACAGTGAGTCAAACATAGGGTGCGCTAGTCCCTTCATTCATTCTGGGGTACTGATTCCCCAACCAGCCCTTCTGTTCCATCACCACAAACACTGTCACAGCATCAAACGCCAAAAATGTCTCATGTCATTAAGGAAGCAGTGCCAGCCTTGCAAACTTGCAGCAAGGGTCTCAGGGACCCCCCAGGAGCCTGCAAGCCACACCATGAGGACTGCGGGGGTTGGTTATCCTTACCCCATTTAACGTTGACTGGAAGACGTAAAACACACCACCAAAGAGAATAGCTCATTTCCTTCTCCAGTATTTGGAGTTTATTTCAAAGCATAAGATCAATTAATTTGTGGAAAGTGAACCAACAACCAGAACTTACCATAAGGAGAAGTTAGTACATAGCTTAACTCAATTATTCTTAGTTATTCTGATTAGTCATTGAGCCTGGCTCCTGATGTCCTTCTGGGAGACACTGAGCTTTAGATGAGGGGGTGGAAAAACACACAGCTCCAGAGAATATTTCAATGTGGCTTCTCAGAGAGGTCTGATAAGGTGAAATATTACAGGAGATTCGGTATGAATTACATAATTATCAGTTACATAATTATCAGATGACTGTCTATAGTAATGTTTATAAATATGTCTGCATCTCATTGTAACTGCTACGAGTTGAACCAAGGTAAACACTTAGAGAAAAAGCCATCAATACTGTATAAAGATGGAAATTTTAGAGGTTCCTGGAAACATTATCTCTTTGAACTCAGTATTAAAAATGCTAATAAGAAAAACTTTTAAAAATGTAAGCATTAAGGGTTTAAGGACCCAGAATTTGAAACAATAACATATACTTTGATTATGAATTTAAAAGACAAATATTGCGCTATTCGAGATAATACTTTCTGAAGAAAATCTTTCTAATTCATTCATGTTGCTTTAAATCAACCTTGGAAATCAGTTAATGTCCCCAGTGCTCTGGAAGCAGTGCATTAGCAGGGAGAGGGGAAAAGGAGAAAAAAAAAAAATATATATATATATATATATATATGGTCTGCTGCAGATGAGAAAGTAATGAACAAATCCTGTAAGAAGGCTCTCAATCCCCTTTGCAATCTGGTTTTCATAACAATCCTCTGTATACTACTGTCTGTCACC
Organism: Ailurus styani; assembly: GCA_002007465.1. Taxonomy (NCBI): domain Eukaryota; kingdom Metazoa; phylum Chordata; class Mammalia; order Carnivora; family Ailuridae; genus Ailurus; species Ailurus styani. Next base: position 2,645,538 of record LNAC01000093.1, on the reverse strand, counting down.
AGATGTTGGTCTCTTCTTGGCCTAGAGCAATGGGGACAGGAGTGGCAGGAGCAGGAGGACAGAGGATATCGGGGCAATGTGAATGTTTTGCAAATCCAGAGGGCAACCTCCGATTACACGGCACCAACTAACTGCTCTGTAAATGTTTTCCCGACTCAGTGCAATGCTCCCGTCCCAGAGCACTATGTCAGCCCAATGGCTTCACTGAAATATTCTCCAGCAAGATGAAAATATATAGTACTGGGAGACGATGTGAGTCTCAGGTCATGGTTGGAAACATCGGGATTTATATTTCTTTTAAACATTTGCAGTAAAAACAACTCATCGACACAGCAGGAAACAACAATCTTACCAAACCTCAAGTTTCTCATCTCTAAAATAAATGGTCTAGGTTAAGTGACTTCTAGATTCCCTTCCAGACTTAAGGCCCCGTAATTCACGATCTGATCGAGGGAGACAAAGTCTGAGAGACTTGAGTTTAAATTCTGGCTCTGCCAATTTGTGCCTCTGGGCACAGCATTTACCCTGTGTGAGGCCTTAGTTTCCTACTCTGTTATGTGATGAAGTAACCCCAGGCGTACAGAGTGATTTTGAGGTGACGATGGACATACAGCACTTGGGAGAGGACATAGTACTTAGCCACCTATTTGAGAAAAGGAAACTGTTTACCATTTTGACTGCCCCCAAAGTCTAGGAGACAACTTCTCTGCATGAAAGGGCAGACATTTTTGGCCTGTTTCACCTAATTCAGGAAAAGAATGTTCCAACAGATCTTTGGGCCAACCTTTTCCAAAAAAACCTACATACTTCAACTTTGTTTTTGAAAAATTCATTAGGTTTCTGCAAAAGATAAAAACTGCATCAAAGGCATGTGAGTTTGTTTCTGCTGGTCAGAGACATAATAATTTCCTTCCCCCAATTTCACAGTGTACCTGTCTCCTAGTGTTTATCTGTGTGGTTACTGTTTCAGCAGTCATTCCCCATGGCCTCAGAGCTGAAGCATGACATTTAAATCAGGCATTATACACTGAAAGGCTTCAAGTTTTAGAGCAAGATAGCAGGTCCCTGAACCATGCAATAGGGTGCAAACTGCCCTCAGGTTTGTGGTAGCTGGAGCAGTGAGGTCTTGGGCATTCTCTGAGGAAGTCGGTTTTCCTGATGCTGAGATAATCCATTTCATCGTTTTCACTCTGTGCCCTCTGGCTATGTGGACAACTCTCTTTGAACACTATCTTCCTCTGAAAGTTTCACGACTCAGTTAAACATGATACTTCAGTATCTATGAACTCTTCATTCTTTTTTTCTTTTTAATCGGAACAAAGAGATATGAAGGGAATGTTCTAATCATGTCATCATTGTCCCTGGTGGAGTTAGAGAATGGTACGGCTCAACCCATTTCCACACCATTATAAATGGGTGTTGAACCCATTTCAGCCCAAATTCCTCAGCCAGTCTGGACTCTGATTTTCACACAAAGACAAACTTCTTCTCTGATTTAAGTATCCGTGACTTTATAACACTGATTGTGACAGCAAAGAATCAAATATTGTTGGAACAAGGATAGGCTGGCTAAAAACCATATCCACCCACCAGCCATTTAAGATACCAAGGAAGTAACTTGTCTGTGCATACAAAACTCCTAAACCAATATAGCTTCTTCAGCTGGTTTACTAAACTAATTGTTCTTTAGAAAACATATTGAGAGAAGTGATCAGGACTGACCATTGGGTGGACCACAGGCAAATTAGAGGCAGTATTACTCATGAACTGATTTCAACTTGGAGCTGGCCTACTAACAAAAGGGTCAAGATTCTCTGTTTTTGCAGTATCCTATGGTAGAAAAAAAAGTAAAGAATGAGGAATTTAAGAGACCTTTACTCAAGTCCTATATTCCACTTAATAGCTGAATGACTCTGGCCAAATTAATCTCACTTTACTAAATCTTTTCACTAAATCTTTCCTCCTTTCACAATTACAGAATTACAATATCCCAAAAGCGTTGCTTCAAGATTGCAGATGATATATGAAAGTACCCAGTGCAGTACCTGGAACAGACTGGTGCATAGCAATGATAACAGCATAATTAACTATAAGAATAACATCGATACAGGGAGATAATAAGGTGTCACCTTAAGCAGGTCAATTTTATTTGTCTAGTTAATTAATTAATTAATNTTCACTAAATCTTTCCTCCTTTCACAATTACAGAATTACAATATCCCAAAAGCGTTGCTTCAAGATTGCAGATGATATATGAAAGTACCCAGTGCAGTACCTGGAACAGACTGGTGCATAGCAATGATAACAGCATAATTAACTATAAGAATAACATCGATACAGGGAGATAATAAGGTGTCACCTTAAGCAGGTCAATTTTATTTGTCTAGTTAATTTAAAATGGGGAAGCTTTCTGGGGCAACTCTCTGTCTCCTTAGCAATGAGTCACCAGGCAAGTCACTGAACATCAAAGACTGGGTCTAGGTGTGCTCTTGGTTCTCTTGTATCCCCCACTGTTAGGATTTTTGCTCACAAATGCAGAATGGTTCACATTTAAACTTACTCTGCCAAAATTATCTCCCTCATTCCCCTAAAAGACTGAGGAAAACAGCAGAGGAAGATTATTTCTAATTGGTTTTGAGTGATAACGTCCATATTTACTACCTCGTATGCTGTAGGAAATTTTATCTTAACAGAATTTCTGGGAAAATTTTTCGTTCTACTATAATCTCATTATTTAAAACTATTTATGTAATCTTGTTTGCAGGGGTTTTTAATTTCATAATAAAACTCCTGCTGAGTGGAAAGTGAGCATGCATGCTCCTGGCCCAAGAAGGAATTCTGTGTTCCGAACAAAGTTTAAACCCACCAAGCCAGTTTAAAAGCAAAAATAAAAAGAGTTAGGAGGAGAAATACCACAGGCAGTGAGTAAAGTGCACAGAACCTTGAAGTCGTGATCTGTGGGGCAGAGCCGTCAGGCTGCTCTCGGGTCACATACATCCTACGGGGTACCCGGGGGCCTCAGATCTCTCATACTGAGGGGCGAACCGAGAAATCGGACTTTTACCCCACCTGGAAGAAGCTTTCTAAGCCCACAGCATAACATAACAGGGGTCTTGGAAACCCTACAGTACAAAAGTACTCCTTCCACACAACTCTGCGGAGTTGATAGGGACTGACAACTACCATAAAGTTTTCTGGAGTCGTGAACACCAGCTGGTAGATTTCTACAGGTGAGAGATGCGGATTGGAGCCAAACCACCCGGACGTCCCAATCACAACACATCTCTAAGAAACAGCGATCTCTGGGTCAGCGACAGGGGCGGGTCGTTAGCCTAGAACAGATGATGACAAGAAATTCCTATTCTCATCAGCATGGAAATCGTGTTATATTACTGTTTATTTTTCATCATCATTTTAAATTCATGGTTTTCAATTTATTGAAAACCATCTGCTTCTTGGATGACCACAGAGATTTACCCCAGGGAACCCTATCAGCACAAGTCATGTTGTAGGTATCCACATCTGTCTTGTTTCTGTGAGTTCAGACGCAGCCCTGAGTCACTGGTGTTTCCCACGCAGTAACCATGCACTTCCCACTGGCAGGCATACTGCGACATGGAAACCTCTGGAGGCGGGTGGACGGTCATTCAGCGGCGTGAAGATGGCAGTGTTGATTTTCAGAAGACTTGGAAAGAATATAAAGTGGTATGAATAGTCTTTAAGCCATCTGAAAATAATTTTCTTTGTGAAAACTAACTTTCAAGATCTGCAGAACCTTCACCACAAATCCAAAACTAACCAATGACTGTTGACAATTTTTGTTATCAAAGCGTTCCTCTTCACTGGTGTCTCAGTCTCCCCACTAACGAATGACCCCATCAATGTAAAGTAAACTATATATCAAAACAAAGGCATGCAAGTGTGAGGCTTATTTTTAATGGCAGGCTCAGCATTTTTCAGTAAGCCAACAGTTTCACAGAACTTCCCATGTCAGTAAACCGAGCTGTTTACACTCATGTTTCTATTGGTGATTCCCCAAGTAGTTCTAATTACTCTAGTTCTAATTTTCTTCCAGTAGAAGCTTGGTTTCTTAAAATTGGCCTTTTAAAAAGAAATCTACTTTCTTATATGGAAGATCCCAAATTTTCAGAGGGCTGGAAAGAATTTCTGCTAAATATCTGGCATCCCATGTTAAATGGATAGACTACTGATTTCAAATACGTGAAGACAAAAACAAACCAATGAGGTGACTGAATTTTACCACTTGAATTGCAGGGGTTCGGGAACCCTTCCGGGGAACACTGGCTGGGAAATGAGTTTGTTTTCCAAGTGACCAATCAACAGCCCTACGTGCTTAAAATACACCTTAAAGACTGGGAGGGGAACGAGGCGCACTCACTGTATGAACATTTCTATCTCTCCAGCGAAGAACTTAATTACAGGTGAGTTGTATGTAACTGAAAAACATTAACAGATTTGCAGGGCGAGCGTTCCACAAAGTGAGAGCCCCACTGCATTAACCAGTACCTGGAGTACTGGGAGAATACCCCAAATGGAAAAACATCTCGTTACTTACTGTTCTATGCTGCCTTTTAGGAAGTTTGTCCAGTTCTAAAATTCTAACTTCGGTTTGAATGATATAAGGGAAACTTCACGAGGACCGCATTTTGTTTGCTGTCTCTGCTGTGTGGCCTCAAGGTGCAGATGAACCCTGCCTGGCAGATAACAGGCATTCAGCAAGTATTTCTAGAATATGTGAATGCTGTGTCCGTATTAGAAAATGTCATGCCAATATCATAACAGAGGTCCACCTATGACTATGTGATTTTCTTCCAAAAGGTTTTAACAGTTAAATCTATCTTTCTGAAGTTTACGTGCACTCGACTGCTATGTTCCATCCCAAAGTCAGGAGGAGTTACCAAGTTTAAAAGGGCAGAAATAGGTGGGAGGGTTAGTCATGCAAGTCCTATACTCTGCCGAAACAGCAGCCGATTCAGAGCACTCCCTTAGTATTTGCCTTGCCCCACACATTTGGCGGCACTCGTGTTCAATGTTCCAAGAAAAGCATGGGCATCCCTGACTCAGAATTTAGTTTCTGGCTCTAAAGTGCCGTGAGAATAGAGGTGGAGAACAGCAAAGGCACTGAAAGGCATTGCTCTGATGAGCAACAGCCTACGGCAGGAAAAAGCGCACACCTGCATTTGGTGCAAAGAGGTGCCCAGAAACCCACATGCAATGCCAGAGGGAGAACAGTGAGATCGGGCACCGGGTGGCCCCACGGGAGGTGGTCTCGGAAGGCACCAAAGAACTGTTCAGCCCCCAACACAACCCTGAAGGAGCCTCAGGAGCACAGGCACTCACGTCTTGAAAATACCCACCCTGGGGTCAGAAATCAACAAAGTTCAGTAGGAACATCCCAGGAAACATTCATACGTGGCCTACGGTCCCACCTAAATCTCATTAATGCCCAACTCAGACACTCTGCTCAACAGAAAATCCAACATCTTAACATCTTGGAAAATAAACATGATTTCAAAGTCCTTGAGTTGGTTTCCTAGGGGTCACAGTGAATGAAGAGCACAGAAACACAGCCTAACAGCTTGCCCGAACAAGTACAAGAAACTACAACAGAACAACGGTTCTAAGGTTCTCAGCCTGACAACTACAGAACCTCCAGGATGTCCTGCTTTAAAAGGGGGGGGGGGGGGTCAAAACTTTGAAAATTCTGAAGACAGGTAACATACCCATGAACACTGACATGACGTTTAAAAAGTCAGTGAAACAGAGCCCGCCGACTCTCATTATAGCAGGAACGGGGCTCCCTTGGAGAGGGAACGACACAGATGAATGAAAAGATAGGTGTCGGGGCCTCACTGCAGCTCCAAGTTGACTCCAAAGAGATCAAAACTTCAATGAATTTTTAGACACGAGTGGTTGGTCATTGTTTTACCTCCAAGCTAAATATTTTTTCAACTGGCAACAGTTAGGAATCTACAACAGAGGAATTGAAAAAAAAATTTTTTTTAAAGAAAGAAAGAAACACAAAAATTAAGGATTAGACTGTTTATATAAGGAGATTATACAAAATGGGTCATTACCCTTGTATGCTGACAGTATAAAAATATTTTAAACTGAGATGGTTCTTAATAGATACTTCCTTTAGAAATGTGATCAGTTTGGGGAGATGCCATTTAAAAAAGCACACACTCATGTAAACCTGAGTTTAACCTACATGACCAGGTATGGCAGATCCTACATCGAAACCATGATTATCCCAGTAAAACACGGCAGTGTGATAAGGGACTACGACATGGCTAAGTAATAACACAGGTGTCTCAGGATGCCACTGTCTGTAGCCACGGAGTTGGGTTTTTTCCAAGGAAGTGTTCCCCAAATGCTGGAAAACTGAAAAATAAATGTCATCAGGAAAGGATAAATCCATCGACAGAATATTCTTTTTTTTTTTTGCTAAAGCTAAAAACTATTTGTATATTAAATCTTAAAGACTGGTCACTCTTGGCAAACATTCTGGCAGCCCTACACAAGCACGCAGATTTCATTATTCAATGCTGGCCTTGCTTCTTTCACTCCACTAATCTATAAACTCAAACTGATACCAATATAAAGCCATTTCAAGAAATGTGGTTATTCTTAATAACCAAATTTAAAAGAAACTAACTATAAACCAGGGGGCCATATAATAGAAGGATCTAAAAATGATACAACCTTTCTCATAAGGACAAATAAAAGATCGCGTTCTCCCAGATTCTGCTCGCCTTTGGGGATGTTTAATGAGACCCACAAGAACTGACATCGTAAGGGGAGAAGAGGCTGGAAAGGAGTAAGGACAAGCGAAGTGGTTTATCTCAACCCTATCTATGATTAATGAGACGGGCCTGGAAAGAAATTAAAGTGCTTCAAAATCCCAGAGATGAGTAGAACTTCCATAAATGCTTTGCAGCAGGTAATTAGAGGCTGTGCCAGGGACCAGGGTCATTTTTGAAACGTGAGGATAACCCTGAAATTCAGAAAATCAGCCAGAGCCTTATGATGGGGATTCCTAGAGCTACAATCCTAAAAGCAATTTTAAATCTAAGTTGTTAACACAAAAGTGACTTAGAACCAACACACTATGGAACTCCACTTGGCATGCTCCTTACCCCCATCTTTTCATAACTCTTCCTCAATAAACAAACATCCCTGGTAAGGTCTATCAGGGTAGAAACATAACAGAGGAGTTAGATGCATCTGGTTCAAATTCTAGCTCTACCACACTCCTATCTCTCTCTGAACCTCAACAATTTTATACATAAAAACAGGAGAAACGCCCACCTCTCAGGGCTGGTACGTGCATTCCATGCGCACACCCGTGAAAGTGCCTGGCACAGTCTGGTTAGAGAGAGTCCCTGGCGAACCCTTCCTCTCTTCTCTACCCTCTGTTGCAACATGAATTCTTGGAAAGTATATTCCTTTCTGGGTAGTGGTTTAGCAAAAGATGAGCATCATTTTGAGGACTTAGAGTACAGTTCTCCCCGGGACATCACAAGGTTTTGTTTTGTTCTCCCCGGTCACAAAGACTCAATGGTCGGGGCTCCCCCACGCCATACCCCATGTCCCAACCCAGTGGCATCACACCCCGCAGAGCCACCCAGCAGCACATGAAACCCTGCTCTGAGCTGTATCGTGCCAATCTGCCAACGGACTCTCTTGAAGCAATGTTACCACACTTTGTCTTTCCCTTCCCTCTCTTCCTTGGCATACACGTGACTGATGCAAGCCAGGCTTTTGCAATCGTCTAAAAGTACAGGCTATTATCTAGTGTCGAACTCAATATTATATTTATTCCTTTCTCAATGTCTAGCAAGTTTATTACAATACTATACAGAAATGAGGCAAAGCAGCCATAAGGATGTGTTTTCTATATAGTTCTGAAGATTTCTACTCCAAATTCAATGATCCCTTCCTTGCCTGCTAGTCTGAAAGCCATGATGCTCTAAGTTGTCTGGTCACCTCGAGACTCTCATTTCTGTACGGATGATGCCTGGAGACCTGGAGAGAGGACCGCTCACCCTTTCTGTTTATCTGAAAGCGGCAGGCCCTGAAACCCCTGCTGATGCCTGTGCAAGTGATATGAGCTGAAGGTTTCATGAAAACATTCCTCATTGCCCAAGGATTTGATGATAAGTTGGTTCCTGTTTATACCAGTGCAAAAATATTTTGTCACACAGTATGCATAGTACACTAACCGGGACAGAATGCAATTCTGCAGGATGGAATTCTTCATTATAAAAAAATTTTCCACTATGGTAAATCAACAGCCCAAGCCAATTACGTTCTTTTCTTTTCTTTCTTTTTTTTTCTTTGTATGCTTGCAGGATTCACCTTAAAGGACTTACAGGGACAGCCGGCAAAATAAGCAGCATAAGCCAACCAGGAAATGATTTTAGCACAAAGGATGCAGACAACGACAAATGTATTTGCAAATGTTCACAAATGCTCACAGGAGGTGAGATGACTTTTCTCTCTTCCTATTTGTTTTGGCAAGGAAGAATTTCATAGAGCGAAAGGTTGGCTATTTGGACTTGAACTTATGATCGGTGACAATGTCCACATTTCATAAATAGACTTACTAGATGTAGGGAGATTTGTTTTTCACTTTTTCAGACTGTTGAGTCTTAAGAATGTGATGTGGAGCTGGAATTGTGAGCAGGCCAACTGTGTCTCTTCAGGACCCCACTCTGGCGCAGGGAGGGGCCATCTGAGGCCAGCAAAGCTCTCGTGAGCTTGTGCTTGCTGACTAACAGATGTCAGAGCCACACTTTAACTTCATTTTGCTTTACTAAAGAGGTTATAATTCAAAACGGCAACCAAAACAGTGACATGGAGTCATTAGCATAGAAGTGTTTCTAATTAATAATTCATTATGCAAACATGGAATTTCCAGGTATCTTTTTTTAAAGACATTATTAACATACAGCAAATAGTTGCAAACACAAAAAACTAATTAGCCAACCTGTTTTTTGTTGTTGTTGTTGTTGTTTTTGGGTTTTTGTTTTGTTTTGTTTAGTTTTTTGTGCACCAAATTAAAATCAACAGTTGTCCACTTTAAATCCAGGTCTTTATGCTCATGCTCTTCTGACTCCCCATCTTTCATATCAGACAGCTCTAAAAAAAGAATCAAAGCCACACCCAGAAGCAAGAGAATATTTTAACAGCCACTTAAAATGGCCAGATTAGTATCCAGCAACATTTAAGAGTTTAAAGATAGGGACCAACTGCTAGAAAATTTACTCTTCCAATTTCTAAAAGTTTAAAAATCAAATGGCCAGAACCAGTTAATTGTAACCAAGACAAGAAAAAAGCTTGACAAATGTTATCAAATGAGCTCTTAAAAATAATGAAAGACTTAAACCAGCAACAAAAATTCTGCTGAGAGTACAAACTGAATGTAAAGGCAAACAGGAAGTCAGCAGGTTTAATTTGTAGAGACCACAAATTATATTACCAAAAATTCACTCACTCACCCAGGAAAGAAAAAAGTATGAGCTATGGTCAGTTCATTTGACAAATATAAAGTAACTATATAAACAAGATCTAAGCTCATCATGTGGTTTGTACATCAGTTAAGAATCATTTATGTTCAAGAGAAAGGATTTATTTATGAAGATGGTTTGAAACTCAATAATTTTTGTGTCTTTAAAATAATACTAAAAGAATTAGAATCCATAAAAAAATCCATCCTGTGGCTCTTTAGATAACATATTTCTATGTATCCACATAATATATGCTGGCAACACAAGTCTTCCCTATTAGCTGTATTTATTTTAATAATTATTTCAATGATAGAAAACTATTGTATGGATTGTGTAAAAGCTGCCTGTCTCCTTCAGCCTAAAAAGGGGACGAGGGTGGGTCGCAGAGACCAAATGTACTGAATTCTTTTTTCCCATCTGCCATTCCCACACCAAACCCAGCTGTCCACTCAAGAGGGAGGTGGTTTTCAGACCACCCGTATGTCATGAGCTACTCAAGAGAGTAGGAGAAGAGCATTAATAACCAAGGAAACAATATATTTATTTACTCAAATCAAGATTTAGGGCTGAGAGTAGAAACGGGAAAGAGATGGGGGAGAAACACACAGCCCAAGAGAGAAAGCGGAGCAGCAGGATGTCAGATCCCAGCCGATGGTCTGGGCCCCGGGGTAATCCAGCCTAATGATCAGCTAGGTTTTTGAAGGGACAGCGAATTCCATAGTCAAGTCAGCCAACAGGATCTAGGATGGACAGATCTATAAGTCTGCAACATTCCCGAATATTTTGCAGGATTCTGAATAACACACAAATGTCTTATCAAATTGATGTTAATCTGGATCAGCTCAAGTCATGAACTGTAACTGGATGAAATAATTGATCATCACAGCCCAATGTGTAAATATAATAATACAATCATCATAACAGCATATTTTTTATCTTAAGGAAATAAAACTTTACAGATACAACTAAAGCTGTCCTGCCAACACGAGCCCGTGGGGTGGGCAATGAATTCAGGTTCACCCACATTAGTGATTCATTGTACTAGATATGCAGATATCATGAACAGTTGTTTCTTCCTGTATTCTGAAATCTTACATAAATGGCATCATACCGTATGTGTACTTCCAACACAACGTTTTTAAGATTTATTGAGATTATGTAGATCTAAGTCATTCCTTCTCCTTGAAAACCAGGGCTTCCAGCACACGGCTGTTTCTAGGTAAGAGCATCAAAACCCCAAGTGTGGCCACTGAGGTGTCGAGGCAGACCTACCCCCTCCCCCTGCTGCTGTGCCAGGCAGCTCCCCTCTCCTTAGTGAGCACACCACTATTGCTTTCAATTTCCTTTTTGTCTCCAGGACTTAAAGATTTCCTTTTCAGCCAACTCCCCTCTGAGTACTTAAAATTTGGAGTCATTAAAAAAAAAAAAAAAAATGTCTGGTAGGAGGGAAGCCTGAATCCATCTGGCCCACTAAGGTGCTAGAACCAGAAAGTAATCCAGTGAGAGTCATCCATCCATTCGTCAGTGTTTTGACTTATCCACACTTTCCATTGTACTCTGGTGGTCACCAAATTGGGACCAGGGAAGACGTGCCATTCCTGTCCATGGGCGACGGGTCTTTCCAAACAAGGAAAACAGAGTACAAAAGTCCGTAAAAACATTTGCCATATGGAACTAGGATCTGACTTGGGTAAAGCTCTCATCTGTCAGTGGGGCTCATTCTATACCCCTGAATATTTGCATGTGTCTACTTAAAATGCACGGAATGTGACGGGTGGATTAGTCGAGTGTTTCTAATGCCGTGGTGAGATAGAGTTGGGGCTACCTAGTTCCTAATTCCTTCTGCGTCTTACTTTCACAGGCTGGTGGTTTGATGCATGCGGTCCCTCCAACTTGAACGGAATGTACTACCCACAGAAGCAGAACACAAATAAGTTCAATGGTATTAAGTGGTACTACTGGAAAGGCTCAGGCTACTCGCTCAAGGCCACCACCATGATGATCCGACCAGCAGATTTCTAGATGCCTGCACACACCTGAGGAGTGGCGGCCAATTATGCTACTTTCATAGACCTAAGCCCAAAGCTCTAAAAGACAAGGCTGCATACTGTGTCCCCTTCCACCTCGGACAGGCAGCTTGTGCTCGGGGGCCACAGGGATCCACATGCTCCAGCTTAGAGCCTCGTAAACCTCCTCACTCAAACCTGCATCACTCATGCACCAATGCACAGCCCCGGTATTGTGACCTGGTAGAATGCCTATGTGAAGATAAATCTACGCCTGCGAATTTAAGACTGACAATTTACAGACTCTGTTGTCCCAACCAAGAATGTTGTGCCGAGTTCATCCGTAAATAACTGGAAAACAGAACACTTAGGCTATACAGTAGAGATAACCTTGGAGCTACATTTTTCTAAGCCCTGTTTATAGATTGTGTAAATATCCATATGTCCTGAAATCAGCATCACTATCATAATTGAAGGGAAGAAAAAAATCTCTAGGCCATAAAAATATATTATATATTCAGGGATTCTTCTGGGAAGTGCTTATTTGCAGTTTAATATTTGGAGAAGGAAGAAACATAGTCAACGCATTTTTGCTCCTCCACTTAGGTGCTTTAAACTTTCATTTTGAAACCAGCATATCTGCGAATGTGTTGACAGCATAGTTTTAAGTTAATGCTCAAATATATATTTCAAGTTTAAATGGTGAAAACGTCCAAGATCTCTGAAATTAACAGAAATGTGTGTTCTTTCAGTTTATATGAAGATTGTACTATTTTTTTTCTGCCTGGCTGTTAAATATGAAGGTATTTTTAGTAATTAAATATAAATTATTAGATAATTACATTTAACCTTTATGATAACATTTACGATTTTGTGATTTGATTCTAAAACAACGGATTGTGCCTCATGACAAGATCCAATTTTTAATGATGAAGAAAATTATACATTTAATTCCATGACAAAGAGACTTTACTATCTTTTCTTCACTATTGTACTAAAAAGGTCTTTTTTGTCTTCTTCTAGTAAGATATATTTTAGAGACGGAGGCTACAGTTTAGTTTGTGGTTGAAAAAACCTTCTATTTAAAGCACTTACAAGGCTATACTTCTCAAGCTAGATTCACCCCTAAAGTCTTTTTTTATTTTAATGTCCACTAGCAAACTTTAAAAAAAAAACAAAAAAACACAGCATTTTGGAGTGCAAAACCAGAATCTGATGTTTATAGTAGATTCAAATCTTTACAGAAAATTCTGAGAGCATGGATTTAAGCTCAAGGCTGCAAAACTTTAAACCCCTAGAGTTTTAACTCCATTTGAAGTTTTCATAGTACAATTAACACTAATGTACATCGTGTAATGCTTTATAATTTGGAAGCAATTTCTCACGTATTTGCCTTGGAGTCAGCTGCTGCTAGGAAACTTAGGGCCAAATTTGAAACCAGCATTTACCTCATGTCTGTCTTCACCTTATGCTGTTCTACTACTATGTTTCTTCTTTATTCTGTTTTTTTCTAGTGTAATTTATTTTACTGCTATATGCCCCTCCCCAACTTCGTTTGAGAATGGTAACATTTACTGCACATTTCGAGTCAGTTTATGGACTCCGGAAGAGTCAGGCACGCCACTTTGTTCACCACCTCACCATGCTTCCCCGACAAATATTGAGTAAAGAACCTCCCCATCTTTGAATGGTCTCTCTTGTTACATTTAAGTAGGCTTTATAAATTCAACAGAGCACAGCTTTGTACCAAGTTAAAGCATTATCTGGTCATAAGAAGATATTTCCACTGCAAAAGAAACCGTAAGTATCCGTGATGTCTCGAGGACCACACAGCAGACGCTGAGGTGGAGAAAAGATAAGATGGGAAAACTGGCAACAACAGACTTGATACCATGTCCCCATGCAGGCAGGTGAAACGCATCTCAAAGACAAGCCACACTCTGTTACACAGAGTTACGCATACTCTCTTATGACAGAGTAGGTGGGGGGGTGGGTTTCTGCCTTTACACTTCAATTCCTTACATGGTATATCAGAGTCTTGCCAAGAGGGATGTTTTTTCTCCTTAAAAAAATATTTATAAAGTGGAGGGGAAATCAAAACGATAATCTTAAAAATGAAAACAAAAGCAACTCAACAACCTAGATAAATCAGTGATGAGAGGGCAACGTTCTATGTGTACTCAAACAGCAAATAATAGCAAATAACACCAGCCCTGGCCACAGATAAAAAGTACCACTTCTCTTTCAGGTATTAACCTTCCAAAGGAATAAACTATGTCACGAACCAGTTAACCTTTTTGAAAATGAAAGCCAACATCTACACAATCTTGTTTCCAATTAAACCTGAAATTACCTATTTAATTATTAATCTTTTAAAAAATTAGAACTTCCATTAAGCACTCAAAATATTTAAAATTTAAAATGCAGTAAAGCTGAAGCTGCATTTGGGAAGAGTCCTGGAACATAAGGACCGCATCATGTTGCTTGCAGGCCCATACCTATCAGTTAGTTCTATCTCTATGAGCAGTAACAGCTTGACTTCTTAAAGCAGTAAACAAGATATCACACCACCTCCTCAAGAATCTAGCCTTTTTTCATTTCTTGTTTTTCCTCAATCCTGAGGACTTTCACAATAAAAATTTTTTAAGATTTCATTCCACACGATTTTTTTGCAGAATATTCTCCCATTCCCATATTTGTTCTCAAAAATGGATAAAAAGGTATTTTTAAAAGTTCTATGAAAATGTGTTTTTAACTGTGCGCATAATTGGTCTTGACTTAATAAAAACTTGAGTCCATATCTATGCAAATAATAATTTCCTGAGAATTCCAAATTGTATTTACCATAATAAAATAACATCTGACTTACAGGAGCTGCGGGGAAGTAGTTAGAAAGTTCAAACGGTTCCTCGGAAATCCAGTGACCCAGTTCCAAAGACCACAGTACCTAAAAGTGACACAATAAGCAGAACATTTATTATAGATTCATTAGGCTCTCAGTGGAGAATAAACCACTTTGAAGATATAGCCAAAACAAAACAAAAAACCCAGCAGTGACTATGCACTCCATAGATCTGAACCAGATGTGTCTTACACACCAAAGTACCATCAGAATCTTCATGCTGCATCAATCTTATGAATAATAAATGCTTTTCTTAAAGGAAAAAAAGTTGCAATGACTAGAAACCTGGGTTATTATCCTACTGAGGCCAAATACTAAACACCACCCCAATAACAAACATATGAAATACCTTTTTAAGAATTCCAAGTTTCCAATTTAAGGAGTCATTATAGACAATCCTCAGTAAATATTCCAGGATTTTATAAATTTTAAAAAAACACACTTATAGAAGATAGATCATAAGCTTAAATTTAAAAAGCAGCCCTTCTGGCATGTGACTTTGTTTCTAACGTGGACTAATATTTCCAGAAGTTCTCCTAAAACATTGAAAATCCTCCCCAGGCTTTGGAAGGATAAAATGTTTTATAAACAAGCTTTCAGTATTATTATTTATTATTGTTATTTGAACCCACATATTTAAAATGATCAAAATGACGTTTTTGTTTTTAATTCAGCTATGTTCAAGATTCTAGTCATCTCTACTTGATGACCAAACTCCCTGCAAATCTACTTCTATTTCCATGCACCAATACAATTTTATAACAAAAATAATCAAACTGAATTATATATCCCATATTTATTTTTCATCTGCAATTTCATTTCTCACATTCATTGAATCCACTCTCTTTTCTAGAATTGCTACATACAGCTCAAATTCATTTTGCTGAATTACTGGGGATGAGGAGAGAATTTTCCTGTTTGGTAGTTTCTAAGGTTCAGACCCATCTATGGGAGCTTGGTCTTAAATTTATAAGAAAAAGCAAGCATGCTGGTGGAATAAAGACAATAACAAGATACAGAATCTAAATGACAATTCTCAGCACTGGTCTGGATCTTACTTTAAAACTGACGCATTTATTCTCTCAACACTGTTTTCTTCATCTCACTAACCATGTGTCTGTGGACAACGTATTGAGAGCCTACTGTGAATAAGAACCCACGCTAGGTCCTGAAAACACAAACCCAATCCCAGAGGAGTTCACCCTCTGGCAGGAGGCATGAAGGCAAACCACAAATGGTGATTTCTCAAGACAGCTCTGTGGGAACCTATAGAAGTAGCAAACTAAGTCAGTCTAGGAGGATCAAGGAAGGGTCCACAGATGAGGTGACATTTTAAACAGAGTCTTAAACATTGAGTAAGAATTCATCAGGCAAAGAAAGACAGAGTGAGGAGTGGAGAGGGAAAGTCCAGTACAGAGAGAATGCCACATGCCAAGGCAGGAGTAAAGTGGGATTTTTTTTTTTTTTTTTTTTTTTTGGCTAAAGGGTGCTCTGGAAGAAGTGGTAAGAAAATCGAGCTGGTTAGATTCCTATGGTGAGGTATAGTAATATACCCTGTTTCTATTTCTGTGTTTGCAAGGGCATTAGCAAATACCAGAAGAACAAACCAGAAAAGACAGGAGAAAGCTCTGAGGGTGCTGGACCCCAGATCACAGAATGGTAATGGAGTATAATGCAGGGCACTGTGCCTTCACTATAGAGAGAGGAAGTAATGAGTTGTGTCCTCAAAGACCCTAATTCCATCTTCACTTAGATCTGTGTGTACATGAGCATTTTGTCAGTTAAGTCTCTTTTTGCTTTCCCCTGATTTTACTGGCCAACCAAGATAGATAGATAGATAGATAGATAGATAGATAGATAGATAGATAGATATCTTCATAAATTCAATGAAAGAGGGTATGAAAAAATGGTACAGTGAAATCATGTTTTCCTGGGCTCTTTAGAGGTGGTTAAAACATTTAAGTAACACGGTGTTTGCCTTAATTTCATCAATATATGATATCATTTACAGAGACACACTAACAACATGTGTGTGGTTCCCTACATATCTGTGATTAGCCTAGGAAGTAAAATGTAAAAATCTTCAAAATCAGGTTCACATGAAGCAATGTGAAAGAATTAGGATAGTGAGAAACATAAGGTACCAGTGAAAGAATCCAAGGAACCAGTTTTAAAAATGCGTGTGGCATTTGAGTTCAAGTGTAGTCCACATTAAAATGTCAACTGAACCTCCTGGAGAAAATTTATGTTCTCTGAGTTCGTCCCTTTCTAAATGTTATGAAAATAAAACCACAAGGCATCTACAGTAGAATTTTGGCAAATGAATTAATAAACTGAATTTATGTAGGCATCCCAGGAATATTGAATAGAGATAGCAGAAAACATTATAATGAAGAGATTATAGTGAAGATTATAATGAAATCATCAAATCAGAAACATAGTGCAAGCTTTTTGCTTTAGTTCTTTCATTAGCCAAAGTTATCTTTAGCTTAGTAGAATGTTCAATATTGGGAATATCTACTCTGCAAGATCACAGTTAAGGCTGTAAGTGATCTAAAAGTTTAACCCAACATATTTCCCATCATATATGAGACAGAATAAAAATAACTATGATACATTTGGGTTGCATAAATACAGAGGATCAAATCCCATGTTTATAGCTCTTAAAATGAGGGCTGAGTTATTTCAGCATCCACTGTGAATGGGTATAATATTTTTGACATTTTAAAACTGTTGTTCATAAAACTTGAACCCTGTCTATGAATTTAAATAGGAACTACTTGTCTTAGTATTAGATTAACGGCTACTAACAGGACGAATTTCCACAAGGTAGGCATGACCACACAGTTAATTCCATACCAGGCAAAACACAAGTGGTGTTCTTTCGTTTTATACACATCTAATCATTTCATTTTAACAATATGAGTCAGTGGAACTACACCGAACCCAAGTCAGAAAATGGCACTGGTATTGACAGCAAGTCGATAGATAATAGCATCATGAATAAGGAGGACAATGAACCTGACTTAACACAGTAAAATGAATACATCTTAATCTTCACCTTCTCCCCAATACTCAACACTAAAAGGACAGAATTAAAAAGAATGAGAAGAGTCTACAGCAGATAAAACAGGGTATTTTGGAAGTTTCAAAGCAGATGCATAAATGATAAATGACTTAGAAGGGCAAAGAAAGTTCAAACTTAAGTGTCCGGAGAAAGAGGTCCTTAGGAAGCATCCAATTCTCTCCACAGATTCTCCAAAAGGGAAGGAAATTGGTGATACTGGATACCTCTGAGGATGGGGTATAAAACAGTGTAAAAAGAGAGACATTTCCTATCTCGTAGCCCATCTTCCATGGAATAAGACAAAAGTAAACTCAGGCTGTTCTGAGAGCGATGGTGGAAACGCTAGGGAAAATCTCTCCAGCCCTCCCCCTGGGACACCAGCCATTCTTTCCTGGGGACATAGATCAGCCCAGGGGAAAAAAAGACATACAAATACTAAAGCTTGGATCTCAAACACCTCCATTCACATCAAATTATCTATACACCACTCAGGTAGGCAGAGTTTCAGTCAGCTTTTCAATGCCTCATTATTGAACATGACTTTATACCTACTTGATAAAAGCCTCTAGCTTGAAAACATAGACCAAACCAAACAAGAATGGAATTCCTGGGATCACAGTGATGGGAAGTCCCTGGCTAACAGCAGCTCTGCAGACCTAAAGAGAACCAGTCTCAAGCGGAAGAGAATAAACGGGCTCATGGGTGGTGTCTCTAAGAAAAAATAAATGGGATTGGAAGATAATCTGATGTGGAGACAGATTTGAGAGAATGATTATAATGGTTTTAGAAATTTTTGCAGTCACTTGATGATAGTTGCATAGAAAACAAAGCAATCAAAATAATTGTCAATGATTAGCTCAGAAAAACCAACAAACACATATTACCAGAGACGAGTCATAATACATTACACGGCTCAGTTCAAATAGCATCCACATACTCATTCTTGTGTGTGTGTGTGTGTGTGTGCGTGCGCGCGCCCACGTACACACACACACACACATGTACATGTGAATGTGTGTTTATATGCAGATATAAAATGCTAAAAAAAATTGTGACCACATTGAGTAGACTGAGGAACAGAAGAGTAAGTGTACTAAAAGGCAGCCGTACAGTCATATTTTGGTCTTCTATAGAAGGAATTATACAGACAACGTCTCAAAGTAAATTTTAAAAAATGGCAAGAAAACCATTCATTGTATTTAGAAATATGTAGGTAAAATATCAGGAGGCTACTTTAGGAGTGAAAAATCAGACTGGAAAACAATAGGGCATGAAGTGCCATTTTTTAATTATAAAGCCTCATAAATTATACTTGATTTTTAAAGACACTTTATTTTTAGGTAATTTTAGACTTACAGTACAGAGAGTTCTCATTTAGCCATCACCTACATTTCTCTATTGTGTGATGATCCAAGTTAACTCTGCTCTTCTATTTCAAAAGTGCTTTGCAACTTGAACCAGCTTGTTGATATCTACAAGAAAATCTTGCTGAGCCTGTAATTGGAACTAAGTTGAATCTATAGATCAAAATGGGGAGAACCAAAGAAAAAGACAAATACCATCTGATTTCACTTACATGTGGAATCTAAAAAACAAAACAAACAAACAAAACAGAAACAGACTCCTAGA
This sequence comes from Ailurus styani, assembly GCA_002007465.1. Taxonomy (NCBI): domain Eukaryota; kingdom Metazoa; phylum Chordata; class Mammalia; order Carnivora; family Ailuridae; genus Ailurus; species Ailurus styani. The sequence continues at coordinate 2,626,401 of LNAC01000093.1, read as the reverse complement.
TACAGAGAGAAATCCGTGGTTGCCAGAGGGGAAAAGAGTTAAGTGGATGGGCAAAATAGGAGAAGGGGAGTAAAAGGTACAAATATCCAGTTATAAAATAAATAAGACATTGGATGCAATGTACAGGATAGGGAAGAGAGGTAATATGTAACAACTTTGAATAGTGGCAGAGAGTACCTAGATTTAACTAACATAACATTGTATGCCAACTCTACTTCAAGAAAAAAAAGTGGGGGGGGGGTTGACAGTTTAAAAAGTATCCATTTTCCCAATTCATGAACATAGTATCTCTCTCTTTTTATTTAGGTCTTTGGTTTCTTTCATAGAGTTTTGTAGTTTTCAGCATGCAGAGCCTGTAAATATTTTGTCAAGATTTAAATATTTTAATTTCTGTGGATGCTAATATAAACGGCATTAAAAAAAACAGAATTCCAGTTGTTTTTTGCTACTACATAGAAATACAACTGAATTTTGTATATTGACCTTGTACCCTATAACCTTGCTGAACTCACTGGTTGTGGGGGCTTTTTTGTAGATTTGTTGATGTTTTCTGTGTAGATAATGTCTTCTATGAATAAACAGTTTTATTTACTCCTTTCCCAATCTGCGTGCATATTTTTTTTAGTTCCCTTAATGCACTAAGACTCCCAATACAATGCAGAAGAGAAACAGTGACAGCTTACAATTGCTTGAACTCCTTCGTGAGGCAGATTAATTTGATTTATTACAAAAAAAACCAAAACAAAACAAAACAGGATAGCATAAACCCAAAGTGTTTCTGGGTATAAATGCGTGTACCTATGGAAAGCACAAGGTTTCTTTGTTCTGTTTTATTTTTAAATTTGAAAAGTATATTGTTAACTAGGTCTAGTGCTGGCTAGTGGTCCTGCCGCTTTTACTAACTGCTTCAACTTCTTAGTCTCCAAAAAATAATTAGAAAATTCAGAGTGATCAGACGTACTATATAGCTCAATATCAGTAAATGTCACTTTCTAAACCAGAACCACTCAAATTAATTTCTCCTTTAAAAAAATAATTTATTTATTTATTTGACAGAGAGAGAGAGAGAGAGGGAAAGAGGGAACACAAGCAGGGGGAATGGGAGAGGGAGAAGCAGGCTTCCTGCCTACCAGGGAGCCTGACGCGGGGGTTGATCCCAGGAGGACCCTGGGATCGTGACCTGAGCGGAAGGCAGACGCTTAACCCACTGAGCCACCCAGGTGTCCCTAAATTAATTTCTCTTAATATTCACCTTAATTTCCTTCTTTGTGGGAAAAGACAATATTCTTTGCATATGAAAGACTTCATATTGTTCAATGAATCTGCTGATTAAAATCAAATCTGACAAACTTATGCCTCAGGGGTAACCTGTGGGAACCTAGTTAATTTCAAAATAGTTCAAAAGTATACTTCATTCTCTACTTTAATCACTGAGAAGAGATTGTCCTACCCATCCTTGCCTCCACCAACTGTGGTAGAAAACTTAGTTGTAAGAGTTAATGGAGGTATAAAAACATAACACTCAGCATTGCAAATCTCTCTTTTTTTATAGAAGAGGAACAAAAATAGTAATTGCTTAATTTTTTTGCTATTTTAAGTTAACAAGAAGACAACACAAATCAAATTACAAATATTTTTCTCATCACATTTTATAGATTCTTTGTCTCAGTTATAAGAGTAATTAATTTGCTCAAACAACAACACCTTAAGAGAATTTGCTACTACATACATTGTTTAGACTTTTCCTAGTGGGAGAATAATATTTCTGTTTTGTCCACAACTACATACTATCGGATACTTGTTAACACCACAGAATCCTGGCAACCGGGTTAAACCAATCTCCCCGTCGCTCTGTGGCTGTGTGACAAGAGGCAAGTTAGTTAACCTGTTACATGAAAATATTATACGTCATTATAAACGACAAAAGGACCATGTAGCTAATGAAACAGTAGAGGCAATGAAGCTATACCTAGGTTACACTTCAGGATTAAAAAGTTGAGACTACCGATAATATGACTTTTAATACCAAAAGAACAGGGCATAGGGGGCTTATGTCCTGAACCAGAAAACAGAAAGCGGTCTGGTCTTCTGAAAAGACTGACTTGGACTGACAGAGTTTCAAGGCAATAATATTTGTTCCAAAATAAGCCATTCCTCTGCATTTCCAACACATCTCAGAACATCAGGAAATGCTTTATGTAATTCCATAAAGTTATTTTAAAATACAAACCCATTCCACAGATGTAATGCCTCTCTCAACGCGGCAATTTTCCATAGACGATTTTTAAAAATTGAGTTGAAATTCTCATAATACACAAGTAACCATGTTAAAGTGTCCAGTTCAGTGGCATCTGGTATATTCACCGTGTGTGCCACCACCACTTCTTTCTGGTTTCAAAACATCTTAACCAGAGGGGGTATAGCTCAGGGGTAGAGCATTTGACTGCAAAACATCTTACCCATTCCAGAAATGTATGCCACACCCTCCAAGTAACTACCCCTCTCCCCCCTGCTCCACTCCACGCCGGGCAACTGCCCATCAGCCGGCTGTCTCTGTGGACTTGCCTATTCCACATAAACCGCAGGAGAGGAATGAGACAATATGCGACCTTCGGCGTCTGGTCTCTTTCTCTTAGCATAACGTTTTCAAGGTCCATCCAAGTTATGATGTGAATGACAGCCAGGCATGAGTGTCAAAAATTCTTGTTGAATAACAGTAACTGAATAAAGTAACTTACTTTAATTAGATGACCTTTCAATTGTTTTATAAATAAGGAAACTGAGGCTTAGAGAGTTTAACTGTTTCACTGGTCACACAGCCAGTGAGTGGCAAGGTTAACATTAAAACTCACTGTCTTACCCATTAACCTTCAAAAAACCCATAAAGTGGTACGCAGCCACAGAATAAAGATATCCACGTTTAAGGTAGAAGATAAAAATATTCTCTAGGCTATCTCTAGAAGTAGATGCCAGAAAGAATATGGGCTATGAATTGAGGAAAGGCTGAATTCAAATTCAAAACTCACTCATTTTCAAGCACTGTGACCGTAAGCAACTTACTGAAACGGTTCAAGTCTCCGTGTCCACAAAGGACCCAAAGGAGTCTTGTACTAACAAGCTGAGAGAGCCTAGGTAAGTCTTCTGCCAGGAGAGCCGCACTCCTTCCATCTTCTGTGTGACTACTACCCTCTGGAAGCAGCCCCACCTCCCCCTCCACACATGGCTGGCTGGTCTCTAGAACGTTCAACTCCGTGCATGGTCTTAGGGCCAGCGACCTGCACATCACCTGGGAACTGGTGGCCACTGAGGAAGTGTAGGACCAAGACCTATTGTACCACAATCTGCATTTAATAAGATCTTCAGGGGATTCATATGTGACGAAGCATTTTAAAAGCGCTGCTCTGGCTGTCTCAAATAAAGTGGCAGGAAACCAAAACCTTAATACAACCTATTTAACCAAGACAAATAAAATAAGCAATAAAGTACTAAAAATAAGTAGTTAAGAACTCTTTTTCCTTTTTAAGAGATAGTAACTGACAGAGACTAAATACCAGACCGTAAGAGGAAAAGGACGCCGCACACTGATACACACTCAAATATTCTCACAAAAACGTTCAGCTATACAGTATATGGGCATTTAAGTGAGATTTGTGCTGCTTGTAGTCTACCTAATCTTTTCAGCCAGAAAAAATGAAAATGGATTATTCTTGGATTTTAGAGCGTAATGGCCTACTATTAGCTACTTTTTACATATTGCTAAGCAAAGATTAGGATGACCTAGCATTTCACCAGCGTACTTATATGTGAAGTCCAAACATCTTTATAAATAACACACGCTCGTACTTTTCTTATCAAAATGAAAACAAAGAAATAAATATAACACATTCCAATGTAACTAAAACAAACAACAGAAACATCACTTCGCTGTATGAAAACACAGTAGGAATTATTATTACCATCAATAACCCAACTATTATGACTACTCAGAGCAATCACTGTTTCTTATTCTTTCTGTGAATTTTATTTAAAAAGTTTTTTTTTCTTACATAAGCATCAGGTCATTGTATTTTCAATGAGTTTTAACAAGAAAATCATGAACTCCATGGATACCTTCATAATATATAATGATGCACAATGTTTGTAATACATTTTTAGCTCATCAGAGGCAAAAACAAATTCTGAGGTTTCTTAAAGAAGTAAGTATGTTTAGTCATGTACCTACACACTTATTCCTTCCACAAGTAAGCACTGTGTTCCGGTTCCATCCTGGGTCCTGCGCCAGGTGAGAAATGACAGGCATGGTCTCCTCCCTCAAAGGGCTTGTAATTGCTAAATAACCAGAGTCTGTTAAAGAGTTTCTGCTTTTCTGTTTGAAACTTCATTTATTTTGCCCTAGTCCCTTGTGCCAAGGAGGGCAGGGCTCTCTCTAAGTAAGTTTTACCACTAAAATTACTGTTGACAATTTAACAATTGAAACAAATGTTCTATTCCAATAAAGTGTACACGTCAGATCAGAAATACTTGAAGGTCAAGTGGTATGAACTTGAAGCTACAAAATAAACAATTCATGCTAAAATTAATTGCTAAAAGAGCAGATCTTAAAAGTTCTCCTCACAAGAAAAAAATGTTTGTAACTGTGTGGTGATGGATATTAGGTAGACTTATTGTGGTGATCGTTTCATAATATATACAAATCTCGAATTGTTATGTTGTATGTCAGTTACACCTCAATCAGAAAACTGTGAATAACATTAAGTATTTGTATACTATTCTTCCTTGTTTTGTTATAATAAAAAGAATTATATTGGGGAGGGCCGCTTGGCTGGCTCAGTCTGTAGAGCATATGACTCTTGATCTCAAGGTTTTGAGTTTGCACCCCATATTGGGTGTAGACATTACTTAAAAATAAAATTTTAAAAGAATTATATAAAACAAAATTCAATGGAGAGGTGTTTTGCTATGCACTGAAGACACACTCCAATGGTGAGAAGGAAAACCAACTCAAAAGAACAAAGAAATAGATCCATCACACACTAAGTCAAGCTGTTATTTCAGTTGACAAAACCACTTTTAGTTACATATTTTTCATTTTCTGGTAAAGAAAACCTAAAAGATTTCCTGTAAAGAACATTCCAGGGCAATGAATTTTAAGGAGAAATGTACCATGTGGATCAGACACAAAAAGTATCAGGAAGCAAAATCTACAATGTTGTCAGCTATAGTTTTGAAGAAGGTATGACACCTGTCTAAAATCCTGTTATTCAGGGGCACCTGGGTAGCTCAGTCAGTTAAGTATCTGCCTTCAGCTCAGTCATGATCCCAGAGTTCTGGGATGGAGTCCTGAATCAGGCTCCCCGCTCAGCAGGGAGTCTGCTTCTCCCTCTCCCTCTGCCTGCTGCTCCCCCTGCTTGTGCTCACTCTCCTTGCTCTAATAAAAATCTTTAAAAAAAATAAATAAAATAAAATGAGATGAAATAAAATAAAATCCTGTTATTTCTTATATCAGCTCTCCTCAAAACCTAGTATTATCACTAAAGCCTAATTCACAGAGGAACTTAGGCAGACACAGAGTTCAAGTGTGCTGTTATTTAGAAACCTATTTTAACTTGGGTATAGAGCTTAGAAACCTGAAAGAATGGACAGTGGACAACGTTCCCAGCATTACTAATAGATACCTAAAATGCTATGTAAATGACAGATGTTCAAAAAGTCCCAGAGAATCAAATCATGGTTGCACTTTTCTGATGAGAACTTAACGTTAAGATATTCTGTGTTGTTGCTGCAAATGAGAACGGTTTCATTGGGTGTCAGATTGAGCACACGTGACAACTGAGGAACGCCACAGAAAGTTGCAGAAGTGATGTATCAAACATGCACCTGTAGGTACAGCTGTAATTTTTTCTACAAATGAGTTTGAATTCGTGACACAACTCCACATTGACTAAGGAGAGGTCCTAGAGTCCTCAGTCATAAGGCGAGAAGGAGATCATTCGAGGTTTAAAAAAAAAATTAAGAACTGGCATCAGATGCGCCAAGTGAAACAAAATAAAAACAGTGTGTTCCCTGAAGGCCAGAATTTTGAAAGGGAGGGGAAGGCACAAGTACCAAAGCTGAATCTCTTGATTTGCTGATTTGTAGCCTCGTACATTTAAATTGTTTGCCAAACATGGCCCCTTTTGTTTTAATATAACCTCATTCCAGTTTCTTCTTTCCCCCTAAGCCAGTAGGTTCCGGTGCCCCAGAAACATATGCCCAACTCATTGGGATAAAATTAAACTGTCAAGCACCAGGAATATCGTTTTTCAACTCGCCATCTTACAAAGCTTGAATCATGTTTTATACTGCCACAGGAGCTACCAGGACTGATGTCTCTGATCCAGTCACAGCAAGAGGTCTAGAAATAATTGTGCAGTTTCTACTTCTTCACTTACTGTTTCTGAGACTCTGGACAGCAAACATCTAGTCAAATCCAATGGCTGTTTCTCTGCCTTCATCGTATTCCCCTTTGAGTGGCACTGCACATGGTCAAACACACTCCCCTTTCTGAGACAGGCCCTCCTCTAACTGAGCATCCCATTCTCCTGCTGCTCCATCTCACCACCGCCTGATCTTTCTTGTCTCTCTTGCTTGATCCTCCTCCTTGTTCTCGACTTCTAAATGTTAGCGTGGCCCAGGGATCACTGTTAAACTCTGCTTCTCACCTCCTATACACTCACCTCCAAGATACCATGGCTTTAAGTTCCATCTATGCATCAGTGGCTCCCAAAGGAATATTTATAGTCCTGATCTTTGCTCTGAACACACAAATACATAATGTGATACACACACACACTCTTAATGTGATATGTGATAGCTCTACCTGAACGTCTAATAGGAATCTCACACCCCATATGTGTAGATCATAATTTTTTATTGTACCCCAAACCTGAAAACATTTTCCCGCCCCAGTGTTCCCTGACTCAGTAAATGCCACCACCATCTACCCTCAGGTGCTCAAGTAACACATTTAGGAAGGAGCCATCTTGACTTCTCTGTTGATACATGTCACATGTTACCAAATCCTGTTAGATCTTCCTGAAAAATATACCAGTCTGATCTCTTCCCTCCACCTATCTGCCCCTCTGCTCGTCATGGCCATTATAATTTCTGACCTCGATGATCTTAACTGCCTTTTTCTGGTCACTCTGCTTACTCTTGCCTTCCTGCAATCCATTCTTTCCACAGAACCCAGAGATCAAAGCCTGTCACTCTCTAGTTCAAATACTCCAGTGGCTTCCCAAACTCCTGATCGTGACCTCCGCATGCCCCGGTCGGTCGCTGACAGCCTCTCCAAATACCTATCCTTCCTCTCCTCCTCACACAAAGTGCCTCAGGGCTTTCTTTCCCATGCAAAGTCTCAGCTTTAAGACCCACACACTTGCTTTTTTGTGTCATGCGTATTAATTAGATTCTGTCTAGCTCTTTTACAAAATTAAAGAACAAATTACTGATGTATAGATATGAATTCCCAAAAGGACGATGGAATCTCATTCATATTACAGTCAACGGTTGTGTCCAGACTGACTTCACAGACTTCTCACCCTCAAAAACAGCTCTCCTTTAAACTCCACTACTAGTCATCCTAGATGACGCTCAGTCCTGTTCACAAATCTTCTCAAATGTTCTCATGAACGGCAACACCAAAGCCCTCAGTTTTCTAGGGCAATCACTTCCTCCCATCTGTCCTGAACCACGAGTCCCCATGGAATGAGGAAAGGACAGTGCCTCCAATGTGGACAAACCACACTTGAGGAACTGCCAGGCTGAAGCAAAGGGACAGCAGAGAGGAGGGAGGATCCGAGTGGGACCACCTATGTCCTGGGGCGCCGAGGGAAGTCCTACAGCAGCTTGCCCGAAGTTCTGCGGAGGGAAAGTGCGGGCATTTTCCAGTAACTACCTTGGTGAAGGGAGCAATGCACTACAGGCCATATATTTATTTCTCCGTAAGTGGAACCCATTATTTTAATAATGAACATTTATAAATTAGTATACTTTGAGATGACCACTTACAGTCACTGCCTTAGGACAATCCCTTTATCAGGACTGTTTCAAAGATCTACATTCAAATCAGACAGGTTATTTCTCCTAGTATCTCCATCACTAAATACAAATGCAAAATTTGTGCACTAAATACCACTACAAACATGTTCTGTAAGGACTCAATGAGACAATGGATATGAAAACATTTTTTAAAGTGTAAGTATTTTATCAAGATACAATTATCTGTGGCACAGTAAGGAGGACTCTGGAATCAAGCCAATGTGGATTCAAAGAAACAAACAGGAGACCTTAGTCAGCTTGGCATTATAAGTGCCCAGCACATGGTTGCAGCCAACAAACACTTGCTAGAGAGAACTTAAGCAAACAGCTCAAAAACCCTAGTGATAAATGTGGTACACCAAGCATACTTTGCTTAAACATTAGTCCTAGAATGTGCTCAGAAGTTAAGGTTAAAAAGAGAGAATGGTTTTCAAGATGATTCGCTTTAGTCTTGGGAAGACAGCATGATGGCCTAGAATACTGGTGACAATCCTAGACTCCGGGTCTGGTCCTGCCACTGGTCATGATTCTAGGAGAGCAACTGAGCCTTGTTCACTAGCAAACAAGAGGTCCAGGCTGCATGAACCACAGGCTTCATTCTAACTCTGACATTGAATTCTATGTTCACACCAATTAAACTTACCACTTACTGAATCCAGTGTGAGAAAGTCAAAATTGCATCCCATCATTTCAAGAAAATTAACTCATTATGACATCATTCTTTGATTTATGACACACTTGATTATAAAGAGTTTTTTGTTCTTTTGTTAACAGTTAAAGTGTCTTGAAATTTGGCTGTGTAACTGTCCAAACTCCATATTTGCATTTACAACTGATTTAGCTTTCAAACTCTGTATCAAGCCTTACTCCTAAGCTGTTCGGAATTAACATGTTTTGACCTGAATGGAGGCTGAATCACTCCTCACTGCTGTGCAGTGTCTTTGAAGCGGAGAAGGAGCTCTGTGTAACAGGAGCCAGAAGGAAGAAGCCTCGGTCACAGGGCATTCCACTAGCTCCCACTGAACACAAAGCAGTGTAAAGGTAAAGCAGAATTGTAGATAAGTTAGGGGAGAATGGAGGAAATACCAAATAGGTGAAAGTTAGAAGATAAGGTCTCTAAAGAATTCAAATAGCACTATGCTTAAACACAATAAAAAAAAAGAAAAGAAAAGAAAAAAAGCTTTGGTCCTCAGGGATCCTTCGGTCAAATCAATTTCTTTATTTTTCTGTTGTGTTACTTCCTGTCTCCCACGAATAGGAAACAGAGCAACTCCCGACACAGTTTTCTATTTCTCTGTATCTGCCAGACAATTTAGTCACGAAGCAGGAAAAACACAAGTTATTCTCTCTGCTGAAAACAGCAGGGTTAACAATGAAAGTAGGAACCGCTATAAACACGTACAAATTGCCAACACAGTTTAAAAAAAAATTTTTTTAAATAAAATTCAAACTGAATTTTGTTATAAAATCACCATGTTTTTGATATGACTAACTGGGCCACATACAACCATCTAATTTTGAAGAACTGCTAGAAGCCTCCTTTACAAGCAATTTCCAGAGAATACCACACAAACCCTGAAATAAAAACATTCTCAGTAATGTTTTTCTTGGAGGCAAGCTCATACAGCTAGCCAAAAGGAATATTTTAAGAATCCCCCAAATTGCATTGGGGACAAGGAAAAAGGAGGGGGACCAGAGAGAGAGACAGTCATTCCTTTACACAAAGACAATGTGGTCCGTGAAGTGTATCATATGGACACTTCAAATCTTGGCCCTAGAAGAAACTGCATTCTGTGAAATTCATATCTAAATGCATACACAAGTTGCCAATGAACATTAAATTGTGTATTGAGCTTTAGACATTATGTCGCTTGGCTTTATAAATGACAATGACAGCTATTCTCTCTCAAAGAGTTCCTCATGCGTGAGTTCAAGCCCCACATTGGGCGTAGAGATTATTAAAAAAAAAAAAGCTTATCATGTTTGAGCAACTATATTTTTTTAGACAATTAAAGGAGGGAGGCCATGCAAGAAGCAATAATCTTTAAGTGAGATAAACAGGGAAAGATATTCAGTTAATTTCTAAACATTTTTTCTTTCTTAAGAGTGCAAGTCAGCAATAATCTATTAAAATCAATAAACACGCAACACCAGTGAGAGGAAACATTTGACAGACATCACAAGAATATCACAAATAGGGCGCCTGGGTGGCTCAGTGGGTTAAAGCCTCTGCTTTCGGCTCAGGTCATGATCTCAGGGTCCTGGGATCGAGGCCCGCATCGGGCTCCCTGCTCAGCGGGGAGCCTGCTTCCCCCTCTCTCTCTCTGCCTGCCTCTCTGCCTCCTTGTGATCTCTCTCCCTCTGTGAAATAAACAAAAATAAAATCTTTAAAAAAAAAAAAAAAGAATATCACAAATAGACAAACAGGCACTTTATACTGCAACAGATCTGGTCCTTTTCAGTTTCACAGGAATTGGTACTTCTCACAAGTCATGAAATGTTTAGGCATCACTGGTAAAGCAATGCCGGTAGCTGCTTTCATAGAAAGATACTAACGCCAAAACAATCACTCTTAAAATCTGAGTGATGACTTGCAGCAACACTGTCCTGATGGTTTTGGAAGTTAAAATATATGAAAGTCAGTACTATGGTGGCTTTTACAGAAGTGGGGCTTCCAATATACTGAATTACCTCCAGGTACCCTAGAGTACTCTTCTTAGGACCCTCAAAGAACGAATGTGGGCGTACATCCCGTCGCCCACCCAGACCCCACCATGTTTCCCTCATGTCCTTGCTGGGGTCCCCCAGTCAGACCCCACTGACTCTCTTCTCCTATGCGCCCACCGCACTCGCGAGCCTTCCTGGTCATTCCTCAGTACTAGCGAGGACAGAACAGACGGCCCACCGCAAAGTTCTCACTTGTCCAGAGAGGAAGGATCTTTTTGAAATTGTAGGCTTAATGCATTCTGTGGACAAAACTAGTGAGAGTAGACAGTGAGTGATTCTCATAGCTCTTTGGGGAAGTTGATACGCTGTCATCCCTGTTGTAAAGCTAACATTTATTAAGTTCTTAATTCCTGCCAGTGACTGATGTAAGCACGGTGCATGTTTAACACTTAGCTTTCACCCAAACCTGTGAAGGACACGGGGTCCTTGGCTCCAAGTCACAAACAGGGAACCTCGGCTCAGTGAGGAGACGTACCGTTCTCACCACTCAGGCAGATGAACGGAGTCTATTCCTACTTTATGTGGGGATGGAAGTTAACTTTCAGCCGGTGAAACCTCCAGATCTGGGACGAGCCATGGAGCTTGGCACCGAACTCTCCTATACTCAATTATTTTTCCTGTTGCTTCATGTTACCATTCTAACCGTTTAAAACATAAGAAGCCTGGATCTTGTGTTATACTATTGTGGGTCTTCTATTTCCAAATAACCTTAACGTAAATGTACTGCCAATCTGGACATTGTAAATGATGAAGATAATATGATAGAAATACATGGGGATCCCAAACGGAGCATGCATGTATGTATTTACGTATGTATATGGATGTGTATTTTCAGGGTAGTTATTTAAAGAGTAATATCCTTTTCGTTCTTAAAGCAGCTGCTTTACCACTATTTAAAATCACATACTGGTATATTCAATGTGTTATTTAAAAATATGAACTTTCATGCACCATCCTGCTAGTGTAAAAGCCTTGAGGAAGGCTCTCAGGGTTCAGCATTCTCACAGCTGTCTCCGTCCCCTCTTTGCTCTTGTCTCAGAGGTCCACACGCTGGTCCTCACTCTCCAGGCTAGCTTAGATTTCCACGGCATCACCCAGTGAGCGTGAAGGAACATGAACAGCTTCAAAACAGTTAGAGACCCAAGGCAATCTATTTATACTTTTTGTAGGCATTTCTTCTTTATTTTTTTCCTTAATGTTCTCTATTTCTCAAGTGTCTTTCTTCTTGTTTATAATACACAAAGCCAGTTCTGAAGACAAGAAGTCTTAAATAGATGTATTGGCAGAGTTGGTTCCTTCCGGATACTCTAGGGGAGGATCTGGTCCAAGATTCCCTTGGCCGCTGGAAGTCCTTGGTGTTCCTTGGCTTGTAGACTCATCACTCCAAGCTCTGCTCTTCACATAGTCATCTACCCTCCGCATCCTTCTAAGCTTTCTTGAAGCTTCTCCTTACAGAATTCATACCAATTAAGAGTCATCAACCTGGGGTACAGTGAAGTGGATAATATGGCACTTAAGGAATACCTTTGTCCTTGTGGGATTGCAGAATGATGCACCCCCTAAAAGCTGTCCACAGCTGAGCCCCAGAATCTGTGAATAAGTTTCCTTACATGGTGAAAGGGACATTGCAGATTCAATGAAATTAGGGACCTTGAGATGGGGAGCTAGCCTGGATTACCCAGGTTGGCCCCATGAGACACAAGGGTCCTTAAGTGAAAGACAGAGGCAAGAAGTCAGAGCAGGTGTGACAAGAGAAGCAGAAGTCACAAGGATGCGATTCCTGCCAGGGACCACAAGCCAAGGAAAGCAGGTGGCCTTTAAAGCTGGAAAAGGCAGGAAACAGACTCCCCCTAGAGATTCTGGAAGGAATGCACCCCTGACAACACCGGGCTTGAGACCAGGGAAACCTATTTTGGACTCCTGACCTCCTAAAACCATAAGAGAATAAATGTGTACTACTTTTAAGCCAATAAATTTATGGCAATGTGCTCCAGCAGCCACAGGAAATGAATACAGTACCATGGACTCTTTAAAAGAAGAAATTATTCAAGGTGGTGTCACCTTGTGCTTACTTAAGAGACTTGCTTCTGAGTTGGCTGAGTATCTGGCAAGGATCCATGGTGACACGTGGGCTCCTGGTGTTACCATCACTTGCTACCCAGCTAGTGGGAGCCAGAGGGAGCAGAGGCCATTGCATTAAACTTGCAGGGTCCCTGATGCCAGAATCATGTCCAGGCACTCCTGGTGCTGGGATGGGACACACCGTCTTGCCCACATCTTGTCTTGGCACTGGTTTCTCTTACAGGTTCATGACGTCAGTCCTGGTGCTCAGGATGAAAGGGAAGCCCACCCTAATATATTCCTCTTAAATCATAAAGGATCTTTGTTAAACCATCTTCGTAACAACTTTTTTTTTACATCTGCTCAAGTCAACAGCACCAGCACCATCGGCTAACTCCTTCCCCTCACACCCTGCAGCCTAGCCACGGGAAAGCCACTGAACTCCGGCCTCACCGTACTGTCCAAATCAGAGCGTGTCTTGCCACCCAGGCCCAGCTGTGGTTTTCTCTCACTGGAAAACTAAGGAAACAGTCTGCTGGCAGGCTCCCTGATGCTACTCCTTCTTCCCCACAGTGAATTCTCCATGCAGCAGCGACCATCCTTGGAAAAACACAGCTCAGAGCATCTTCCTCCCTGGACAGCAACTTTCTGATAGTGCATCATGACACAGCAATAGTATCCAAACACTGCCATGGCCAAGCTTCCCTTCACCTGCTGGCTCTCTTGTCTCATCTCCTACTTTTTCTCTTGGTGAGCCCCCACCGAGCCTTCTTATTATTCTCCAAACACACTGGTCCTGCCTTCGGGATCCTGCCATCGCTGCAGCAGTCGGTGCCTCGGAGACTGGACCTGGAGTGCTGACTTTATAGGAGCTGTCTGGGAACTGCAGCAACCCAACACTGGAGGCCGGGGTTCAGTGGGAGATGGGGTGCAGCTGGTGGGAGTGGAGCTTGGGCAGCCCTGCAAAGGGAGAAGAGGACAACTCTGTCCTGCAGTCAGCTGGTTCATCAGCAGGGAGTCCACACACAAGAGATTCATCCAAGTTGTGGCAAGAATCACGGTTGTCTTTTTTTTTAAATAAGATTGTATGTATATATGTATGTATGAATGTATTTGAGAGAGAAAGGGAAACAGAGAGTGTGCAAGTGGGTGAGGGGCAGATGGGGATGAAGAAAAAGAGGAAAAGAAGCACAAGCAGGTTCCACGCTGAGTGCAGAGCCTGACGTGGGGCTCGATCTTACAACGCTGAGACTGTGACCTGAGCTGAAACCAAGAGTCAGACACTTAACCAAGTGAGCCACCCGGGCATCCCTATCACAGTTGTCTTTTATTACTGAGCAGTATTCCACAGTATGGAAGTTTATTTATCCCTTTACCCACCAAGGGACATATGTGTTGTTGTCAGGTTTTGCTGATTATAAGCAAAGCTGCTACAAATATTCATGATGTTCATGTACAGGTTTTTGTGTGAGTGTGAGCCTTCCTGTCTCTACGGCAAAGACCTAGGAGCAGGGTTGCTGAGTGACACAGTGAGGATACATTCAACATCACATAAAATTTCCCAACTGTGTTTTGGAACCACCTTCCACCCTCACCAGCCATGTACAATGTTCTGCATCTTTTCTAGAGGACTGTCAATGTACTTTATAATCTAGACATTCTGTTAAATATGTGGTGGTATCTCACTGGGGTTATAAATTGCATTTTTCTAATGATGTAGAGCATTTATCATCCACATATCTTTGGTAGAGTGTTCAAAAAATGCTTTTGGCTATTTTTTGTTTGAGTTGTTTCTTATTTTGGAGTTTTGAGAGTTCATTATATATTTTCGATTTAAGTCTTTTGTCACATGAGATAGGCGAATGTTTTCTACTGGCTTCCTTAGCATGTTTTTCATGGAGTGTAAGTTTTTACACTTGACAAAGTATCATTTATCACTTTTCCTTTTACGAATCGTGCTTTACATGTTGTATCTAAGAACTCTAGAGGCGCCTGGGTGACTCAGTCGGCTAAGCATCTGACTTTGGCTCAGGGTCCTGGGATCAAGCCCTGCATCAGACTCTGTGCTCAGCAGGGAGTCTGCTTCTCCCTCTCCTTCTGCCCCACCCCCATCATGTTCTCTCTTTCTCCCTCTCTCTCAAATAAATGAATAAAAAAAAATAAGAATGCTCCACCTAAACCTGGGTCATATCGTATGTACTTTTTTTTTTCTGGTATATATATAATTATTATTTGCCCCAGGGGTACAGGTCTGTGAATCATCAGGCTTACACCTTTCACAGCATTCACCATAGCACAAACCCTCCCCAATGTCCATCACCCAGCCACCCTATCCCTACCCTCCCACCCCCCAGTAACCCTTAGTTTGTTTTGTGAGATTAAAAGTCTCTTATGGTTTGTCTCCTTCCTGATCCCATCTTGTTTCATTTTTCCCTTCCCAATCCCCCTCGACTCCCTGCCCTGCCCCTTAAATTCCTTTTATCAGAGAGATCATAAGATAATTTTCTTTCCCTGATTGACTTATTTCGCTCAGCATAATACCGTTTACTTCCATCCACATCGTTGTAAACAGCAAGATTTCATTTCTTCTGATGGCTGCATAGTATTCCATTGTATGTATATACCACATCTTCTTTATCCATTCATCTGTTGATGGACATCTAGGTTCTTTCCATAGTTTGGCTATTGTGGACATTGCTGCTATAAACATTCGGATGCACCTGCCCCTTCGGATCACTACATTTGTATCTTTGGGGTAAATACCCAGTAGTGTGATTGCTGGGTCATAGGGTAGCTCCACTTTCAACTTATTGAGGAACCTCCATACTGTTTTCCAGAGTGGCTGCACCAGCTTGCATTCCCACCAACAGTGTAGGAGGTTCCCCTTTCTCCACATCCTAGCCAACACCTGTCGTTTCCTGACTTGTTAATTTTAGCCATTCTGACTGGTGTGAGGTGGTATCTCACTGTGGTTTTGATTTGTATTTCCCTGATGCCTAGTGATGTTGAGCACTGTCTCATGTGTCTATTGGCCATTTTTTTATCCTATGTACTTTTAAGAGTTTTATATTCTACATTGTAGTCTGATCCATTCTGTGGTAAACTTTGTATACAGAGTGAGGCACAGGTCCAGTTTTGGTCGCAGATGTCCAGCACCTTTTACTGAAAAGTCTTACCTTCCTCCACTGAATTGACTTTGGTTCCTGGTCAAAAACCAGTGGGCCATATCTGTGGGTTTATTTCCGAACTCTGCATTCTGTTTCATTATGTCTGTCTTTTCCCAAACACTGAATTGCTTTGATTACATAAGAGGCTTTAAAGGATGCCTTAAGGGCGCCTGGGTGGCTCAGTGGGTTAAAGCCGCTGCCTTCGGCTCAGGTCATGATCCCAGGGTCCTGGGATCGAGGCCCACGTCGGGCTCCCTGCTCAGCGGGGAGCCTGCTTCCTCCTCTCTCCTCTCTCTCTGCCTGCCTCTCTGCCTACTTGTAATCTCTCTCTCTGTGTCAAATGAATAAATAAAAAAAAAAAAATCTTTAAAGGATGCCTTAAAATTCAGATCATGTTAGTCCTCTTTGTTCTTCTTTTAAAATTTTTCTAACTATGCTAGTTCCCCTCTCAATCTATATATATATATGTGTGTGTGTGCATATATATATATATATATATACTCACACGTATATGTATAAAGTTATATACATAAATAGGTATATGTATATAGTTTAGAATCAGCTTATCTATATCTTCAAAGAATTCTGCTGAGGTTTTAATTGGGAATATATTGAATCTATAGATTGTTTTAAGGAGCAGTGACATTTTAACTATGCTGAGTCTTCCAATCCATGAACATAGTTTGTCTCTCCACTTATTAGTTCTTTAATTTTTTTAACCAGTGTTTTATAGTTTTCAGCATACAGATCCTGCATATAATTTTATGTCAGATTTGTACTTGAGTATTTCAGTGTCGACCCTGTATTATTACATCCTTGTATCTTGGTAATTTGTTCTAAGAGCTTTTTTGTAGATTTCTTGTGATTGTCTACATGGAGAATCATGGTGCCTATGAATAGCCACAGTACCATTTTTTCCTTTCTAGACTAAATGTCTTTAATTTCATTTTCTTACCTTACTGCAGTTGTACTTCATTCATTCATTCATGTGACCACGTGGCCCAGGTTCTGCCTAAGCACTGGAAGTTCACCAAACAACATGTTCCACTTCCTTCCTTACTCACGTGTAGTGGTTAATCCCACATATAGCTACCATATGCTAAATTTGCATCTGGCTCTGTTTCTATGTATGATTAGTGGGAGAATATTGGCAGTACAACGAGTAGAAACACAGAGGCATCAAGGGAGTTGGTTTTTACACATGGCAACAGTAAATACTGATTCTCATGTCTGACCTCTCTGGTCAATGTCCCAGAAGATTCGACTGGGTACAGAATCAAGCACAGATGTATAGCCTCATAAATGATAAAGAAGGTTTTTTCCTCTGAGACATGAGGGAAGAAAGAGCTGACTGATAAAGACCCAGAAACATCGTGAACTGGAGAGAAGGAATACAGGGTA
Source organism: Ailurus styani (assembly GCA_002007465.1). Classification (NCBI taxonomy): domain Eukaryota; kingdom Metazoa; phylum Chordata; class Mammalia; order Carnivora; family Ailuridae; genus Ailurus; species Ailurus styani. The sequence continues at coordinate 2,608,966 of LNAC01000093.1, read as the reverse complement.
TTCATTCATGTAGTTATAAATGATATTTCTTACAAATAAATGGGAATCAGTACAAATATATAATTAGGTAAGGTAGTCCCCAATTGCTGCCAATATAAATAGTACTTTTTGGAGGAGAATTTCAAACTTTTCCACTTCATGACTTTAAGCACTAATGTCACAAACATCTTATACCAGAGAGCTATGGGGGTTAAGCCATGACATATGAAAAAGACCACAGCCATTCTTAAAAATATATCTGTAGTTTGTTTGCATATTATAATTCTACTGGTTTAAATTAACACAGTATTAATATAATACATTCTTAGGGAGAGGAGGAAGGAGGGTGGATATGTACCATACTCAATATAGTAACACAAGTAAGAAATGACAGTACTCTCATCAGACAGCAACGCTTTGGAGGGACCATAGGTTGTGGATCAAAGTAAAAAAAAAAGAGTAACAAACAATCTCAATTTCTATGAATAATGAAAACAATGATTTTAAAAAAAACCTACCTTTAATGCACAGAAATAAGGGCAAGTAATGTTACAGATAGATATGCATAAGATAAAACATATCCAAATGGGATTAAATGAACATGTTTCATCCTAAGTAAATCCATCTGTAAAAACAATCACTGAATTCTTTTGGCTTTTTAAACCATCACTAACATAGGTCACATTATTTCTTGGTCAAACACAGAAGAAAGTTCATTTGACTGTGAGAACACCCATTTTGTGTTTTCATTCCAAGCCTGTCCTAATCTTATTTCTGCCAGTGGCTGAGCTCTGTACCCAGAAGGCCACTCTTCTGCTTTGGTCCTCACCACACACCCATTCCCAAGGGATCAGTGGCTGGAGGTGCTGGGTCAAAGGAAGAAGAGTTCAAGGAGAGAACAGGAACGGGATTCACCGCTCCCAGGAAAGTGTGCAACTTCACACGAATGCAAATCTAGTGATCTAGTGTCACTGCCTCAGGATGACCACATCTGTGCAAATACCTTCTGTTTTCATATACGTACTCACAACACCTGCTTACACAACGGCTTACCCATTCATAAGACAGAATCCAGCAGCCACGCGCGATTCCCAGCAGCACGTTCAGAGTACGCAGAGGATTCCCAGCGAGCACATGGGTGGTAGTGTTACACACTTCCCGGGAAAATGAAAAGCCCTTCAGTTTATTCACAACCTGGATGACGATGTTCTGCTTTCTGTTAAATAGGAGGAAAAAAGTCAACAAATTTCTATGTTTCCTATACACGAACATCGAGATGATTACACTGAATAATAATTTAAAAAAAAAAGATAAAATTCTACATTGATCTCGGCTATGGAGCTCACATTTTAACTTCTTTACAATCAATGTCTTAAAATTTGGGGAATAAAAAAACTTCAGTTCTCAGCTCCAACTGTCTATTTTAACAATGGACAAAGCTGCCCCAGGCTTAAGTGGGTTCTCCACGTGCCCACGGATGGGAACACAAGCCAGCATCAGGAACAGCCCCAGCTCTTCCCACCACTGTTACTTCTCAGACAGATCTGAACCAACCTGCACACAGTCAGGACCAAGCTTATCACTTGCTCATTTTATTTGAAATATAACATTTATTTGAATTCACACATACAGTTTTTTCCAGTAAGAGCAGGGAAAAGATCCTTTTCATTATATTATGAGATCAAATCTTAGGGCTAATTTGGTGAGGCTCCTTATTTTTGCAAAGCCCATCATCGTTTATCTTCGGTCTGTCATTCCATTAGTGTCTTAAGTACCTTTTAAGAAATATATATTCATGGGCACCTGGGTGGCTCAGTGGGTTGGAGCCTCTGCCTTCGGCTCAGGTCATGATCTCAGCGTCCTGGGATCGAGGCCCGCATCGGGCTCTCTGCTCAGCGGGGAGCCTGCTTCCTCCTCTCTCTCTGCCTGCCTCTCTGCCTCCCTGTGATCTCTCTCTGTGTCAAATAAAATAAATAAATCTTTAAAAAAAAAAAAAAAGAAATATATATTCTTCCCATCTAACATCCTCACCAAATTTCTCACCATTTTTCCTCTCTTCCCTTTATGATCACCTTACTAAAGCCCTTGGCTTTGATACATTGCATTTCCCTCTCCCTCCCAACAAGTTTTAGAAATCCCCAATGAAATAAAAAGGACATGAAGGGCTTTCTAAGTCACACTATAACATACATAGTGAGTTAGGAGATAAATTTCTCTCCTTTCTGAAAATTATTATGAAGAGAAAGAGGCTGTTCTTGCCCCTGTGTCGACCACCTCTCACAATGCCCCACGGACTTCAGTCCTTCCTAGTTTTCTCTCTACCCTCCTGGGCATGTCAATCTCAAGACCTATTTCTTTCTTTTTTTTTTTTAAAGATTTTATTTATTTATTTCACAGAGGGAGAGAGATCACAAGGAGGCAGAGAGGCAGGCAGAGAGAGAGGAGGAAGCAGGCTCCCTGCTGAGCAGAGAGCCCGATGCGGGCCTCGATCCCAGGACCCTGAGATCATGACCTGAGCCGAAAGCAGAGGCTTTTAACCCACTGAGCCACCCAGGCGCCCTCAAGACCTATTTCTTTACAAAAGAAATGAAAGAGCTGTAATGAATCACACTTTAAATTCTTAGAGATACGTAGGGCAAAAAAAGACAAATGGGTCAAGACCCGGGCTCTATCGCCACTTCAACCAGAGAATCTCTGCTTACTGGGATGATGGAAAATATTAAATTTGGGGGAAATGCAAAGAAAACAAAAGCACAAGGAAGTGAAAAGCTCTAAACCATATGCTCGCCAGAACCCTTCATTTCCACATATCAATGATTTTCTTATTCCAAGTCTGGCAGCTGCCTGTTATTTGTTAGATGTGTTAATCACCCACAAGTGTCTCTTCGAGACACGGCTAATCAGTGTGGCATCAGCACGTCTAGGTCTTGTTCTGAAGTTCAGACAAGAATTATGTGGGGGGGGGGAGAAAAATTAGAGAATATGCCCTAAATGAAAAGTTTGACTTTCAAAACTTTGATGGAGAGGATAACTATTTACTAATGTGTTTTATATTGGGGGCAAAAATACAGATTTTAAAAAATATCAAACCCACCATACTCAATTTTAGCTTCCATATTAGACGATTTAGAATGTTCAGTATATTTCATAAAAGATTAACAAAAGTTGTGAGTGTGCTCCTTTTTCACTAGCTAATGTATGGCGTTTGAGCTATTGGTCCTTTTGATTTCATATGCCACGGGCAGGAAAAAGGATCCTACAACAGAAAGTATTGTAAGCATGCACATTTTTACAGGCCATTTTTCACTAAAACATCCCAATGTTTTGACGAATGCCTTAAAACCTTAAAGCGTATGATTGATGTAAAAAAAACCAAAACAAAACATGGTTTTCCCCTTTAAACAGGAATTCAAAAATCTGTTACAAAGAATATGGTGCTGTATTTTTGTTGGATGTGCTATATATTGTGTTAAATGTTTAAGGAAGATGATAAGAGCATGCCAGTAAGCTATTAACTCTTTCCCAAAATGTGTAGATAATGGCTTTAATAGTGTTGTAAAGAGCTTCCCAGTGAAGTGTTTCTTTAAGAATTTTGAGGGAATCAGCCAGTGATGCTCCATTTACTGGACTTTCACGGGGCAGAAGTGGTGGACAGAGACAATATGAAGCAAGCACGAGGAAGAGCAAAACACTAGAATACCTCTTCATGCTGTGTAAACAACTCAAAAAGTCTTCAGTGCTAACCTGCTCATAGTCTTCCAACCACCTTTTTTTACTTCCAGTGTTCTTCTAACTCCAACATCAATTATACAGAATAACAGCAAAACAGCGCAAAGCTATGGGCTGCCTTAAATGCGCGGCATCACAGTATATGAAACAAAAATCTAAAATTTTACACTGAGTAGAAAGTCATCAAAACAATGAGTACTCACTCAGATGGCATGCTTGTCATGACTAGTGTTCTTGTTGGCTAGAGATTTCAAAAGAGAAGGAGCAAAAAACAGTCAGAAGTATAGAAAACATTTTTCCCACAGAAATTAAGTTTAATACATTTTTTGAAAAGTTACATCACTTAAAAAATAAACATTTAAACATATATCAAAGTAAAAAAACTTTATATTCCTGGAAGAAAAAAAAACAGCCTGAGAGATACAAACTCAGATACTATCCCCAAACCAATCCAAAATAATTCCAGAACATGAGGTAGAGGAGCAGGGGGAAAAAATGCTTCTCTCCAGAAGTCCATTCTTCTAGTTAGCTAGCAGACCTCTAAAGGTGCCATCCTGCTTAGGGACTTGCGAGGAAGAAGAGGGGAAGAAGGCATTTTTTGCAGGCTGAAAAGCCATTTTCCTAAGGTTTCTACACAACTCTAGTCCTGCCTTAGTCATACATACACAATACTGCTTATGGTCCTGGGCCCTGGGACCCTCAAATACTTTAACCTCTCGCACCCAGAAGCTCAGATAATGGGACTGCTTACTCATGGGTTAGTATCTGGTATTAACTGGAACTTTAAAGGTTTTTTTTTTAATAAGTTTTTAAATACTTTTTTTTACTTACATAGACACATGCCGATGGCATAAAAAAACATATATATTAAATGCTTTGGAAATACAACATTAGAAATATAAATTCCCCTATTATTCTACCATTCAGAAAAGACNTACTTTTTTTTACTTACATAGACACATGCCGATGGCATAAAAAAACATATATATTAAATGCTTTGGAAATACAACATTAGAAATATAAATTCCCCTATTATTCTATCATTCAGAAAAGATTATTCAATAATTCAGTATATATTCTCCCAAATGTTCTTTCCATGGGAGTGTATGTATATATATAATTAAGATAAAATGGACTCACATTATCTATACATTTTTGTAACTGAGATGATATGCTTTGAATGCAACCAACTGTGTAGTGTCACCATGAGCTAACCATCACACACTTAGTGTGTCTTGAAGGACCATGTGCATAAATGAGAAGAAGGAACAAAAGGCATTCAAAGGACCCGTGTGGACACACACGGTGGAGTCGAAGGGGCCTATGTACTGTACGAGTGTATTTGGGGAAAGTGGAGGAAGGAGAATGGAGAGATAATATGAATCAAAAAGATACTCAAATGAAGAACTCAAAGAAGTGTCAGATGTGCTAACTCAGGATGATCACTGACCAACCATCACTTGTCCCTCCAGAATAGGCTATCGTTAGCCTTCATCTGTTTTGGATACAAAGCAAACAACTACACCACAGCTTTGTGGACTGAGTCCGGAAGCAAGACCTTTATGTAGGAGTCTCTAATCACCAAGGGAGATAGATTCTGGTGGAACCTGATCATGATCTTCAATGTTATCCTTGAAGGAAAGCTATGCAGGCCCAGGGATGTAACCAAATAAAGTCCAACAGGTGCTCCTTCCCCAACAGCCACTTTCTTTTGTAGAACCATCCAAAAGATGCCAATGGGGTATCATCTGTGGAAAGTTACCCAAGGAAGGAAGGGGAAAGGAAAAGGAAACCTCCTGACTTATCCAATGCTAGGCTTCCTCTCCATGGCTTTGCCCTTCTTTACCTGTACCCCATCTCCAGGTGATCTATCACACAACCCCATGGCTCTACATACCAGCCACATGCTAACAATTGCCAATTTCGTATCTCTAGCACAGACCTATTTCCTGATACCCAGACTCAAATATTCTACTGCCTGCATGATACAGAGGGCCATCTGGATGTCTAATAAGGATCTTGAATTTGACATGTCCAAAACTCAGATACTGTTCCAGGCAGGCAATTAGGTAAGAAAAATGAAATAAAAGACATCCAAATTGGAAAAGAAGCTATCTCTATTCACAAATGAGATGATCTTATATGCAAAAAACTCTAAAGAACCCAGAAAAACTGTTAGAACTCATAAATGAATCCAGCAAAGCCACAGGATACAAAAATCAGCATGCAAAAATCAGTTGTATTTCTATACATGAACAGTGATCAGAAAAGCAAATTAAGAAATAATTTCATTTATATTAGTGTCCAAAAGAATAAAATACTTAGGAACAAAGTTAATGAAAGAGGAGCAAAACACCAAACACTGAAAATTTAAAAAAACATTGATGAAAGAAATTTGAAAAGACCTAAATACATGTAAAGACATCCTGCATTCATCCACTGGAAAACTTAGTATCATAAAATGACAAGACTGTCTAAAGCACCCTTAATGCAATCTCTATCAAAATCCCAATGGTGAGTTTAGTAGAAATGGAAAAACACATCCCAAAATTCATATGGAATTCCAAGAAAACCCAAAATAGCCAAAATAATCTGGAAGAAGAAACACAAAGCTGGAGGGTCTGATACTTCCCAGTTTCAGAACTTACTACAAAACTACAGTAATCAACACTGTATGGTAACGGCATAAGAACAGAAAATGGATACAGAGTCAAGAGCCCAGGAATACTCTCAACTGATTTTTGACCAGGGTGGGTGCCAAGACCATTCATGTGTAAAGAATAGTCTCTTCAACAAATGGTGCTAGAAGAACTAAATAGCCACAGACAAAAATGATATTGGACCTCTACTTTATACCACATACAAAAATTAGTGCAAAGTGGATCGAAGACCTAAATTTAAGAGCTAAAGCTAGAGAAGTCTCAGAAGAAAACAAAAGGGAAAATCTTCATGACCCTGGATTTGGCAATAGTTTCTTAAATAGGACACCAAAAGCACAGGCAAAAATAAAATAAATAAATAAATAGGAATTCATCAAAATTTAAAACTTTGATGCATAAAGAAATACTATTAAGAGAATGAAAAAGATAACCCACAGAACAGGAGAAAATTATTTGCCAATCATATATCTGAGAAGGGTTTAATATCCGGAATACATAAAGAACTTCTACAACTCAACAATAACAGAAAGACAAACAACTCATTTTACAAATGGGCAAGGGTGCCTGGGTGACTCAGTCAGTTAAGTGTCCAACTCTTGATTTTGACTCAGGTCGTGATCTTGGGGTCCTGGGATTGAGCCCCACATCAGGCTCCACACTAAGCATAGAGTCTGCTTGGGATTTCCTCCCTCTCCCTCTACCCCTCCTGCTTGTGCTCTCGTACTCTCTTTCCCTCTAAAATAAATAAATCTTTTTTAAAAATGGCCAAATAACTTGACTAGACATTCCTTCCAAAGAAGAAAACCAAATGGACAATGAGTACATGAAAAGAAGTTCGACATCACTGGATAGGGAAATCCAAAACAAAACCTCAATGAGATGGATACCCCTTCATACATGCTAGGTTGGCTACAATCAAAAACGTGAAAAATAACAAATGCTGATTTTTAAATATGAGGCCAGTATTGTGGAAAAGTTTGGTGGTTCCTCAAAAAGTTAAACCCAAAAACCCATACAGTCAAAACAGTTACTCCAAGGTATATACCAAAAAGGATTGAAAACAGGGACTCAAATGCTTGTATGAGAATTGTCGTCACAGCATTATTCACAAGAGCCAAAGGGTGGAAACTGCCTACATGCCCAACAATAGATGAATGGATATGATTAATCTGGTGTTTACGTGCAATACAATATTATTCAGCCATAAAAAGTAATGAGGCTCTAATACATATGACAACATGGATGACTCTGAAAACAGTGTGCCATGTGAAAAAAGCCAGACATACAAGACAAATATTGTATGACTCTACTTACATAAAATATCTACAATAGGTAAATTCACAGAGGCAGAAAATAGAACAGACTCCCAGGGGCCGGGGTGGGGTGGGGATTGGGAAGTTGTTTAATGAGTTCCAAGTTTTATTTTGGAGTGAAGAAAACTTTTTGGAAAGAGATAGTGACGATAACTGCATAACAGTGAACACTGCCACTGAACCATACACTTAAAAATGGTTAAAATGGCAAATGTTACATTGTATGTATTTTATCGCAATAAAACAATTACACTACCAATCTTCTCTCCCCAGCCCACTCCTTCCACAGCCTCACTGGCTTAGTGGCAATTCCACTTCTGCTCAGGTCAAAAGCATTTTCATCATCATACTCTTCATTATTTTCTCAAACCCCACATTCAATCCATCAGCTCATCCTATCAACTCAACTTTGCAGATGTATCTAGAATCTGACCACTTCTCATCAACTCCACTCGTGACATGCCAGCATCTCATATGGGTCACTCACTGCCAAAGCCACTTAAATCAACTCCCTGCTAAAATCCTGAGACTTCGGTCATCGCTCAACGCACAGTCAGAGCACACCATGGAAATACACATTAGATCGCGTCCCTCTTATTCTCACAGCCTCTGGTGGTTTCACATCTCACTGTAAATATATATGAACATGTGAATATAATTAATCTACTACTATCATTCAAAAAGAGAAAATCATGAGCATGACTCTTGTTAAGTCTGAGTAGAGGAAGGTCACATAGGTCAACCAGAAGCTTGACAGCCAGGGGACATCCCCCCTAGGCTGAGGGAGAGAAACGGTTGTATATAAGGAAACTCAAACCCCAAACTAGAAGTCTCGATGAAGACAAAAAATATAAAGAAGGCAAAACAAACAATCTGACTTGTAGGTGTTGGATAAGGGATCTAGAAGACGTCCAAGAAGAGACAAGCTCCCCTACAGTCCTGTGCTAACAAGGGCCATGATAGAGAGCACACATTCAGACTGGTGTGACAAATATTCCTGGCCTGAAATAGTGATGAGACCAAAGGAGCAATGTTGTTATTAAGAGTAAGCATATTTACTTATCTGTTCTTATAAATTACGCATTAGAAGATACATCCAATAGAATTCCCTTCGATTACTCAAGGAAGCTCCTTATACAATGACACAGATTGGAATGTGCAACTTCTTTAAAGATGAGTAACAAAATAAGATAGTTAACGGAGGGAGAAATAGATACGTGATAAAGTAAATAATTAAAAGAGTTGGTTGTGGAATCAAGGCTGGAGGAGAAAACCGTGAAATATTTTGAAATGGAACAAAAGAGATACTGGGTGTCTCCAATGGACACCTACGCGCTGTTCAGCACACCCACCCTTCATGGTTATCCGCTTCTATGGGCTGGATGCCTGTTGTCGTCTTTGAGCTGTTTTACCACTTTATTAGCTGTAGAAAATTGTTAAGAATGCTAATTATTCTTGTCTATAGAAATTCAAAGTCTGTCCAGTGGACATTCAAGTGACTTCCCTCTCCCAGTGGTGACAAAGCCATGTCTGCCCTCCTAATGATCCATTAACATATCTCCTCTGTGGATTTTCCTTTGAAGAGGACAAAGGAACTTTCCAGTCTCATCATTAACTAATGAGTTAAATAAAATCTTCAACACATATTCATTTTCTATTAGAGTGAAAGTTATGATGTCTCTCTAAAAAATTATCTTTTAACAGTTATGAAGGTTTTCCACCAAGTTGCCCAACAGACTCATCTGCTAAAGATTAGCGGCTTCTGTCAGACAGACAGAAGCCGCTAATCTTTATCACCAGAGAACACTCCACAGGCGGCTTGAGCCCAGGAAGGTCTATTATTGGCTCCTCGAGCTGAATGCCAAGTGGCAAGCCAGAACTTTGCTGGCTCTGTTTCTCTAATTTTAAATTTCCTCTCCACTTGTTTTGTTTTGTTTCATTAATGGATGAATTATTCGCCATTAGTGGAAGCAATGCTTAGGAATTTGGTTTTATGGTCTGACTACTTTGTGTTCTATATAAATTAATTAATGGATTATAGAGATTTATTCTTTTTTGGTAAGAGACCATAGAGGACTGGGTTTATTAGCCTTTTTCTTTTCTTTCTTTTTTTTTTTTTTTCCTGCTTGCTTATTTGACCATTTTGGAGCTAAAATCAATTAAGACATTCATGCCCACAAAGAAGAATAGCTTCCTGAAATCTGGACTGGTTTTAGTATTTCTGTCTTTGTTCTTGACCAGTGACTGAAATTATAACTAATTCAGAAATGTTTTAAGAATTCAAATTCACATAATGTGTTTGGAAATTACTATTAGTTTAGTAATTTTGGCTTAATGAAAACAGTTACGTCTTATCTGAATTCTCCGTGTTAAGAATAATATAAACATACATTTTATTCTACTTGAGTTTATTTTCCCTAGACTTAGACAGGTTTACTGGTCAAATAAAATAACATTATTCCTGTATAATGTTTAAGATTTTAAAAGAATTTAAACGTGTGACAAATCATGATTCTAACAAGCTTTTTATATGAATACTAATTGTATTTTGTAATACAGCAGTGTGAAGATAATTTCCAAGCTCTTTAGTGTTAAACTAATTAAACAAGGAGGCCATTGGACCAAAGGGGCCCTAAGGCCTTAGCAGCCTATGTAAGCAAACCAAAACCACAGCCTATAAACCCCTTAAGGCTAAGAGATCAAAACAGAAGAACAACCAATCACAAACGGCCAACTAAGCTTTCCCATATAAGGAGACCGCTTAAGCTAGAGCCAATCAAATAATTTCCTTGCTTTGATTCCACCCCTTCTCTGTAAGTCTCTCCCTTAGCTCTTGGCCTTGGAACACTCCTAACCACTTCCGGTTTGTCAGTGCCTGATTCAAATCAAATTTTGCCCAAATAAACTCTTAAAACTTTTATTTTTATTATTTTTTTAAGAATATATTTATTTATTTATTTGAAAGAGGAGAGAGAGTAAGAGAGAACATGAGCAGGGAGGAGCTGGCTCCCCGCTGAGCTGGATTCCCAATGCAAGAATGGATCCCAGGACCCTGAGATCATGACCCGAGCGGAAGTCAGACGCTTAATCGACTGAGCCACCTAGGGGCCGCCCTCTTAAAATCTGTAATATGCTTCAGTTTATCTTTTAATATTAGGTAACATAAACCTTGGACAGATATTAATTAAAAAATTGTTGGCTACAGGGCTCTTGGATGGCACAGTCAGATGAGCTACCCACTCTTAGTTTCGGCTCCGGTCATGATCTCAGTGTCTTGAGATCAAGCCCCACATGGGGCTATGTGCCCAGCGCAGGCTCTACTTGGGACCTTCTCTCTCTCTCCCTCTGCCCCTCCACCCGCTTTCTCTCTCTCCCTAAAATGAATAAATCTTTTAAAAAAATTATTGAATAACTCAGTAATTTATAAGAGAGAATACTGAAACAGTGATTGCTAAGTGGAGTTCTATATTTTTCTATATTTTTGTTTATTTTTATATGCCATACAGAAGCTCTGTCTTTGGGTCATGTCAATGAACACGTTCATTTCTGCAACTTTAAAAGAGTGTAAAAGAGACACAGGGGTTGGATGGTGTAATGGAAGCCTTACTGGTCTGCTAACATGCTTGTGTAAAATGGACATTTTGCAATTGTTCACAGTTTTCTGTGAAATGCAACTTAGTAACTTTGGCTAAAAAATATAATTAGTATGAATGGTTAAGGTTACACTAAGAGTAATAATGACATAGGAATACAATTGGGTATGAGTCTGTTTTTCAAAAAAACCCTATATTTTTTAAAGCAGTGGTTTTCAGGTTTTATGATCTCTGGACTCCTTTATACTATCGGGACTTATTGAGGAACACAGAGTCTATTTTTGTGGATTTTGGTCATCAATATTTAACATCATAGAAATTAAAACTGAAAAACTTGAAAAATATTTATCGATGCACTTAAAAATAGCAAGAAAACACACTGCCTTTCAACAGAAATGACATCTCAGTGTTACTATTCACTTGTTGGGACCACGTGAACGTGGCTCTGGGCTTAAGCAAAGTAGTCAGTTTGCCACAGGATGAGAAAAAGCATACTGAAGAACAAAACTTGGAAAGCTCACTTAACTTGCTTTAGTTTACAATACCTGAGTCTGAAGGAAAGCTTAAAATGTGTTACAATTTTAGTCAATTGTGCCTGATGTTGATGGGCTGTTTTTACGGTTACAGATTATTGCCTATAACCAAAAGATCAGTCTTAATTTTCTGTATAATCTGCTTAAAAAGCAAAGACTGTGTTTTAAAATAATAATGATCTCTCCTTTATGTTGAATATATGATGCCTGTGGTTAAGGAAATAAAATTTGTTCACTTGGGTTACAGTCTGTGCTTGTTCTTAAGTGTTGTCTTACCACTGTGATTAAATAACTTACCCGGTATGGTTTCTCAGGCACACGTGATCCTATCTTAAGGATCTGTGTGAATGTCATCTGGTAACTTTGATTTTTGCCTTCTCTAAATTGGATCCTAAATATATATAAATAAAACTTGAAGGATATCACTCACACCTAAAACTAGCCTTAAGAAATCACAAAAATATGTTTTTCACTTTTAAGAGAACTACAGGATAAATAGGTTGAATGTGTCACTATTGCCAAGTTCCATGTGAAATCAGAAGGGCCACTCAGCCTGTCTAGGTGAGTATTTAATAGGTACAATGTTATCAGCATAGATATTTCAGAATCATAGGCTTTGAGGAAAATCCTTGATATTGGTTATTGACCTTATTGTCCATAATGTTTTTACCTTGAGGGAAAACACTGGCCAGATGCTTTCCTAACCGCTGTGTTGAGTTTTCTTCTATTTAGGGTGCTCGAGTCCTACTATGCAGCTAGCAAAGTACAGTGTTATAATCTTAGGTACTAAATTGTTAATTTGGTGAGGGTTCTGTTCTGTAATTTAAATCTAGCATCTTGTAGGCCAGTGGCTTTCAACTGGGGATGCATGTTAGACTTGTCTATGATTTTTCTAATAAAAATACAGATGGCCAGGACCTAACGTGGGCTTACTAAGTCTCCTGATATTCTGACATGTTCTTAGTATATTTATTGTGTCTCAGGAACATTATACTATATCTCAAGATTTGTTTCCTCCATAAAAATTAGGTTGATCCTCTTGAAATAGAGAAACCAAAGGACATCATTTTAAAAATCTGCTTTTTGCTCCTCTTCCTGCTTCCATTCCTGCTAGGACACATAGGTACCACCACATGACACATGCCTCAGAATGCACATCATGTGTGTCCCCCTTGGAAGGGACAAGGAGTGAAGGATTTCTCTAGAATAGAAAACATGTAAGGAGGGACCAGGAGAGAATGAAGGGAGGAGCCATCACATGTGTGTTCCAGACCACCGAGCCTACAATCTCAACACCAAGACCGCCTGGCTCCGAGGAAGAAGAAGAATTGACTTAAGGTCACTGGGCCCTCGTGTCTGTTCTAGCAGGTTCCTGGAAGCCGGAGAGGACCCGTGCACCAGACCACCACCCTCAAGCAAAGACGAGCTTCTCTCCTTTCTGAGTCTCCCAGACGCTTTGTCTGTACCTGCTTTCTCTCCATACCTTCAACAACTCTGCACTCACCTCCTGCTGGCTCGCGTTTGATTTCTATCCTGTGTGCAGCCAGGGACCCCCCTGGCTGGTCCTCCGGGACCTCACTGAGGGTCTGGACCACCTACATCATTTTAATAAATGGGGTTTTTTAAAACATTTTGTAAATCAGAGATAATGTTTACTGACTTCTTTGAAAATAGGTTTAATTGCTTTCCTTAAAGAAATTTTGCTTAATTTTTGGGTAATCATCTTATTTTGTTTGGCTTGCCATAAAACAACAAAATTTCCCTGTAACCTTATTCATATTAGACCTTCCACATTTGAAAATTATGAGTAATAAATTGACCCTAGCTGTTCTAAGTCTACAGATAGTTTTGTTTTGCTGAATGGTTCTGCAATAAGCTATAGACAGAGCCTGTGACCTCAACACGGGACTTGTCAGAATCCCATGGAAAAGGAAGGTACCAAGTAATTCAAACTCCTGACACTTCCCAGAATAAACGGGCTTCTCATGGTGCTGCTCAGATGGCTCTCAGACCAGACCACAGAGCTGGTCAGGACTCTCAGACCTCCGTGTAATCGACAGCAGGCAGCTTTGTGAGCCATGAACTCAAGCTCCCACACAACAGAGCTAACTGCGAGGGATTAAATGAGGGAAAATCAGTGTGCTTGTGGACTTGGAATTTTGTTGATACTGCTTTAAAATTCTATTTTAGGAACACTTCTCTGTCTTCTTAAGCTATCTATAATTCAGAAGAATACAGGAGACACTGCTTCGGCACACTGAAATAAAACATTTTAAAATGATACCTGATTTTCAAAGATAGTCTCAAAATTTGGAATCTTCTACTAAGTCCCTTTGCTTTCCATGGCAGTACAGAGTTTTGTATCATTTCAGAATATGTTCTGCATCTTACCAGAATATAATTGGAAAACCTGCTTATGAAACCAGGCCTTGCCTAGAATGTCATATTTAAGAATGGTGGTCACTTAATCAGGTCTAGCTGGCCTCTCTGAAGGAGCTAAGACTCCCTTCACTCAGGGAGCCAGGTCCTCCTGGGAAGACCGCCCTGGTACTCAGCTTAGAGTCCCAGCCTCACACTTAGGATATTTTGAGAACCTCCAGAAGAGAAATCCACCTAAATACACAGGTATTGTGGGTACAATCTGGAGGAGAGTTGTCAGGCTTGGTATTTCACCTTGGGAGAGCAGGTAACAGAGGTAAACAAAGGCCAATCCAAAAATCACTTGTGAAAATGTTCAGACAGATGTTAATTTTATTCAATATAGCATGGCTCTGGGTTTTATAAGCACCCCCAGGAGGCCAGCAAACACCCTTGCTGTCCCTGTGTAAACAGTCAGGCAATAAATGATTGAGAGCAGCCTGAGTTTTTAATCAAGAATAATCCTTTTTGAGATCATTTGATCACAGAAGAAAAAAAAAAAGACTTTTACAAAAGACTCTGAGACAGAAGAAAAGGTTACTGGGTAACCCAAACTGTGAACTGTGGGAGGACCCAGCCCTTGAGTTACTGGACTCTGCAGGCGTGACATTCTTCATAGTCTTTGAGCGGCCGACAGGCCTGTCAGTTAGAGAAGGCTGTCACTGCGCTGTACCATTTTTGTCTGTCGACCTGCTAAATCAGCCTGGTGGGCACCCAGTGGACTTCCCTCCCAGTGTGGAAAAAGCCAGTTTGCACCTAGGAAGCAAAGGCATTTCCGCATCCGCAACCGTCTATCCATGTGTACACTCACTGGGCTCTCCTTTGAACAACAGCTTTCTGGTTCCTTCCTTAAGACATGAGCTAAATAACGCTATTTTTTGTTAGTAAGAAAGTCATGATCGCTGCCCCCTTAAAAAAGTACCTCACTGTACAATTCTTTTATCCTTTCTCTGCTTAAAAATGCTTCTAATACACTTTTAAAAATGCAATTCTGGTATATATCTCTTAATTGGCAAGACACACGACCACTAACACAAAAACAACTCAAATCAAGGTACTACAGTTAGGCCCGATGGATGCCCTGCGTGCAGCTAGCATTCAGCATGTTCTGTGGAGTTGAATAAAATTTCTGTATATGAAAGTTAATGCATTGCTCATCTTTGTAGAAGGCTATCACTACTGGAAAATCCACAAAATGTAAGACAACTGTGCAGAAAGAACACGTAAAGGACAAGAAATACGATCGGCTGCTAGCAGACCCAGAACGAGATCTTTCTGCAGCCCACTTGTCAGTGACTCCCAACTTGACAGGGCACTTGGCCTGTCCTTATCTCATGGGTCTCATCTAAGAAAGGAGATAATGAATTACTCCCAGAACGCTACACGATTAATAATTCTGTTGAAAGTAAATATTAATGCTAGCAGTTTTGTAAATTATAACTCTCACAGTATGTAATTTCATGAGAATACAAACCATTTCTTAACTTAGTCCTTTATTTATGTAACCTTTGCTGTGTGTCACACTTCACCGACGGTAATAAAGGCAGGGAGAAAATCTGGCCAATTTTTTCCCTTTAATTATGGTAACCTGATGCTCCTCCAACCCGCACCGTTTCCCTCCCCATAATATCTGTATGTAAGGTGATATTCAGAGTGTACAAATCTAATGAGAGTCAGTAAGCCTTGTTTACCATCATTGGAAAAGACCAAAAAAGCCCAACTAGCATTTATTAGAACCAACCACATTCAGTGTTGAAAAAATTAAACAGCTGTTTACAACTGATTCCTGGATTCACCCGCTCTGTAAGATGCGTCCCTGTTCTATTAAAAGTTGATTTGCCACAACGTTGAACTTCACCTGTGCCCTGTGCCCTAGAACATAGAGCACAAGTTTAAAAATGTTCCCACCCTTTTGTGTTCCCAGAAAAGTGTAATTGAAAGGACCACCCTTCTCTCTCATGCTGTAAGATAGGACTATTAAAACCACAGCCCCATAGGACATCACTTGAGCCAGGCCAAGTCACAAAACCATGTTAATCCCCAAGCTAAGTGCAGTTTCAACCTCTCCAGAAATGCAGTTTTAACCATCAGTCGGGAGTTTTCTAATCAGGATCAGTGAGGTAATCTGCCACAAGAGCTTCCTCAATCCCCCCCTCCCCCCAGGAAGGTGAGGTCCTCTGCATAAGACCCCCTGCCCTTCCCATTAAGGGAAGGTGATCTTGCCTGAAACAATCCTTTCTCTTCTTGTGCTAATAACTTCTTTGCCCTAGACTCCTCCCTATAAAAACTTCCCATTTTGTACAACTCCCACGTGACTCCCCTCTCCGTGCTAGATGCAAGGCCACCCTTCCTCAGTGACTCAGGTAAGACCATCTCCATCCTCACCATGATTACCCTAAGACTTGCTAATGACACACTAGCCTACCTGCCTCTGTAAAACCCTGGGCCCCTTCTTACTCTTTGAGACTTTCCTCCTTGATGAAGATAGTCCCTATAAC
Source organism: Ailurus styani (assembly GCA_002007465.1). Taxonomy (NCBI): domain Eukaryota; kingdom Metazoa; phylum Chordata; class Mammalia; order Carnivora; family Ailuridae; genus Ailurus; species Ailurus styani. Next base: position 2,592,243 of record LNAC01000093.1, on the reverse strand, counting down.
AACAGTTGGCATACAAAAGTTTTAATTGTCTTGTGCATTTTGTTTGTTGCAGTTTTGGCGTGTGGCTCAGACGGAATTTTCCCCGCTTCTTCACAGTCCCTGTGCACCTTCCTGACTGGTGATCTATGGGCCCAACATTGAGTCCAGGTCCTGATTTTATGCTCCAGACTCTTATCTACTGATACCATGGTAAGAACTTAATTTCGATTCTTTCTGAGTATTTACTTGATTTCTGATGCCAGCTTCCTTCAGTTTTATGATCTGACCATTCGGTTAGATCTGTAAAGGGGATGATGGTTTATAGAGATCTTATCTTTGTTGTGTGGAAAATGATAAAGAATCTGCCTTTTAAGTTTTTTTCTGTTTATTTTTCTACTCTGAGCTCAAAATTGTTAAGTATTTCATGCCACCAAGTAGATATCCAGACTGAGTTTTATACTACCATGCTTATGCTTGAGCCACAAGTAAAAAGTAAAATTCTAAAATTGAAATACAATCTCTGAGTGTCTCTATGCATATATGCCTGCAATTCACACACCTGAAATAAGCATCATGAGATGTTAACAAATGAGATTATAAAATTTCTTTAAAAACTCTATTATAATTAGCTTAGAAAGAAGGACCTATAAACTGAATATTCCTGAAGTCTCCAGAAATTATGGAAAGTGAACTCCCAGTATTTTCAACATTCAAAACAAACAAACAAACAAAAAACTATTCTCATAGAAACCCAATTTTTTTTGAAACCCAAATGTTTTAAGAATCCAAGTTTTCACATATTTTGGTAAATCTCCAGTAAGTGAGATTAGCTGAATATTTTTCATTTATTAAAAACACCTATGTCTTCTCTGAATTATCAGATACAAGTATAATAGAATAGTATATTTTCATTCTCGTACATGTTCCTTCTAATCTTACAGAGGCTTACTAAGTGAGCATGACTTCTACTTAATATTTAAGATTATTAAAAAATTTAAATTTGTATTTAACCAAATTGAATCATTTTCTGACAAACTTTACTTTAAAAGCAATTGTGTTTTACACTGTGAAATCTTTAAGATAATTTCCAAGATATTTGGGTAACTTAAAACCTTCATCTAATGCTAAACTGAATTAATTAATGGATATTCACTAAACAGTGCTTAGTAAGACAGAATACAGAAATTCTACCTAAGCACAATTTTTTATTTTATTTATTTATTCGAGAGAGAAAGAGAGAGCATGAGTGAGGGGGAGGACAGAGGGAGCGGAGAAGGACAAGTGGACTCCCTGCTGGGCAGGGAGCCTGACCCAGTGTGCTCCCAGGACACTGAAATCATGACCCGAGTCCAAGTCAGATGCTTCACCAACTGAGCCACCCAGGTGCCCCAAAAACTAAGCATAATTTTAAGGTTATATGCTTTTGATTCTTATTTTTACATGCTACAGAGACAATAAAACATGCACAAACGCAGGACATTTACCCATCCTGTTTTCTCAGGGGTTACTTTAGTAAATAACTTTAGTAACTAATTTTAGAAGTTAGTTAATTAGTTAAAAGTTAAAATTAACATGTGGTTTATACTATATTTAGTAGCAATACTTTGAAAGAAATATAACTGTGTACATACTCTATTTTTCAAGAATAAGAATAGTTCCATCCTGAAGGGGCAGATTTTTAGTTTCTGAACCACAATGCACTCTTGCAGCTTGTCAAAGACCCCAGAAAGCTTTCTTTATGGGTTTTTAATAATTATCAACATAGGTCCACTTGGAGAGAGCCAACCATAAACCCACTGCATGTAAACAATACCTTATTTTCTAATATTATGAAATTATTTCTGACCCTGCAGAACCCCTGAGATTGGTCCTAAAGGGTCATATTGTTTCAGAAGGTGAAAGGACATCATAAAAGACAAAACGTGGCATGAATTTTGTCTTGGTTTATAACATATGAGTTTGAAAATTTACGACTTGTGCAAAAACGTTAGCAAAGCTTGGTCCATACTGACAGGTTCATTTCCTTGGTTTAAGGCTAATTGCTTTCAACTAAAATGTAAAGTGTCATTCATTTATTCATTCATTTTTCTGTGTAACTTGCTAGATAACAAAGATTCTGTGTTTTACCAGAATAACCTTCTATGGTTTATGTTGACTACTGCTTCCCTGAGTATTTAAAAAATCTAGTTATTTAAGAAAAAGGTAAGGCATTTTAAAGTTATATTATCTCTACATTTACTTGTAAAATTTTTTCTTGTCACTTTAAGTAATCAAGCATTGTTTCTAAGTAACCTATGATCCTATCTTAATCAAGTGCTCAAAATTTCATGACAACTTTTGATATTTTGCTTTCCCACATTCAAATTCCTAAAGCTGTCTTTGAGATTTCCCAGAGACACCTGGCAAATCACAAAGATTTTTTCCATCCATCATACGAAAAGAGAGATGTTAGAAGTAATTAGGTCAATGTGATTATGTTACTACTGAGTTGTGTAGGAAGAGTTGTCAAGTCAGAAACAACACTTAGTCATCCTCAAGATAAATTTGTGTGAGTAAAATGTTATTAACATGCAGAGAGTGACATCCTACTGTGGACTCCTAGAATCTCTAGACAATCTTGATATATTCTTGGTCCACTGTGGTTACATGTTTAGGATATCCATGGTATATTATATCTTGGGGTTAGTTTGTTATAACTGGAGACTTTTTTCTATAAAGATTATGTTCTCCATTTTCATAATTATATGTAATATCCACTCTTCTCTGAAAACGGTGCTAACCATTATGCTCGTAGATGCCGACTGTACCATTTCCGGTTGCCTTTGTCTTATTGTACAGCAATGTTCCCGGTCAGGTGCATTATTCTACTCTTGTCAGACCTCTCGCTTTTGAGAGTTATCAGTAACACATTGGTCACAGCCGTCTAGAACCTTTGTCACCTCCAGGTCCTTGTTCCACTGTGATGCTTCCTGACCAGCACTCACAATCACCTATAGCCCAGAGTAGTTTGTCTTCAAGAGAAAGACCCTCTTCAAAGCCCATGGAGAAGGACTATGCCAAAGAGTTCCAGTACAGTCTCCTGATGGCATCATTTAAACAATGCTGAGACCCTCCCAGGGGATTTGGTCAGGATTTCCAGAATTCTAGTGGAGAAGCAGACGGGCTCATGAGACTACTAACCCAAGTTCAAGCAAAGTGAGAATTAGTTACATAGGCCTAAATGAACTACTGAGGAAAGACCATGGTTTTTATTGGGAATATTTTAATGTTCTACTTTCTGAATATAAGGAAGTCTTTGCTCTTCTTATGCTGTCTGTATCTCAAAACAATTTGGTAGATGAAGCTTTTGCAGAAACAAAGTACATATTTAGAAATGGTATCCGAGTCTCTCCCTGGCTCCAGAATTGGGAAACTCAGTATTATTTAGTGTTCTTGCTTTCAGGGCAATATAATTATTTGCCTAGGTTCAACAACGATGTCTTCCTTGTTACGAGGACATAACTGAAAAAACTGGTTAAGTAACCATGGCCTTGGCCGCAAGATCATATTTGAGCATAATGTTCATTTAATCGACAATGACCAGACCCTTTCAAGAACCCAAGGCAGACTTCATGGCACCAATGCCTGCCAAAGCCCTCTTGGGAAAACAAGCCAGGGACCTGGCTGCCAGGGAGCTGGTTTCCAGGGTTCCCAACTTACAGATGAGCAAGAAAGACCACTTTGTAGGGGCCCGAGCACTGGCAGATATGCTGGGGACCTCAGAAGAAAAGAATTTATGCAAATGTGTAGATACTGAAGGTGAAATCTGACAGCAAACTCTTGTCTTCGCTTCCTAGTCCCAAGAGGCTTCTAAATGTACAATCTAAGATTCCTTATGAAAACTTCCAGCAAACTATTCTTGCTACACCTATGTAAATAAATATGAGACCAGTCTTATTTTGCAATCATAAATAATCTCTCTTTGATTATTAGAGGAGGGACTATGGGGAAAAAAAACTGTGTCTCTGTGGGAAACTATGCATTGTTTACACTACACCATTCCAGGATATCAGATCCTAGCCATGTTCACTGTCTGAGTTATTTTGCACCTCTTTGTACGCTGCAGGGAACTGACGGATGTGAAAACTCCATTTTCTCTGGTGGAGATTCACTTGACTTCCTTCTCCCCTACAGAAAAACCAGTTTCCATCCCTACCTGCATACTGGCCCCATTCCTGTTACCATGCCCAAATTATCAATCCTTACCAAATTCCCAATGCATCTGGCTTCCTAAACTATCTGGCTACAACCTCTCAAACTCATGTTCCAAATTTTTCCCCATCTGTTGCGGCACCACCAAGAATGAGCACCTGACTGTCCCAATCCACGTCTGGGCTCTAGTGAACTTGAAACTGACCGTTCTGTCCAGGTTTGAAGAAACCCAGAGCACTGAACCCCATGTGACCACAAATGAGCCGGATGCTCTCTGGACAGGCCACGAAAAAGTGTGGCACAAAGCTCAGGTTACGCATGCCTTTTAGGACAGGTAACCACACCTGGTTCAAGACCCCTGAGACAGTAAGCCATGCTGTGAAAATGAAAGATGCGCCTCCACCAAACTCTGGGACCCACTGGATGGGTTCCTCTCAGAGCTCAGCTCCTGATTCTAGCCTAGAATGTAACCTTCTATATAAATTTCTGCCATTTCTTTTCACTTTAGGGATCCTTATTTTAAGATGCCTGATCTCCAAGATGCTAAAACTGACCTTTGCCATCACCTCTCAACAGACAAAACCAATACCAGTAAGAGTCCTCAAGTCGTTCTTAGACTCTAGTTTGCCTCCAAGGTTATAATTGTCTCTCAGTTGTTCAGGGAGGAATGGTATCCACTTTTAAAGATGGTAACACTGACAACATGAATGTCAAGCTCTGAGCTCCTGGTGAAACAGGGCTGGTCCTCCCCATGTTTGAGGAAAAGGTTAACCCCAAAGGACCACTTTGCTCCCCAAATATCTAAGGGACCATTTTGCTCCCCAAAAATCCAAGAAAAGACCCATCGCCACCTTTTCCTTCATGACGCAGATAAGACCATCTTCATCCTTATTCTTGGTTTCCAAAGACTTCCTAATCACACCCTTGCTTACCTGATTACGAAACCCCAGCTTTCGCCTTTGCTCTGAGCACTCATAAGGAATGATCTCCGTATTACAATGCTCTGCATAAAATCATCTCCTTAGCTGCCTAGTATGTGTTGCCTTTCATATTTCTACACATTTCTTTTTAACTCCTGGGAACAGAGTTTGGATAAAGGCTGTGGTTACTCATGAAGCAATAATCTCATTAGATCTACTGAAGTTTTAATTTCAAATGTCAAGTTTATCCTCTTTGGTCAGTTTTGAATTAAAAGTGATGAAAAGGCGAGAAGTCCTTGAATAATCAATGGAAGCAGAATCATCCAATTCCTAAGAAAGAATAATATAAGATACTAAATATTCATTTAATCTTTAAATATTAAATGAGCCAGAACAATTTATCCAGCACAAAACCAGATGCTAGTGATATGAGAAAAAAGAATCCTGCTCTGGAGGGAAAAATCTAAAGAAAAATGTGACCAAAACTAGACTTTCAGAAGGAAAGAGAGTTTGGCAGATAGGGTAGGACAGATATCCTAGACAGGATGAACAAACAACACAAAGAAATATTCATGAGATCCATGGCTCCGTGGAGAATCTGAGAGTAGCCTGTATGGATTCAACAAGATGTCAGTTGCAAGATCAATTTTACAAAAGCTTCCTCAGGACAGAAAAGAGGATAAATTTTGGGAAGAATTATGAAAAGATAGGACATAAGGTCCAGAGATATAATAATAAGCTATTGCAAAAAAAACCCAAAAAAAACAGCCTGGATGGGAAATGGTGGAGGTCATGGGTTTAACTGCATTCATCAGACATGAGAATAAACATGAGCATAAAGCATGTGTCTTAATATTCTACTTATAAATATGAAGATCTCAGGAATGAAAAAAATATGATAAAATTACATGGACTGCAGAAAAGTTGAAATCATTACCTTACGATGTGCGATATATTAATATAAAATTAAACTTTCCTATTCTTCCACTACTCACATCTACTCACACATTCAAGGATATCAACTATAGAATGCCTAATAGAGAAAAAAACAACCATAGGGCTCTGTTCCGTCAAAAGGAAAAGCACTTGTCCAAATACAGTTACACGGCACCAAAGAGGAATCAAAGCCAACACTGAAAGGCAATCCTATGAAATAATCTACTGAACAGTGAGAAACAAATCACAAACATAAAACACTGCATTTGAATTTCAGCAAAAGCACCTTCTGGAAGTTCTAAAGCAGTGAGCGATGGAAGAAAATGTAAGTATTTAGGAAACAGTCTGACTGGTTTTGTTTTAGTATTATCAAGGGTAGGTCAAATTAAACAAACATACTTTTTTTATTACTGACAAAAACATTTTAGAAGTTAAACATTCTTTGAAATGGGTTTTGGGTTTAGGTACCATTTCATAAGTAAACAGTGAAACATCTTCTCCTAAAAAGGAAGTGAAATGAAATAATCAGCATATTTGCCAAGATGATTGACTCTGTTCACTAGTCATATAGCTCACACACATCCATGGACACTACTGGAATTAGATGTTTACAGGAACTTCCATTAATAGTAAAAATAAAAAAGAGCAGATCAAATATGACAAGAGATAAATTCTGGAAATGTCCTTAAATTGCTTCCTGAAGACATTCTATTCTCTAAATCCCTAGAACCTGTACCACTTAAAGGGTCTTAAAGACTCACTCTGGATCCAAGAGAACATAGGTTTCTTAAATACGTAGCTCCCTAGATGTATGCTATGTACTGCTGATACCCCTTTTTAATCTGATGATAAATTCTATGCTCTAAATGGGGCAAAAATCTTTAATTTTCTTTTATTAATCTTTCCATAACCTAATTGTCCTCCTTGGTACCTTTTTTTTTTTCTTATGTGGAATTTATTTTCCATTAGGAGGATCACAGAGACTTCATATTTCTAAACAATATAAGCCCTTTCGAAATGCTCTCAAATAACACAATCATAGTAAATCAATAATGCATCAGTATCAACTCTGAATACTTACATATTGGAAAAGATTAATTTTTATAGTAAAAAAATAAGCACAGAGAAAATATACAACCAAGTTATTCACCAACACCCAATTTGTTAAAAAAAAAAAAAAAAGTAATAGACGCATCACCTCACTTAATGGGATGCTTTATCCAAAAAACTTAGTATCTAAAACTGAAACCCCCTTGGAATCCACACATACACACATCGCCCGGCTCTGAATGTGCGGAATGGGAGGCAGCAAGGCTCTAAACGCAAGGAGGACACTGTTCCCGAGTGAATGTTTGTGTCCCCAAACTCCATATGGAGAAACTAACCCCCATGTGATGGCATTTGGAGGTGGGGCCTCATAGCGGTGACAAGGTCATGAGGGTGGAGGCCTCGCCCATGGGACCCGTGCCCACTCGGGAGTCCCCAGAGAGCTCCCCTGCCCCTTGGGCCATGTGAGGATGCAAAAGAACCAGGAAGCGGGCCCTCACCAGAACCCCGGATCTGCCGGACCTCGATCCCAGCCTTCCAGCCTGCAGGACTGTGAGAAATAAACGTCTGCCGTTTACACGCCACTCAGTCCGGGGTGTCCTGTGACAGCGGCCCCCACAGATGAAGATGCCGAATGCCAGACCTTGTGTTTACACAGTCCGTTCTCTGTGCAAGGGAATGGCATTCCACGGAGAAACGGGGCCAGGGCAGGGAAAGCAAATGTGAGTGCAGAACACCTTCGTCTTCTAGAAAAAGAAGTAGTACTTAAGGAAGACCAGAGTGTGTCGCAAGGACAGCTTTCAGGGGCTCTCTCCCTGGCTGAATCGGGGACAACGTGAGCATCCTTCTCCCAAAACACGCAACAGCAGGGAATTATAACGTACGACATAAGGGTCTATGAGTCCACACGGTTCGTGGTGGGAGGAGGGGATCTAAAGGGCATAAAGGAGGGCAGGGGAGTGGAGGGCTGGTCCTGGTCACATGCCATCCCCTGCAAACAGAGACAGTCACTGGGCTTCTGAGCCTGAACCCTTTGGTGTGACCCTGGAAACAAACTTCAAACCACGTAAGTCTCCGTGAAGGGCAGAAGCTCCTTTCACAGACCACTCCAAATACAGCCCTAAACTAACCAAATCTGGCCCTTAGGAAGCAAATGGGATGGATTTGGGGGAACACAGGCAAAGCCATGGGATTTCCAGGCCAGTGCTATTATTCCGAATCAAACACACACGCCTCTACCCTTGACCCACAGGAGTCACACCGCAAGCTCCAATCAATCCTTTTCAACCATCTCTAATTCCTAGTGTCCCAGGAACTGTGCTGCATTTTGTTAAATCCTCACCCAAAAAACTGGAATGACACAGTAAACAATACCAAAAACGAAGAGGAAAAAGCCACAACCTGATCAATGTTGGGAAAGATGTCAGTACCTTTTATTCAACGAGCAGAATTAGATGATAGCCAGTGGGTTTATTTAAAAGTAAAAAGTGGAAGACGCTTATACAGAAAAATAAAACTGCTTACCTTCAAAAATTTTTTTTCAAAATTGAAAATCACTGATAACGAAGACAGAACAAGACCTGCTCCTAGACCCAGCTACTGCGTTTGACGGCCATTCTATATTATACTATGTTCCTTCACAGACTCATCACTGATACATTAACTAAATCTTAACTCATGTCCAAAAGCCACAAAAGCATATGCCAAAATCTATTTGAAATGCCTCATATTTTATTTTTTTAACAAAGCCCATAATAATGCCTCATTGATTCTGAGTTGTGGTTTTATCTGTCACACTTGTAGTTAACCCCTTTCCTTCTCCATAATGGTGTTTTTCCATCTTTTTTAAAGCTACTAAATTATCCCGGGTTAATATCCAATAATTTATAGCTCTAATGTGATTTGGAAAGGCATACCTTTAAAAATGAGTAAGAAGACTTGAGCAGACCTCACAAAAGGAGCCGTAATAAATATCTTATCATTGGAGGGGGTTATGTTCCCCCGAAGACAAGAAAAACCTGCTTGGGAAAGCCACCCACATTTACGGTGACATCCTGCCTTTTGGACAAGTGTACACAGCTCTGCTTCTCTGTGTGTGTACGCTCCCCCCATCTTAGGAGCATGACACATGAGACAGCTTGTCCCTTGTTCACACATGTCTCTGATGTCAGTGGAAACAAGCCGTAAGATTTGCAGGCCTCCCCCTAGCTTCCTTTCTTTGGTTCACTCTTTGGCTTCGTCCTGAGGCTGAGGCATTTCCAGGAGATACATCCAGCCATAACAAAGCTCTGAGGAGCAGGAGAGCATTTCTTCCCAGGGCTATCTCGAGTGAGAAAACACTTTTTCCAGAAACCTCCCAGTAAGACTTCCCTTCGCATCTTATTGGGCAGAAGTGAGTCATAGTCCCAAACTAATTACTGGTGAGAGGAACAGAGTAACCATGATTAGCCTGGACTAATTGTCTGAGCATCGAGTGGATGTGGGGGGAGGTGGAGGCAGGGGGTGGCGGGAAGGGGATTAACACGTAGGCACGCACACTTCCCTTCACGCTGGCTGCCCAGCAGAGAGTAAGCATTTTCACTAAGGAGACACGGCATTGGGCATCTTTGACTGATCTGCCATTTCCTTTACTCACAAAGAATCCATTTCTTTTTGGTTGGTTGTTTTTTTGTTTTGTTTTGTTTTGTTTTGGCTAATTATTTTGAGTTTCTGCATATCTGAAAGAGATTAAACCAGGTTACCATGCTTTACTATCATTTAGTAAGCATACCTTACAAACGAGCAGCTCTAACTCTTTACATCTGGAATGGTCACCTCTTGTCTGCCTGGCCCATGGGATGCCTACTAGCAGCTCATAAACACACTGCTTCCAATCTCCCCAGGCAGGGCCTCACAGACCTCTCCTGGTGGGAAAGGACGATGCGGGCATCCAGCTTTTCATGGCCCACGGTGACCACCGATGGCGCGAGAGAACGTGACTCAGAACCATCCTGACTGTCCCTCATTTCCATCACTTCCAATCCAAAACAAAGCACACATGTGATAATGCACACAAAATCCGTTATTCTGTATTAAACACAGGAAACATGGTAAAGAGAAGGCGGTGCTCTTTGAAGATTCTTTTTTGATGTTTCTTATATAAATATTTTTTTCTCATATAATGAGAAAAGAAAAAAAAACACACTAACAGGAGTCCAAAGCATTGTTTCACCATCGAGAGGCAGCTGGTTTTCAGATAGCTTCGCAAAGTAACATCTGCCGCAGGCCGCAACACCTGTCATAACGAGCACATTCCCGTCACCACTAGCTTGGTATGCTTTGCCAAAAGTGATCTATCAAAGCAATTACAGGTCATCATTTAAACACCTGTTAGAAATCAAGGGCACCTTCAATCTTTGTAAGCTCACCTATCATATTATCTGCACTCAAAAGCCCTACACAGGAGATGAGTGCCTATCTGACTGCCTACAGCAGCTCTGAACAATGGGTAATTATTTACGGGGACATTTAGAAAGGGTGTCATCCTCGAGGAAGTGTGGCAATTCCCCTAAGCGGGTAATAACAACATACTCATGCTGAATTTTCAAGAAACAAAATAAATATCACCTGTCATTTGGATGAGTCACTGCTATTTCAACTTGAAAGTTACACTTAAAAACAAAACAATCCACAAGATTATATGCTTCCAGCCAAGTCCACTATCTAGTGGCAAAGAGCCAAAGTCCTGGAATTACTGCAAATGGCAGAAGTACATTCATAAAATATCAGAGTCTCCAGAGCAGTGAAGTGTTCACTCAGGGGCCTCTCAGAGGAGAGACGCCATTAGGGAAAATAATCTGTTTTCAACAAAAAGTGGCTCACACTGCCCACTTTCTCTATTCAACAAGGCTTCTACATCCCTCCAGCTCTCGTCGTCCCTGTCTCTAGACAGCCTCTCCTCTCTCCATCCCATCCTCAGCTTCCCTCATGAGAGAAGCCAATGAGCTGCAATTCCCTCTCTACGCCTCCACACCAAGGCATGGTCAGAACTCTCTGAAACATTCTTGCTAGCACCTCTGTGTGAGGGCAAATAGAAGACTCAATTTAAATAGAAGACTCAATCTAAAAAGAGGTGATAGTGCTCAAGAAGAGCAGCTCTAGGGGGTAACAATGAGCACGTTACATAGAGCTCCCATAGGTCCATTAGTAGATCGTGGTCATTTTCAGATGTTCCTAATGATATTAGAAAAAAAAAAAAAAAGGAAGTATTTGTTGGGAACTTTGCAGAAGCAAATCACCAAAATGCAAATCACGGACTACAAAACCCATGCCTCTTGCCCCGTGGGTGAGGGGACAAGTGATAATTTCACACTAATGGCTCAAAGAGATGCAGCCCCATCTAACAGAGGTTCTAACCAGGGCAGTTGGCCATCATCTCAGAGCCATGTGGGGAGCTTTAAAAAAAAAAAAAAAAGCCCAAATCTCCTTCCCCCTGTGCCCAGAGATCCTGTTTCGGCCCAGGCATGACTGTGGTCAATAAATGCAGGAAGAGACATCGTTTGGAACATCCTGGAAGTTGGAAGGCCATTTTAATTAAAGACACATGGCAGTCTCTGGGGAGTAGGAAGGTGAGCAAGCAGAGTGACAGAGACCTACCCAGTCAACTTTGAGTCATAGCTTCAGAACAAGGGACAGTCAATATCACTGTCACCCACACTTGTGCTGGAAAAACTAGCTAATATTTATTGAATGCCTCTATATATCAGATACCATCTTTAACATTGTATAGTTCACCGCATTTAATTAGCAAAAAACTTTTGAGATTGGCACTGATATTATGCCTGTTTTATGTATGAGGAAGCAGAGACACAGAAATATTAAATACCTAAGTCAACATAACAGAACCAATATAGAGCGGAGCTGGGATCTGAATGCAGCTCATCTGGCTCAAGGATCAACGCTTTTAGCAAAAACGTACTGTAGTGCAAAACCTTCCCACTTACAATGATACAAGATCATTTTACAAGTTTAGGAAGACTACTTGAAAACAAATGAGGGACACTGAGATGATTATGACATTGTGTGATGGCTAAAAGCACCAGAAATGGTACAGCATGTTCAGTCAAAAACCAGAAGGGAAATGCATCCCTTATTTACTCAGCAAATACTTACTGAACAACTCTTTTGTGTGTGGCACTCAGTAGTATAAGAGGAACAGGACACACTTAGTGTCCTTAGAGGCTCATACCCTGATAGAATGTGAGACTAAGCAATTACTGAAACATATGCAAGCTATGATTCATCATTTGTCCTCTACCTAAGAAACTTGTAGAAATTAAAGCATTTGTGATCTGGTGTATAGGGTCTTTTCTTTCTCTTTCTTCTTCTTTTTTTTTTTTAACCACTGTCAAAAAACTATACTCATATATTATGAGGTATTGGGGCCTTATTTCCCTTGAAGCCTCCAAGCTTATGTAAGGCAGCTAAAACATTTCTGTGCTCTGACCCACAGCTTGTTCTCTAATGGGACACCCCTGCTTGGCAGAGGTGGCTCCCAAATGTGGTTTTAAAAACACAGCCACTTGTGAAAAGCCATCCAGGTAATGACTTACCTTATAAGAAAAATTTTGCTGAGGATAATAATAGTTTGAACAACAACAAAAATGACAGAAGTAGTAGAAAAAATGAAAAAATTTTGTAGAAAAACAATTCTCATATATGTTTCCCATAGGACTAGCATTCATCTTATATTTAGCTTCTTCAGACTTTATGTCTGACAATATTAAGCACAGAAAACAGGTTAAATTTGGTCATAACATGTTATATTTTCTCCCTCTGAAAAGATGGGAGAAATATGTCTCCTTGTCATTAATGTACATATTACAAGATTATAGAGGTCATGAAATTGCTCAACTGGATTCTCAAAATAGGTTCAACAAATTTTAAACCTATATTTAAAGTAATAATTCTAAAAAAGAAGATAGTTTCCCACTGATTTAACAACTGTTCCACTAAAAATGGGTACTAAACCAAAAAACCTTGTGGTAGTTACTGTTCTGAAAATCTGTAATCCTTTTTGAATTATTTTTGTTTTCAGTTATTCAAGAGATGTTTTACTGTGTCTTTTGCAGCCAGTGACTTGAATGTTCACCTTAAAAATCCTAGCCCTTGACTTAGTCTCTCACTCCTCTGTTCTCAGAGATGGACTTATTCTGCCTCCACCTTCAATTTTTGGTTTTTAATGGCTGTTAAAATTTACTCATTATTTCCAAGAATGGTAAACTGAGTAGTTCAGAACAACCTCCCCATTGTGAAAAATCAGTAAAGCTGACAAGATACAAGCAAACACCAGCTATCTGAAGGTACAGATGAGCTGATGAGACAGGGAAGCACAGAAGGGGGCACCTTCAGAGGTGAACCAGCATCTGAAGGCCATTTTCCCCAGGGGATAGTTGGCCTCACAGAGTTAGATGCCTGACCTCTCAACTCATCTCAATTCCTGGTAAGAAAATAAATCAAAAATAACTAGGTTTATTAGAGGAACTCATGACTGAAAACAAAGAGAAACAATAATAGATTACACAGAAAGAAACTAAATGGAGACAGAAAATGGAGTTATCTGGTAGAGACTTCAAAATAAAAATTTATTGTGCTCACAGCAAGACAAGATTAATAATTTTGGCAGAGAACTGGAAAGGATAAAAAGACATCCAAATAGAGTTATGAGAACTGAAAAGTACAATAAATGGAATTTAAAAGCCAAATATATGTTTACCATCAGAACAGACATATAAAGAGGGAAAGGTAGAATGGAAAAGAAATCAATAGAAAATATGCGGAATGAAATGAGGAAATACATAAGGACAGAAATTTGAAAAGCCATGAGACAGGGTGCCTGTGTGGCTCAGTCAGTTAAGCATCCGACTCTTGATTTCAGCTCAGGTCATGATCTCAGAATCCTGAGATCAAACCCCACATCGGGCTCCACCCTGGGCATGGAGTCTGCTTAGGATTCTGTCACTCCCTCGTTTCCTTCCACCCCCTGCTTGCACGCACAATTTCTTTCTCAAAAAACATAAAAATAAAAATGAAATAAAATAGAAATAAAAATAAGATAGGACCTGAATAGACATTTCTTCAAAGCTGTACAGATGGCCAACAGACACATGAAAAGATGCTCAACATCACTGATAATCAAGGAAATGCAAATTAAAACCACAAGGAGATATCACCTCATACCTGTCAGAATGACTAGAATCAAAAAGACAAGAAATAATAAGTGTTGGCAAAGATGGAGAGAAAAAGAAACCCTTGTGCATTATTGGTAGGATTGTCACAAGGAAACAGTGTGGAGGTTCTCAAAAAATTAAAAATAAAGATACTGTATGACCCAGTAATTGATCCTGGGTATTTACCTGAAGAAAACAAAAACACTAACCCAAAAAGATACGTGCACTCCTAGGGTTACTGCGCCATTATTTACAATAGCCAAGATATGGAAGCAATCCAACTCTCATTGATAGATGAATGTATAAAGGAGATATGGTACACACACACACACACACACACACACACACACACACACACACACACACACTGGAATACTACTCAGGCATAAAAAAGAATGAGATCTTGCCAATTGCAATGACATGGATGGAGCTGGAGGGTGTTACGCTAAATGAAATAAGTCAGAGAGACAAATACATATGATTTCACTTATATGTGGAATCTAAAAATACAAAACTAATCGAAAAAACAAAAACAGAAACAGACCCATAAATACAGAGAACAAACAGGCGGCTGCCAAAGGGGAACGGGGCGGAAGGATGGGCAAAATGGGTGAAGGGGAGTGGGAGATACAGGCTTCCTGTTACGGGATGAACAAATCAGGGGTTGAAAGGCACAGCACAGGGAACATAGTCAGTGGTAGCGTGTGTGGTGACAGAGGGTAGCTACACTCGTGGTGCACACAGCATAACACATACAGTTGTCAAGTCACTGTGTTGTACACTTGAAACTAGTGTTTCAGGGAAATAAACACTGTGTGTCAACTATTCTTTGATTAAAAAAAGACCAAAATATAAAATTTTTTGAATAATGTAAAAAAATATTTTCAAAACAAAAGTTTAAAACAAATGTGAGCAAGTGACATAACGAAATTTATTAAACTTTTTGTTCCTGAGCCTGTCAGTTGAAGGCATGTCTACCTTACTCTGTATTCTTTTCCCTTCTGACCACTTGTTTTATTACTGTCCACGACAGGGACACCACCTTGCACTCCCCACTGGTTTAGCATTTATCACTCGATGCGTACAAGGCTGGGAAGGGTTCTCCCATATCAGCGGCCCCTTCAGGCAAGAGGCTTTGTAAGAACGAAGGGACAACGCTCCCATCCAGGACACATGCCTCTAACCCATGATCTCTCAAGACCCAGTGCGAGGCGATCATCAGGCAGAAGCCAGGCAAGGTCAAACGTCTGAAATATTAACTTCCAAGTTAAACCACATGCTTTGTGATCAGACAGGGTGAAGGATTTTTATGGTAATAAGTAATCAGTGTTAACTGGGCACTTTATTTTTTTAAATACAGGCATAATACCAAGAAAGAGATGAGTCGCTGCACCTGTTTCCTTAAGAAAATACCCCTGGAAGGTGAGAAGTGGGTACATAATATCATAAAGCGTGGTCGTCCAAAGTAGGGGTGCGTACAGGCTGTCACGAGGCAGGCGCGGGGACGCCCGCGACAGCCGGAGCACAGGACGCCCCTGGCCCGGTGTCACCTGTACCACTCCACGTGAGGGGACTGTGACAACCTCCCTGCAGAGCTAGTGCTCTACCTGACAGGGGAGTTCTTCCATTTGGAGAGTCCTGTTTTGTGTTTTGTGGATTTTTGTTTTCTGAGACAAACCAGAAAACATTGGTAAAGAAATCAAAGTTTCTACCACCTGTAACAGACATTAAGGCATCTGTAATTTTCAACGTCTCTAACCGTTGCCAGCAAGAGGAAGATGTCAGTGTTTGACTCCCTCAGGTAGCATCTGCCGCTCATGTGTGGCCGGGAGCCCGGGCCGCCCCGGTGCCCTCCATGTGCTGTCCCTGCTTCCCTTCGGATTGGTCCTCGTTTATCGGGGCCATTCACCCATCGTGTGGAAATCCGGTTTCACCATATTATGCTTTCTCAGCCGCGTATAAATGAGGCGTAAGATACCGAGTGGCTCATTTTTAATTTAAGCCATGAGGGCAGATGCTTAAGAATCAGAAAACGTGAAACCCTCCTTACATCATTCACATAAGCGAGCTGCGGGATGAGAGCCCGCGTCCGGAGCTGAAGCACAAAGCCGCGGGTACCCTTCACTCCGATGGCTTCAAGTCAAGCCTTCACGAGCTCCCAACGAATAAGGTTTGGGTTCTTCCCCTCCTACCTAGTGAATGTCGATTTAGATTACAAAACAATCGCTGGCGCAACGGACACCCTCTGCTTGAGAGAAGCTGGTGGCGTTTTTTAGCAAGAAGTGCATCGGCAAAGTGGTGGCAAAGTCTGTTCTACCAATACTAACCCTCCGTCCCGAATGTGACCAACACCCTCAGGTTTACTGTCAGACTTTGCCAACATCCACCCACTATTCATTTTTTAAATAAAATACAAGTGGGACAGACTAGTTTAAGTGGCATTAACCCAGAGTCCAATGTTATGTTGGAGTGACATCGTAAAGTTTATAACAGTATTTTCACACACCAACCTTTTGCGCTTTCCCTCTTTTCTTCGATGCCTCATGAGGTCTGGTGAGGTCCTTGCAGGCTTCTAATGAGCCATCTAAAACATCATGCCTTGTTGGTCCGTTTTTAATACCTGAAATCCAAGAGGATTTGAAGATTAGTTAGAACTTTTACATGGACTGAATACTAATGCAACTTAAGCAAAATAAAAATTAATTTATGCATACTGGTAAGATGAAAGTGCTTGTCCTTTTAAATAAACATTGCATACTTGCTCTGTGAGGTCTGTTGAGAACTTTGAGTTTATTCCACTACAGTGTCCCCAGCAATTCACTTAACTCAAGGGTCAGAAACAATTTTTGCCTGTCAGGTGACAATGTACCAGCTCTGTGGTATCCCATCTGTCCAGTGGATAATCCAAGAAAATGTCTGCCCATACCTTAGGCCCTACTCCATCTCCAAGTTTTAGATTTTTACATACTTATCAGAAACGAACTCAGAGAAAGCAGTTCTATGTTAGAGGAAATAAGTAATCTTATCTTTGGGGTCAGAGTTACTCTAGAAAACAGTCTTCAGTACAGTACAAAGCTTTAGGCTTCAGTCTACAAGTGACAGATGATTCCACTCCCCGCAGGTTTCCCTCAAACCAGCATCTTCCCATGAAGGCATACAAAGCAAAAAGAAGATACTCATCAAGTGAAATATGGTTTCATTAGATGCTAAACAGCATGGAAATCCTACGTAACCCACAGTGAAGTGTGAAATACCTACTTTGAATTGCTACATCTTTATACGGTGCTCCTCATCTCTCTTTCCTCCCAAAATAGTTTGCCGAATTATATGACTTAGCTGGTATTTTGAAGGAAGACTAATAATACCAGCCACCACTTATATGGTCTCAACAGAATAATGCATAAAATGCAAATAGCAGCCTAGGGGACACTCATGTCCCAGGCACAGTGATGTGATGGTGAGCCATTCTCCACAACCCACCATCAACACCATCCAACTAGTCGGTCACTGATGCTTTTATCAAGAATGTCTAATAATCAGGGGGGACCCACTGGAGATGCAGAGATGCACAAACACTGATCCTACTCTTAGGGAGTTTACAACCCAATAGACAATGTAGACATCGAAAGCAAATATAAGGGATGCCTGGGTGGCTCAGTTGGTTGAGCGTCTGCCTTCAGCTCAGATCATGATCCCAGGGTCCTGGGATCAAGCCCCATGTCTGGCTCCCTGCTTGGTAGGGAGCCTGCTTCTCCTTCTCCCTCTCCCTGTTGCCTTCCCTTTTTGTGCTCTCTAATAAATAAAATCATTTAAAAAAAAAGCAAATATAATACAAGTCAAAAATACACTTCATGCCATCAGAAACAAAATCATACAACATGAGAATGACTGCTTTGTGAATATTTCAGGTAAAATAGGATGCTCTAATAAAACAGTTACGATTAATTTTGGAGGGCCTGATTTGAAAGTTTTAACTCTTCTTTCAAAAGTAGGATTCTGGGGGCACCTGGGTGGCTCAGTGGGTTAAAGCCCCTGCCTTCGGCTCAGGTCATGATCTTAAGGTCCTGGGATCAAGCCCCACATCGGGCTCTCTGCTCAGCGGGGAGCCTGCTTCCTCCACTCTCTCTGCCTGCTTGTAATCTCTCTCTCTCAAATAAATAAATAAAATCTTAAAAAAATTTTTTTTAAATTTTAAAAAGTAGGATTCTGGTCAAGTGAAAGCAAAATGTATAACTATGGTTAAATATTTTCTTGAATTCCAACTACTTGTTATTTGCAGCTTGGACTCTAAAAGTGTGTTAAGGTCAGGTTCTGAATGACCTTACACTAAACCCTAATACTAAATCCCTTTTGGAGATACTCAAAACCAATCACATGCTGACCCCACTATCTCCTCAGTGATCTTTTATATTTGAGGTATACTCCACTTCTCTCCTGGCAAGCTAGCCACAGACCTTACTGAGGAGATGGGCTACTGGACATGTATTCTGCAATTGATAGTTTGTTCAAAGATCCAGCTATGCTAAGTTTCTTTTGAAGGCAAGAGTATCTATCTATCTATGCATTACTTTCCACTATATTCCACAATCACTGTTTGAAAATGCCAAGAACTTCTAATTTCTAGGGCAAGATATGGATACAAGGTTTTTCATCTTTAAAATCTAAGATTATAAATAATTTGAATGTTAGAATAAATATTAATTATACCCATTATTCATTTTTAAAAATCTAAATGTTTACTCAAGAGTATATAAAAATAAGAAAAATAGAGGACTACAGATATAATTTAGAATTCAATGCACTCCTGTTACTGCCCCATGAATAAGTTTTCTGCTTGCTAATGTGTCTATGTCAAAAAAGATTGATATAGCCACCTGCCTCAGTTCCAGCCAAGAACAATAATTTGTGAAATATTTTGTAAACATAAAGATCTAAAAAATGTATCATAACCTCTTAAAACTTAAGACCAATATTACTAATGGGATTTTCACATTTTTCCCACATAATATAATCATAAAATGATATAAGTACAGATGCTCCTCAACTTAAGATGAGGTTATTCCACATACATTCATTCTAAATTGAAAATATTGGACGTAAAATGCACTTAATACACCTAACCTACCAAGCATCAGAGCTTAGACTAGCCTACTTTAACCATGCTCAGAACACTTACAAGAGGCTACATTTAGGCAATGTTACTTAACACAGTCTATTTTACAATTAAGTGTTGACCATCTCAAGTAATTTAATGGATAGTGTACTGAAAGTGATGAACAGAACCGTTGTGTGAGGGGAGGATGGTTGTCAGCATGTTGGTTATTAACCACCATGACTGCGTGGTTGCCTGGGAGCTACCACTCGCTACCGCTGACCAGCATCACAAGATAGTACGGAAAGAGTGTTATACCGTACAGGCACGTGGTATATACCGCATATCGCTTGCCCCAGGAAAGATGCAAATTCAAAATTCCAAGTGCAGTTTCTACTGAGTGCATACTGCTGTCACACAATAGTAAAGTCAAAAAATTAAGTCGAATCATCATGAGTTGGGAATCAATCCCTTGTCTGAGTTGTGTGGTTATGTAAAACAGCATCTCTGCAAACTCAGCTATAGCAATTTGCTACTATGTTTTCTTTAAGGATGTTTCAGTAAACCACAAGTAGCTGAAAATGCAAAGTAACTACAAAAGGTAGTAGGAGAGAGCAGCCAGATTTTATTCCCTGCCACAGCCCAGCAAGATTTTTCCTCCCATCTTCCTGCTCGCCCACCTCTGATGACTCTTGCTGTTTGCTCAAGAGCTGCAGTTTCTCAAGGTGGTCATCAGCTCTCCTCACATCCCAAGGGTGCTATCATCACGTGCCATAAAGTCACACACTACTCAACAGTCCCAACCACATGTCTCTTGCCAAGAAGTGTGTCCCGGCAAGGGTATGGCTCGATTTATCCAACTACCTAACAGACCTCTATCTTGAATGTCACAGAGAAATTTCAACCAACACACCCTTGGTCCCTGTTTGCTGAATGTTATCCGCCATCTACGGGTCAAGGCTGAAAATCCTAGACTCCTGTCTCTCCCTTGTCATTCCAACTTCGTGATACAAGTGATTCCCTTAGTTTTCAAAAAACGGTCAGAGAGGAGAGACCTTCACAGCCCCAGAACTTTACTATTAAGTTCTACTGCCTGAGATTTCATGAATTAGAAATTTTGGGGGGTTAACAATATCATCATATACAAATACAAATAAATACAAATACATCCAGGAAGGTTGGAAAGTGAACTCATTCACTTCTCCGTGTGAATTAGTTAAATCACTACCTCCTCCACTCACCTAACAGGGATGAGGAGGATTAAGAGATGGTTTTGATACAAAGTGACTCATGGAGGCAAAACCAGGCTAAGGTAGCATAAGGACATAGATAACCTAAGTGCTAGGAAAGGGAGAGAAGTGGAAAAATGGGAAGAGACTTAAGAAATGTCCTTAAGACAAATGTGGTCCATGTCGATGTGCTCTGGGCAGAGGACTAAGAAATACACTCTTACTTTTAACATCCATCGTCCCGCATCTCCTCCTTTCCGACTTCCGAGACACAGAATTAAGACGAACACTAGTACTAGTAATATTTCTAAACACTTAGTATTCACTGGTACAAAATACTGTGCAAGATCAACTGTATCAACGATGAAAAGGCTACTGAAGGTTGATTTAAGAATCCACGTATTTAACATGTAAGAGCATATCCCAAAATTTTAACAATATCCCAAGAAACTTCTTCTGAATCCCCAAAATCTGAATAATGAGTTATTTAAGAACAACATAGAATGTAAAAATCTTAAGACTTTGGAAAGAGCCTTAAAAGACACCCAGGAGAAACCCCTTCTATATATACTTTTGGGATTTGGGATACATGCAAGTTATTCAAGTGTTCTATGCAAACAAAACTCAACTAACCAAAGGGCAGGGGAAAAAATATATATATATGCATGTGTGTATTTATTCATCTAATAAAATATCAAGTTCACTTTATGAATACAAAAATAAATCTAATCATGATCATCAAAAGATATGGAATCTTTTCTTTTATAATCACTGTAGAGATCATTAAACTGTGATTTTAATATGTAAACTTATTTTAATACTATACAACCTTTAGCATTGGGAGTAATTTCTCCATCTTTCAAATTCTCTGATACTTGCATATGAATTATCTCAACTGCATCTTCCCTGTCTAAGCTCTGTTGAGGAAAAGGGCTAGAGCTTCACATCAACCTTAACTCCCCTGGCATTTATCCCAACACCCTGGACATTGTAGGTGAATAGCAAACATTAATGAATCAAAACAGATGAACAAATCAAACAATCAAATAATGAATAACACCTTCCTCATACCCAGCCTTCCTGTTAAAGCTGACTGACCTACGCTGACCTGTTGGGCTTGTGGACCTCTGGTGTGTAGACTGACAGGCTGTGGGGAAGAGGGTTGAGAAATACTCTTCTCCATACTTGTGTATTACTTGAATTATTAAAAGGAGCAATCATTACTCTTAGATTTAAAATATTTAAGAAATACATGTATAGTATGCCTATCATACTGGTACAACGGTAATTCACATGTTCTCTCAAAGAAATACTCAGAATATGCAAAATATTGAATATCTAAATGCCTATGACTGGATGGGCTTTTTATTAAATACATATGAAATATTTTTTTTAAGATTTTACTTATTTATTTAACAGAGAGCACAAGCAGGGGGAGTGGCAGAGGGAGAGGGAGAAGCAGGTTTCCCACTGAGCAGGGAGCTGGATTTGGGGCTCGATCCCAGGACCCTGAGATCATGACCTGAGCCAAAGGAAGATGCTTAACTGAGCCACCCAGGCATCCCCATATTGAGCCATATTAATCATTCTCTAAGCAGACAGTACTATTCATCATGCTTCTTCCTGCAAAGCCAGGATGAAGCCTCATAATCCTTCCCAACCCAGAGCTACAGGCAGTGACTACAGACCAAGGGAAGTCAGCACAGATAACCATGTGTTCTATCACAGGATGAATGCAGTAAGACAGAACATCTTATCATGAAGGCTGTAATTTAAAGTATGTACTTCAACACAGACGATATGATACAAATATGTGCACTAATTCACATCCAACCCAAAGCACCTGCTCCAGGAGCGGCCAGCTAACAGGTTAGCAAATACCACACTCAAGAGACAATTCGTAGAAATCCTTCTGCCCAATTGTTATTAGACATTTTGCTAACTGGCAAAATGGATCAAAGACAAGAGCTATAATTGGTGATGTCGTCAGTTTGTTAATCAGCATAATAGATGTCAGAAATGTTTCTCCAGTTAAATTCATGCATTCAAGAAAACTGGACTGTCTAATATATTACAGGGGATCCCTCTCCCCATGCATGAATAAGGCAGCATGAGCTGCAGCCATATCCCTGGGGCAGGGGGACATCCAAGACTTGATCCCTAAAGGGCCCTATTAGAAACTGCAGTGTCAAAGGATATCTGGTGGCCTGATGCCAGACAAGTTTGCAGAAATACGTAACCTAGAATTTTGTCTGTGGCTAGTACACCTTTCACATAAGGTATGGAGGGTTCACCTGAAGGGCAAGACCTGGAACTTTAGCACAGAGGTCTGTATTGTGGACCGTTCTCCATCTGCTTGTCAGTAGATGTTTAATGTCTGTGTGTCTGAGGCTAGAAGAGTCTAGTCTAACCCTCACCAACCTCTAATAATTGGTGACTACTCCCTGTGAAAAAGAAATCTAATAGTTGGCTGAGGCCAAACTGCTGAGATCTGGCATATGTCTGTATTGATGTGTAAAATTTTATCAAGCACGGCCAAGAAGAAAGTTGTCTATTAAACCAAGACAGGATGAGGATGTGGACATGAGAAGGATTTCCTTCTGCTTTGCCAGTGGACAGGAGGTGCCACTGGAACCACCTCAGCCACCTGTGTCATTAAGAAACAAGCAGGAGCCAACTGCGTGCAGATGCAGCATGACCGTCAGCTTCTATCTACTCGGCAGTTAAAATCGTTCTCAGGAGGTGGTCTGAGGAGCTCCGGTGAGCAGTGCCACCCACGGGTGGTGAAAACCCATCTCAACAGGTAAGTAACATCAAGAGCTTTATATGCTTTCTGTCCTGTGGTGTCAGAAGTTAAAACAAGCAGCAAGATCTCCACTCCCATGCATGTGATGTGGACACATTTCCTGCACTCAAGCTACCTTTCCACATTTCCTAGGCCTCCAGGCAAGAACATCCATGCATTACTGAGGAGCTCCCGCTTAATCTTCACCAGAAGTGATTCATCTGCGATGGGAGAACACACTGAAAACCACGTATCAAGTGAAGACTCAAACAGATAGATTTCCATAAATGGCTTCTATGCAATGAACGTGCTCAGTGAAAACCACCTGCTTATAGACTGATAGCAGTATCTGGCAGTACCTACCTGTGTGAACAGGCATTTTCAAAAGGAAAACACATAAAATCTATTGTACATCTACCTCAGTAAATTCTGATGATGGGAACACTCAATTTGACCCCCAATTAAGTGAAAAGTTATTCCTCTCCCAAAAATACATTTCTGTTCTTCTCATTAGACTTATATTAGGAAAAAAAAAAGCAAAAACAAAACCAAAAAAAAATGCACCAAACTTTATTTCTGTCAATAAAAAATTTTGTAAAAAATGTCTTTTTTGTCTCTTTTAGGTAAGTACCTACATATCTTGATTTTGCCTCCTGGTTTAAAGCCTGAAATAGTTACTATCTGATTCATTACAGAAAAAATTCATTGACCCACCCAAAGTGGATTAAAAAATGAAGTTAGATCTGTTACTCTATTGATACCAATATGGAAATATCTGACATTTTGAAAAAGCAAATCTTAAGGGGCGCTTGGGTGGCTTAGTCAGGTAAGCATCTGACTCCTGATCTCAGGGACATCAGATCTGTACTGGGCATGGAGCCTGCTTAAGATTCTCTCTCTCTCCCTCTGCCCCTAAACCCTGAGTCGTTCTTTCCCCCTAAAATAAATAAGCAAATCTTAGTAAGATAATATAATCCTGTATATGCAATAAAGTCCCCTTGAAACATGTACTTGCACCTGTTATACGTGCATGCACGCGCGCGCGCACACACACACACACACACACACACACAGTGCCTGGAAGGAAATGGCAGCATTATTTCTAGCAGACACTCTGACCAGTTTGCTCTCCATGAAGCATCCCGGGTAACATATACCACAGAAATCAGATCTGGTGACTCCGCTGTATAAAAAAAACCCCAGTGGCTTCTCATCACACTTAAAAACAGAACCAAACCACTCCAAGTCTTGTCAGGTACTGGCGCCCTGGGATCTGGCTCCTGGCTGCCTTTCTGATTCATTTCTCCTGAGCCTTCCTTCAACCCAGTGAGAGTCAGCCTCACTGGCCTCTGTGCGGTTCCTGCAAGCATTTTCTACAGGCCCTTTGTACTTGAGGCTTCCTCAGGCTGAAAGGTGATTCGCGCGGTCACGGGGCTCCCTCCTCCCCTGTGCAGGCCTGCAATCTAACTGCCTGCACGGCTGTGGTTCTGTGTGTCACACGGCTCATGGACCAACATCGTGCTCACCTTCGTCTACTGTGCCTTCCTCACTAGGAGTGACCTCTGTGAGGGACACACCTGGTCCCTCCTCTGCTATCTCCCAGCAAGCTAGACGGGTGCCTGGGACACATGTGTCAGGGAGACCAACAGAAGGAGGTAAGCAAGCAGGAGGACAGGAAAATTTCCTCTTTTTAGCAACTTCTGTTAGTGAGCATATATTTGCATACTGTTTATAAAATTAGAGAAGTTTAAAAAGAAAAAAATTACTGGTTAATGTGATTTCAGAGATTATTTTTTTTAAAAATTAAGTTTCTGCTCTGTTCCTATTCTCCTCATATGTATTAGTCAATTTCTCTGTAACCTGTTCCTGTGACCTTAACTGCCAACTATCTACCTTAGAGATCAACAAGTGCAATGAGTACAAGTGAACTGAAAACAGAAACTGAAAAAAAACTTTTATTTCACCACAGAAGACTTGGAGGTATCGCTTGAGGTACAGAGTATTTTTACCGCTCCACAATTCCAGCACACATGGCCTGTCTAAGGGAAGCTGTCAGCTTTACGCTTCTATCTGTGGTAGACTCCATAGAGGTGGGGTACCAGCTGGGCTGATCATAGACGATGTAAAACATCGGGGGGGTCTTGATCTTATCACTCTAAAACAAAGGGATCAGATTTAGGCTAAACGATATATATGTCTCTCCTGCCCTAAAATGCAATGATCCTGTCCCTGTGGAATGACATAAAACAAGGCAACTCTAAAAGATATCTTTATATTAGACCACATAGAATGTCTGTTTCATCTCTGAGTAAAATTTAGTTACTGCAGGGCCCTGGCTGCACCCCACGGCATAACAGCCCCCATCATGTGATGCTGAAATCTGAAGTCTCCCAGAAGGCCCAGTGCCGACCCCTCATGGTCCTCCGCGCACCCCAGACCCCAGGGGACTGTGGACATGGAGCTGAGTCCTAGAACATCCTGCTTCCAAGGAGAACTGCACTCTTTCTTAACAACGCTGGGTTACAGGGTACACCACACTGTCTGGAACCAAACTTTTTTTCACTTAATTTATAGTCACATGCCATTAAATATTATTCAGAGGCTTTAAAAATAAACAAGATAGAAACTGAGGAAAATGGGAATGTAACCTTTAAGAACAGGATATTCTTAACTTCCAAAACAATTCTATATATCTACTGATTTATATTAACCTTAGAGTCAACACAATTTTAAAATAAATATTTTGAAAACACAAACTAAAGCCTAACCCAACATACAGTTTGTCAAATTTTATATATTTTCAGGAAGCTAAGATATAAAAAATAAGGTTAAAAACATACAAAATTATTTTGTGAGGCTGTTGGGGGTATTTACACCCAAGGAAGATATACATCAGTGATTATTTCCACACCCATAACTTTCTCATCTTGAAAACGGCAGTTAAAATGATGTTGAGAGCAGACAAATAAGGATAAAGTTGGTCTTATGAAAATTTTAGCCTAATCTTTAGGTAAAGATGGTTAAAGTTCTAGATTTCATCACTTTTGACTACTGACATTTATTTGTGCTTGTAATCAGAAAGTGTGAAATATTTTCTACTATTGCTACCTTTGATACAATTACTACAATTACAGAATTCACTATGATGGTCACAAATTACACACAGGAGAAAATCTATTTAAGTGATATGCTTAAAGTAAAATAACTAGAAACCAAACAAGGCCTGTTAAAAACTTCTTACCCTGAGCAAAAATGTTTTTTTCCTTTATAACTAACATTTTTATCTATTTATTTTTCATTTATTTATTTTGACAGAGAGAGATTACAAGTAGGCAGACAGGCAGGCAGAGAGAGAGGAGGAAGCAGGCTCTCCGCCAAGCAGAGTGCCCACTGCGGGCCTCGGTCCCAGGACCCTGAGATCATGACCTGAGCCGAAGGCAGAGGCTTTAACCCACTGAGCCACCCGGGCGCCCACTTGATAACTAACATTGCCCAAAGTTTCTTCAAAATAAATACTGATACTGTATTTCCACATTTACTTTTTTGTACCTTCTATTTTCTTGACAGAATCAATGCCTACACTGCCTTAATTTCCCTTCTAAAATAAACAGCCTTGAACCCTCTAGCAGAATGCCTCTGTGCACAAGGTCACGTTACGTAAGAGGCTCCAAAGACAAGGAAGTCTCCGTTCTAGTCAACTATTCACATTAGGCATCACTTGCTCTTGGCACCTACATGGACAGGCTTGGGAGAGAAGCATGCTTAACAGTGGATTTGACCCAAGCACCCAGAAATTCCAGAGTGGTAAGCCACCGACCCCTACAGAATGCATCAGTGGAAAATATCACACACATATTCCTTAAGATTAAAAAAAAGGACAAAGGAACTATTTTAATTATGGGAAGGTGGTGATGACATTCCAAGAGGGACACACCAGCACATATTCCTGCAACAAAGGTACTTGTAAAGGAGATTCACGTACTTCCATCGCATCCACTGGATGACTGTTCCCTTGCTTCTGCAGCTTTGCCCACAGTACAATCACCCACAAAATCAAGCTCAGGATCACACTGTGTTTCACCGCCAGAGGAGTTCCACGTTCGAGAAGTGCTATCCTCTTTCTGCACGCTTCTAACATCCAGCAATTCTTTCACTCCCACGCTGCTGCCTTCCAGAGGACTGAAGTCGCCATGAAGTCTCTCCCCTCCATGCCCCTGTGGCAGAGCGGGCTCACCATCTGCTTTCCCACCGGCACGCGGGCCTGCTCTTCTCTGAGCACTGGCCTGTTGACAACAGCCTGGGCTTCCTTCAGCAGCACAAGCTCCCTCCGAGGTCGGGCAACCCCACGTCGCGTCGGCTGTGTCTTGTGGAGGTTTCTCAAAACTGGAGCTAGTTTTTGCTGTTACATCGGTCATGTCGACCGACCTGGGATTTTTACCAATGCAGGAAAAGTCAGCCATCTGCAGTATGTTTCTTCTCTCCCTCTGAGAAAGCCCACCCCTGTAGCTGAACTGAGCAAGGCCTGCGGATGGCTGAAAGTCAGGAAGAAGAGCCTCTGAACTCCTTTCCCTAAGATTATCAGGTGAAAAATAATCATCGTACGAGGACACCCCGCAGCCAGCAGTCTCGAGGGCAGGCCCGGCCGGGAGCTGCAGGTGCTGTCCTGACTTCCACAGCTGCACCCGCGGCCGGGCGGGCTTCCCGCCGCACCTCTTCTTCCTCAGTCTTTCTTCGGGGGGCACATCCGAGCTCCCCAATGTTCTTTTTCTCTTTACTGAGGAGCTCCCAGATCGTGAATGCCCCGAAGGGTGGCACTTGGTTGCAGATAACATAGGAGACAAGCTGTGTTTCTCGTCAAACGCCATCCCGGCCGCTCCCTCAGACTGCTGCTTGTCCGGGGTGACTACCTCATTTGCACGATCTCCCTGCCACCGACTCTCTTCTTTGGAAGGACTACCCATGGGTTTCTGAGGCGTGAACTGACTGAGGTAACCAGGAGATGCTGATGAATGGATGCTACTTGTCTTCAGCGCAGGTGAAGAAACACACACATCACTTTTAATTTCATCCACAATTCCTCCCAGTTTCCCTTCCTGACTTCCACATCTCACGTTTCTACAAAGATCGTCAAAAGATGAGTGCAGGTCACCAGCAAAGGATTCATCTGGAAAGTATTAGTGAACAATTAACTTTTTAAATGGTTTCAATTATTATAAAAGTAACTTTCAGCTAACCGATAAAGCAATACTTCTTAAACATAGTTATTGGTTAAAAAGAGTACTGACCGTATCCTGGTTCTTCTCATTTCCACCTGAGGACACCTTTTGGGCCAGCATTTTCCACTAAGGAACCCAGCATCGAGGGCATAGGGGCTGTGGGGAGCTCACTTTTCTGAACATGCATTCATGTGCGTGTGCACTCTCTTCCAGGAAGAGAGCCACACTTTGTCATTAGATTCTCAGGAGATCAATAATTACAAAAGGTTAAGAACTAATGCTACCATGTACGTCAAGTTCTAGCCTTCCATGAAGCAGCTCACCTGACCCCCCTATTCTCCACAAGTCCTCACGCTGCGTTTACACTCAAAAGCAAACCACCTGGGAGACCTTCGGGGTCTGACTTCTCACGTTTTATATATTTCTTGAAAGTGCTGCTAGGCTGCCACCCACCTCCTGAAAACTATACACATACGTTTCTACCTCCAGGTCTTGCCTTCATTCCACACTTTAATCTGGGTCAATCCTACTCAAAACCCATCTCAGATGTCAATAATCTCTGCATCTTCCCACTTCGCTGGGTCTAGTTATACACATCCTCTTCTGCTACGGAGAACTCCGCCTGAAGTTCCCAAAGCATGTGTGCTATTATTAGTAGTACTCCTATCTGTCCCTCTCACTAGACTAGAAGCTCCCAGAGCACAGACACTATTTTCTGGAATCTGAACCCTCTAACCCAAAACAACTAAAGGCTCTCCTTCTAGAGAAGAACAGAAGTAACCAGCTGGGAGCAGAGGGAAGCCCCTGGTGGGGGTGGCATCCCCACACCAACTCAGGGACCCTGTGTGTCTCCAAGTGAGGAGCTAGGAATACAGGACACGTTTAGCATTAGCAGCTGAATAAGCTTAGCACACTTTTCAAAAAGCTGACAAGCAGTGTGCATGTCGTGAAGCATAAATTCTGAGGTCAGACTGCCTAGTTTCGAATCCTGGGCTAGCCACTCACAAACAATGTCAACTTTTTCAAGCTGTTTGACCTCTCTGGCCTAGTTTTCTCATGGACACAATGGGGTGACAATGGTAGTGAGAGAATTACATGAGGTACAGCACATAAGACACACAGACCAGTGCCTAAGACAGGAAAAACGAAATCTGTATTAGTTACTACTACTCATGTCTAACTTATATAAAATAAGTGCATCAAGTAAAAAAATAAAAAGATGGAGATTTAAGATAGATGAGTAAATAATTTTTAACACACAAGAAAGAGATTATAAGAATAAGCCACACTTGAACAGGAAGCTGTGATTTAAACTCCTGACACCTTCCTACCATGTCACCTGTCACTGTTGTGGCTTTCAGAGATCTGCTATTTATCTGGGCCCTTCTACACGTGAAACTAGGTGGTTATATCACATTTCTTAAAACTTACTCAAAGAAAAGCTATATAAGCATGAAAAAATATCATTCAAAGTGAAACAAGGGCTCCCACATTTAAAATGTATGTATAATATAAAACCCTAATTTTATTCTTTCCAACACTCTGCTTCTAGGCAGAAATCCTGCCATTTATCTTCTAAATCTCTACACACCTCACTGACCCCCCTCAATCACATGTTCCATAGTGTCTTTACCCATGGTGTGAAAGCAGCAGCTCTCATTCTATTCTCAGTAATACAGTTTATACTGCAAGCAATTTAGTACATAGAACACTATTTTTTTTTTTCCAAATGAGCAACTGAGTCTGTGCCAAGAAAGTAAATGCCTACGAGAAAAACCACAGTAGCCAAAATGGAGGTTTAACTGATGCAATTTCTCATGCCCTAATTGTATTACAATACCTATTTTTTATTTTAATACCTAATTTCAGGGTGAAATTTATGAATTCTAGTTTTTGAACCAAGTGTTCATGACAGCAGAAGAAACTCCAAATAAGAAAATCATATTTTCATAGTTTAAATATATCACAGAAAAGAAAATAATTTTACCTGAACACAAAGTATCATGTGAAATGTTCCAAGAAGCTTCACATGGGGAGTTAGCTGGGTTATCAGGAGACTTTTCAAGCATCTGTGAAGCTGAAAACATAATCGCATCCTTCATCAGATACAACTGTGACATTTGGTGGATGAAGACCATGGTAAGCCTACTCATTCTGCTCTTCCACACAAACATCGACTTACGCCTAGTACTTCATATCCCAGACCTACTATAAAACAATAAGCACGAAAAACTTACTCAAATCTACTACAGGTGATGAGATTCATAAAAATAATCCACATATATCATGTTATAAAAAGGATTAAGTCAGAGGATAATTAAAGTTAGAAGAGCTTAGAGGGGCACCTGGGTGGCTCAGTTGGTTAAAGCACCTGACTCTGGGTTTTGGCTCAGGTCATGATTTCAGGGTTCTGGGATCAAGCCGCAGGTCAGGCTCTGCACTCAGCAGGGAGTCTGCTTCTCCCTCTGCTTCTCACGCCCCCCACTCCACTCATGCTTGCTAACTCTCTCTCAAATAAATAAAATCTCCATAAAAATTTTTTTAAAGATAAATAAAGAAAAACAAAAACTAATGAATGAGATACTTAATCTAAAGTAGATTCCCTCAAAAAGAGGAGCCTGATTTATTTTTTTTAAAGAAAACATCCCAAAGATATTAAAAATTACAAAGGGACTATAAAAAATAGGATTCTCAACCTATACATACAAAAACTACACACCCAATATGTGCTTAAAATATATGTTTTAAAACTATAAACTCATTATAAGCTTTAAAAATCTCAATCATACATTAAGATTTTCTGGAAGAAAATATTAACAAAGTCTACCTAGAAATAGACAAAAATTTGTTAAGCATCAAGAAACAACTGAAATACCTAGGTAAAGAGAAAACACCTTTCCACCACAATTTACTGACCAAGCAATCTGCCTCGCTTTCACTTTATAAAATGTGAGCACTTACAGGTAGGGGAGAGGTTCTCCCTTTTCTCCTTCATCTCCTGTAATCTCCTTTGCATTGCACTATGCTGACCGCTGCACATCTTAATTGTGGGACTATACATCAATGAGCCATTAGATTCGAATAAGAGAACAGGTACATCATTATCTGAAAATAAACAAAAACGTATTTAGCTTAAAAAAAAAGGCCAAAAGGTTTAATAATTCAACAATATGATTCCTTTTGAGGAACACCCCACACACACCCCCCATGGTCTTCCTTGTCCCCCGCAACATCATCACCTGCTGCACCAACAATCTATCTTCACCCCACCACCCCCACGAGCAGGAACACTGGTGCAGAAACTGCTGGCCAATGTTTGCTGAGAAACGTCCATGTGCCAGGCACTGTGCTAATTAATAAGCACACAACGTGCACCGTTTCATTCAATCTTTCCCAAACCCGGTGCATCAGCTTATCAGTCTCCCCATATAAAGATGAAGAAACCAAGACACAAAAGTTAAGTAACTTGTTTATATTCAGGGTCAGACAACTAATGAGAAGGTAAAGCTAGAATGCAATCTGGTTCCTAAATGCTGACAGAGAGCAGCAAAATGCACCACCCCAAACATGCCACTTTAGCAATAAGAATTATTTTGAGCAAAAAGCATTAAATCACAGAAGGTGAAAGAAAGGTGTTCTGATACCCCGGACTGCTACCCCAAGCTTCTTCCTGAAGGAAGGAGGTAAAACTCCCCTTTGAAAGATGCACCCCCTCCACTTAATCACCAGAGATGGGGAGCTGATGACAAGAGAACTCTGTAAAACAGACCTTGTTAAAGGAACTCTCACCCTACTTTGGTTCCCCTTATGTCTTACTTTTCTACAACTGCCTCTCCTGTTCAACATAAGCACTAAAGTTCTACCACTTCTTTGGGATTTTATCTCCTTTGAGAGCCTGCATGTCACAAAAAACTTACAAACGTGTATACTCTTCTCCCATTAATCTATCTTTTTATAACAAAGCTCCAGTTGGGAACCTAAGATGGGTGCAGAAACAGTTCTGCCTCTAACAGTAGTGTTTACTCTAGGTCTCAGAAACCACCACTGGCCAACCCTCTCTGACCCTCAACAGACACAAGTATCGACTTTGGGATCCAGAGTCCATCAGCCATGAAATGATGGCTAAATTGGGTGGGGGTGCACAATTATGGGTCTTTCTGGAATCCACATCACGCATATGCTCAAGCAGAACTTGAGGGCTCTGACCACCTCCCCTCACCCACCAATAAGACCAAGAATCATTCAGTAACTTCNAGAGAGAGAGAGATCACAAGTAGGCAGAGAGGCAGGCAGAGAGAGAGGAGGAAGCAGGCTCCCTGCTGAGCAGAGAGCCAGATGCGGGCCTTGATCCCAGGACCCTGAGATCATGACCTGAGCCGAAGGCAGAGGCTTTAACCCACTGAGCCACCCAGGCGCCCTCCTTTGCAACTCTTAAGCCTGAACCACTCTAACTACGTGTCTGCCAATCTGCAGACAAGTCAGTTGTATCTGTAATACCTTGTATTTGTAATGTTCAAAAAGCAGTTTTTATTAAGATATAAATTTGATCCAAAAAGATAACTTATTTTTCAGTACCATTTTGCCAAGTTCTTTTTAAATATGCCATCACTGGTATAGGAAGGAAGGCCTGAAAGGCAAAAGTATAAAGCTGACCCGAGTGGTACAGAGCTGCCCTGAGGCTGGAGGGGAGACCAGAGGGCTTGCGGTGCTGTAGGGCATGTCAAACGTAGGGTTTCATCTGAAATGCTTTTCCTTACGATGACCTGAGGAAGTGGAAGCCCTGGGTGGGGTGCGCACCTGACTTGGGGTTTACACTCTTCTTCTGACGCAAGTAAGCTGATGGATGGATAAGGACACAGCACCTCCAGGGCCCAGTCACTGAGCCCCTAGGAGGGTTCCCATGGGATTGATGCTTAGAGAAAGATCGATGCTCCTCCATGTGGAGGAGTGAACAATCGCTCAGAAGCAGGGGTAAGGATCGTGGTAGGTTATCTGGCATCAGGCAGAAAGGGATGTCAAGAGCTATTCCATGTGTCCGGCCAGAGCAGCACAGTAGACCAGTTAGTGTGAGGCTGTCAGGGAGGGACCAGCACGGCACCAAGAGAAAGAGGCCTGATTCTCAGGCACTGGGATGACTTAGCACAAAAACAAATGATAAGGGCAATGTTTTTTAGAAGTTATCTGGCAGCACTATCTCTACAGGCTAAATGTTCTAGTCAATTTTGTTGCATTACCCCGACAGATTTAAAATAAAGCTTGATAATTCTGCATGAAAATTTTCAAAATATGGAGCGGAGAATTTGTGACATGGCAAGAGACACTACAACAAAAAAGTAGAGGAATTACTGCTTATTTCTATGCTATGCATCATATAGGTACCAAAATTGCTTCCATGTACCAGTGATGTGTTGGGATTAGGCTGACACATTGAATTTAGGTACTGAAAAAGGCAAAAAAGAGAAATACAAAAACACAAATGGTACTTTAAAGTTTCATGATGTTCTAAAGTATTTTTATAAATCATTAAAAGAACACATCTAGCAAAAAAAAAATCCCATTTTAAAAATGAGCAGAGGATCTAAACAAGACATTTTTCCAAAGAAAACATACAATTAGCCAACAGGTACATAAAAGAGAGTCAGCACCACTCATCATGAGGGAAATGCAAATCAAAACCACAATCAGATTCTAATCACATATTAGAATGATTATTATCAAAAAGACCAGAAATAACAAGTGTTGGCAAGGATGTGCAGAAAAGGGACTCTTGTGCAATGTTGGTGAGAATGAAAATAGGTGTAGCCACTGTGGAAAACTCTACAGAGGTTTCTCAAAAAAATTAAAAATCGAACTTCCCATAGGAGCCAGTAATCCCCCTTCTGGGTATTTATTTACCTGAAAGGAATGAAAACACTAAAGAAAAAAAAAGGAAAATACTAATGTAAAAAGATATCTGACCCCCTCCTGTTCACTGCAACATTATTTACAATCACCAAGACATGGAAACAACCTACATGTCCATCTACAGATTGATAAAGAAAACGTGATTTGTACCCATGTGCACACACCCACACACACACTCACACACAGGCATACACACTTAGAGGAATACTATTTGGCCATAAAAAAAGAACAAAACCTTGCCATTTGTGATAGCACAGATAGACTTTGAGCACATTATACCAAGTGAAATAAGTCAGAAAAAGGTAAATACTGAATGATGTCACCTGTATGTGGAATCTATAAACAAAATGAGAAAAAAAAAACCAGAACAACCAAGCTCATGGGTAGAGAGAACAGACTGGTGGTTGTCAGGGGCCCTGGAGTGAGGAAGTGAGTAAAATGGGTGAAGGGGTTACAAAGGTACAAATGCCCAGTTATGAGTGAGAATCATGGGGATGTAATGTATGGTGTGGCGACTACAGCTAGTAACACTGCACTACATATTTGAAAGTAGCTGAGAAACTAGGTCTTAAAAGTTCTACCGTGAGAAAAAAAATTTTTGTAATATGTATGGTGATAGATGTTAACTGGACTTATGATCATTTCACAGCACACACAAACAGCGCATCACTATACCATCCGCTGAAACTAATATGTTACGTCAATCATATTTCAGAAAAAAAAAATAGAAACAACTCTATGATTAAATACATAGGACAAAAATTTCCCTTTTTTAATTCTCGAGAAGCAGCCTGTTACTACCTAGAACTGAAACGTGTAGCTAACAGATCTCCCAAGTTCATTATGTGATATTCATAGTCTTATGCAAAATGCAACCATGAACAAGTGATTGTGGCACTCTTCAAGTGCTTTAACGTTTAACAGGTAATTCAAGACGAAGAAATAAAGTTATCTTGAAGCCAACTAATGCCTACACAGTGAAAAAAGAAAATACAGATCTATATAAAGCAAATAATGTCTACGCAAAAGCATCAGGGAACTACTGAAGAGACCAGGACCAGAGGAGTCAAGATTCTGGAGAGGCGGAGCACTGAAAAGCCAGTTGAGGAGCAGTGGATGTTTTTACCCCCAGGAGGGCTGATCATTAAAGCGCCTGGGGCAAGAGGCTGAAGGTCTAGTCTTTGACCAAGCAGAGAGCAGTTGCTGAGAAACAAAGAAACAAGCTAAGTGTTTCTCAGTATCAACAAACCAAAGGCTTTGTGACACCAAATCCCACTGAATGTCGTCATGTAGTAGAAAACTGTTCTTTGCATGCATGTGATTTTTTATCTTCAAAAGAGTTGCCCAATTCTGAAGCTACAAATGGCAGGATACTAAAAGTTAAGGTGAATTCTTCTGTGAAATGGTGGAAAGTTCTCTGTGGTGTATTTTCACCAAGAGATGAAAATGGGAGTTCAGGACCAGTCAGGGGGAGGGATCCTAGTTATCATGCCAGGCTCTCAGTGGAAAGGTCTAGACGGGGGCGCCTGGGTGGCTCAGTCGGTTAAGCATCTGCCTTCGGCTCAGGTCACGATCTCAGGGTCCTGGGATGGAGCCGCACACCGGGCTTCCTGCTCAGCGGGGAGCCTGCTTCCCCCTCTCCCTCTGCCCCTGTCCCGGCAATCTCTCTCTCTCTCTGTCAAATAAATAAAAATCTTGTGCATATTGCATGGAGCACTGGGTGTTATACGCAACAATGACTCATCAAACACTACATCAAAAACTAACGATATACTGTATGGTGACTAACATGACATAATTAAAAAAAAAAAAAAGGAAAGGTCTAGATGGTCACACTCTGGTATCAATGTCAAATCAGAAGTCTACCAAGCCTTACTGAAAGTCAGTGAAGCTCCTATTCAAATCAATCCAGATAAAGCCAACGAGGCCCCACTCCACTGTTTTAGCAGAGTGAACTAGAAACTTTGTGTTTAAGAAAGTAATATTGCGGGCGCCTGGGTGGCTCAGTGGGTTAAAGCCTCTGCTTTCGGCTCAGGTCAT